>ML685867.1:3485883-3589236 GCA_007922175.1 Pelusios castaneus
ATGTATGTTTGGTAACATGAAGTTGTAATATGGAAAAGTTGAGACCTACTGTTCTAGAGGAGTATCAGTACCTTGAAGTGACATACCTAAAGTAAAAAAAAAAATCAGAACTTGATGTGCATTTTCCTCCCCAAACCATAAATATTTATCAGTGATTAACACAATGATGATTTGTGAAAAGCTCACTCTAGCTGCTGAGATATTTATAAAAGACATCCAGAAATATATACACACTTCAAAACCACTCAGAGCAATGATCTGACTCCACTACAATTTATGTCAATGGATGTTTTACTGTTGACTTCAGTGGAATCAAAGATAGGCCAATAGTGAGTGCTTTACAAAATCCACCTATAAATTAGAGCTATAAATCAAATCATATCAATACAGTCACAAAGTAAATTCTAATAATCCAATATGTAATAGCTTCCCCTCACTGTCCTGATCTTACGCACTATTCATAACATTGATACATCTCCGTATTCATGGCATTGTCATGTATCAACATATATCACCCATTCGTTAATTTCAAATTAAAAATGAAAAAGAGATTGGCCATTACGGATTCCATATTATAGATATGCCATCCTACTATATGGAACTATATGGAATACTGCTGCTTGAATCCATGCCTCAAAGGACAGTACAACTGTCATTGTTGCCTTTAGTCTCTAGTTTCAGAAAGCAGAAGTCAACATTTGTTTAAAGAGTATTATTGCAGTTGGAATGGTTTTAGAAGTATATCCCTGAGCACTTTAAAATTAAATTCATTGTAGCAGCCAGGGAAATACACTGGAGAAAATGGGAACAGGAAAATGATCTTCACTGCTTCTAAACACAAAGGAAAGACAAATAATATGTAGAACTTTAAGTATTGTGTAGTCAAGTATTATTATGCATGATTTATGTGGTTTAAGAAACGATTCTAGCACAGAACTCTATTTTTAAAAAAACTGTGTGTGTGTATTTCACAAGGAGAGTGTTAATGTTGAATTTAAAATTTGGTGTAACGCATAACTCAATGTTAAAAAAATATACATTTCTTCAGTGTAAAACTATAAACTCTACATGACTATGTTTTTATTATTGAAAGTTTGACCACTTATACCTACTCTGGAGTTAGAGATTAACTACAGGCCTCTGACACTGAAACTCTTTGTTTTCTTTTATTTGTCTAATTTTGTTTTCTTTTTAATTAAAAATAATAGAAAATGTTGAGAGTAGAGCTGTGGAAATAGTGCAAAAATCCCTCATGCTCTCAATTCACATTTTTAAGCACATTTGCTTTGACTGTGTTCATGCTCTCTTTGTCTTCAACTTCTGCAAATATTCTATGAAGTGAGTGCATGAGAAAGAATATTGGTTGAAATGGTGAACATGAAGTAACATTTTAGGAAAATTAATTTTGAATTCATAAATGGAAATATTTGTATCTGAAACCTGATTCTATGACTTGGGCTTATCTGATCAAGTAATGAGAATTGAAATCTTGGCAAATTTTGAAATTAAAATAATCACAGTGTATTTTTGCAAATGATCAAAAGCCCAACAGTGTTATTCAGTCAATAATTTTGAACACAATTTAGGAAGCTTCCAGTCTGTGGTGCAGAAATAATTCAAATATGAATAATATATTTCTAAATTCTCTGCACAGAACCAGCCCAAGGCTATATATCACTAAAGTCCTAGTTTCATACACAAGCATTTCAGAATTCAACAAGCTATTAGTATGGGATAATGAGAATAAAGGCGTATCTATCTGGGAGTCTCAGACTTCAAAGAGTATATCACTTGTACCATAGTAGAATACCATTGGTTTGTAGCAATAATCTTTATTGGCAGTCCAAATGTGGGATATAATTACCATTTTAAATCAAGAAGGATGTAGACATCATTAAAACTGGGCAACAAAGTTTAACTTTGTTGACATTTTCCCCACCCAAAGGTGAAAAAATTTAAAATATCTTTGAGAGAATTGTATTAGATTTATGCAAGCATTTTTTAAACAAGGTAAATTCTCATAAAAATAGTAATGCCATTGACATATAAGAGCCTAGACCGCTAGACTTCAGTTGATTTTCTGTGACATAACTGAACTCAGAATTTTTTCAGTTGCACAAGTTATCTTACAGAAACTTGAAAGACAACTGAAAAATGATGTGCTGCAAGGATTTTGAGACTGGATTGATGAAACCTGACATATATGTCACAGGCACAGAAAAGTGATCAAGCCGTATTAAACAGAACCATTAACAAATAAAACCACAGGCAGCAAATGTAACAATTAACATGGCAGACTGAACAACTAATACTCAAACATGCTTTAATATTCAATATTATTGTTGTCATTTGTTTTTGTTTATGTAAATATTTTCTTTATTAATTGGAGGGTAATATTTAGTCTTCTGAATGTAGAACTCCCATTGAACTCACTAGGCATTTCACATTCATGGATTTGGACATCTTTATTTATAATATTGGTCAACATTGATTTAGTTTGATCTCTTTGCTTAAGTCTTGCCAAATTTATAAACAGAAATTAAAGAAAACAATTTCCTTCCTACTATTCAGAGCTGTGGAAAAAATTGGGGTGTCTTGGCTATAGATTGAAAACAAGGGCAATAAAAAAATACTGTGTAGCTGGGCTATCAGTATGAACTATTTCTAGAACCAGATCCCAGATGAATTCTTGGTCCTTTTGAAGGCAGCTTAATAATGAGTAAGAGAAAAATGTTGTAGAAGATTCCTAATTACTTTATTAATTACAAGTAGGAAGAGATTACAAGAACTGAATATTTTATTGAATACTTTGTACTTCATCATTCACTTTTAACAAAACATTTTAAAGAGAAGAGTGTGGGTCTGTTTTTGGTATTTCTCTCTTGAACATGGTGTTCCTAACATATACAGCCTTGCCTGTTAATGTCAAGAATACCACGTTCTGGCAGAAAAAGGCACACATTCTGTTCTCTTTAAAGTGAGTCCACTTTATCTACCACACATGGACACCCCATTTTCTTCAGGAGGTCCAGAGAAGGTGAAGATTTATTAATGACCAAAGAAGAAAACTGTGTAAATTCTACCAGATTATAATCTGATTTATACTACTGAAGTTCTAACAAATCTCTCAAGAAGTTGGTCTGTGGTATGACTCCAATTAACCAGAATTATTCTTATTATTTGTTTGTATTGTGGTAGTGATAACAGCCTCAGTTAGGGACCTAAGATCCCACTATACTTGTCAGAAAAAAATAACAAAAAGATGGGTCCTACTTGCAGTCTATGTACAAGACAGGAAACAGATAAGACAGATGGAAAGCACAAGGAAACAAGGAGATAGAACTAGCCAGCGTGTTACACAGTGCTCTGTGATGGTGCATGAGTGTGGATGAAGACAAGGAAAGTTTCTCAAATTAACTGGTACCTTGTGCTTTTTTGTGAAAAGACAGTTCAAGGCACAACTCTGTATGGGTATGGCTACACTTGAAAGTTAGGTCGACATAAGGATGCTTAAGTCGGCTTAAAGAACCCCGCGTCCACACCAGGCTTTCATTAAGTCGACTTAAGGACTTCCTTAAGTCAACTTAATAACTACCGCTGTTTAGGTCGGCTTAACGGCTTAGTCGATTTGTTAAGTTGACTGAAAACCGGTGTGGACGCCTTAGGTCGACTTAATTCTCTAAATTGACCTGGGGCTGGGGACAAGGGATCTGTGACTCCCTGGCACAGGGGAGCCGTGGCTCCCTTCTCCCTGGGACCTGCAGTGCCTCGGCAGAGGCAGAATCAGAGATCTGTGCTTGGTGGCTGTCCCTGTCCGAGGACAGAAAAGCGGCACAGGAGCAGGACTGCGAAATGCAGCAAGAGATGCTGCGGATTATGCAAGAACAATCTGACAGCCTGCGGGGCCTAGTTGAACTCCAGGAAGAACTGTGGGCACAGACTGTTCCCCTACAGACCCAGGAAAACACACTACAAGTTGTGACAGCCAGTTCCTCTACCACCGACCAAGGAGGAACAGAGTCAGGCTGCAATACGTGGTTGCCTCATCACCGTTGCGTTGCAGTCAAGCCCTGCGATGACCCCTGTGAGAAATGTGTGTTCCCTGGCCATGACCACCAACCTGCCTATCAGCTCAGCAACCCAGCCTTCAGAGAACCTTTCCCCGCATCTCACAAATATTATGCAGAACACAGCAAGCAGATATAACTGTGGGTATATTTTTCTTGAATAGATCTTGCCTAGTCAGGAGGCTCCGCCACCTCCCCTTTAAATGCCCAAATGCACATGCTACCACCATTCTGCACTTGCTGAGCCTGTGGTTGAAACGCTCCTTTTCAGCATCCAGGTGTCCGGTGTCTGGCTTCATTAGCTAGGGGAGCAAAGGGTATGCTGGATCTGCCATGATCATGATTGGCATTTCCACAAACCCAATGCTAATTTTCTAGTCAGGGAAGAAAGTGCCCACCTGCATCTTTTGGAAAAGACCAGAGTTCGTAAGGACGCATGCGTCATGAACCTTCCTGGACCACCGCACATTAATGTCCATGAAGCAGCACCTGTGATTCACAAGAGCCTGCAGGACCATAGAAAAGTAGCCTTGCGGTCTATGTACTCTCTGGCACGGTGATCCAGAGGCAAAATGGGGATATGCATCCCATTGATTGCCCCACCACAGTTTGGGAAACCCATAGCAACAAACCCATCCACTATGTCCTGGACATTTCCCAAGGTCACTACCTGTCTCAGCAGGAGTCTATTTATGGCCCTGCACGCTTGCATCACTACGGCTCCCATGGTGGATTTCCCGACTTCAAATTGATTAGCAACTGAGTGGTAGTAGTCTGGGGCTGCAAGCTTCCAGAGAGCGATGACCCCCTGCTTCTCCACTGTTAGAGCCACTCTCAGGCAAGTATCCATATGCTGCAGAGCTGTGGTGAGCTCTTTGCAAAGTTCAAGAAAAGTGCCCTTTTGCATTCGGAAGTTTTGTAGCCACCGCGCATCATCACACATGGCCAGCACGATGCGGTCCCATCACTCTGCGCTTGTTTGCTGAGCCTAGAAACGGTGGTCCACTGCCTGCAGGTGGAGCGTTACTGCCTGCAGAAAATGGATATTATTCCTGTTTTGTGTTCGTGTGATCGAGTGTAAGGCCGGTGCCGCTCCGACCTGCCCGTCCGATAACCCAATTGCCCATAGAAACACTGGAGGCAAGTATAGATTGTATTTGCATTTAGTTTATTACTAGCCTAGGTTAATTATTATTATTAGGTTTTCATGAACACCTTATACACCAACTCAGTACTTAAGTGATCCCTTATAGGAAGGTTGTGGTTTTCACCCAAGTCTTTCGCGTCTGAGCTCGAGGGGCTCATCGCATGGCCCGCTAAGTGGTTAGGGTGCCCTGTGTTGTCATTTATTATCGTTCCTTTTTCGGAGTCGCTTAAGTTATACTAACGTACATACATTAATAATGCATATAATTTTCCTTTTACTTTGATAACACCCTTCAAACTACTATTTTTACCTCCTATATTAATTACTGACTACTGACGAACGATTTATTAACACAAACTTTATACTCACAAACACGGCACACGAAAACAACAGCGCTATTGAACCCTACAAATTGTGGCAGAATTCCTGTCTTTGTTCTCTGACCGGGGAGGTGCCCGTGGCAACCGACCTCTAGGCTTCAGCGAGGAGTGGTGCTCGTATGACCCAGCCATGTGGGAAGGGAAGCTGCTCGCGGGTGATCAGTTCGTTGGCCCGGTGGGTTGTTCTTCCCGCCTACTCCAACCTTGCTGATTTTCCAGGCGCTTTTATACGTTGCTTTTAGTTTTTACTTTCTCTTATTTTGTTGGGTTCAGAGGCTTGCCTGTGTGGCTTTTTGACCGGTTTTATCTGACTAAGTCTGGTTTACTGTGGAGCTTAGCTGTGGGTTTCTTATTTGCCATACAAGGTTATGACCATTTAACTTTTCTTGTTTGCCATATAAGGTTATGACCGGTTAAACTTTGCCGTTGGCTTTGTAGTGCCGGGCTTATGAGCTAGGTTTGTCAGCGGCCATCTTAACTTTTTATTGACAATTCCATTGGATGACTTCCAGCAGGGCGGCCTCAGTAATGTCACATGTTTCTTCACTGCCAATCCTGCTGTACTGCTGGAAATATTGCAAAACAAGCTGAGATGCATTCAAAATGCTGTCCATGATACTGCAGAGATGAGCAGGCTCCTTGCTTTAAGTGGAGAGAAATGGCGTGGAAACAATTTCCTGGGTTTTTTTTGCAAGAAGGAGGGCAGGGAAGGGGATGCATTGCATCACGGGAGAACAGGGCACAGCACTCCGTTGCACTATGGGATGGCTACCCACAAAGCAACACTTCACTGGTAACAGTGGGGACACAAGGAGCTGGAGCATGGAGTATAATGTGAACATGCTCTTCCGCTTTTATTAATTAGGCCTCTAAAGGTCAAATTTAAATCTCGTGCCAGTGTAGACATAGCCTCAATCTATAGAATTTTTTGACACATACATCAGAGAACCTGTTTCATTCAACCTTTATCCATGTATGAGGATCACCTATGCATAACACATCTGCTATAAAGGACATTGTCCTTTCTTTTTTAAGTGCTAAATTGCATTTATTTTACATACATTTTGAAAGTGGTAGGGGTTATGACTCACATTAAAGTTGCTTGAAGTCATATAGCTAAAACCTTGGGCCCTGTTTTGAAAATGTACAGTACATGTTATCTTGGGCACTAATGCTAAGATAAAGGTAAATAAATCTAATCTCTCAGGGCATAAACTTGAATACTAACAGAGCACAAAAAGAAGTTTTCTTATCTATGAGCTAGATATATCATCGCACAGTTTGGTGAGGTGTCTTCTTTAGCACATATCTGATTTATTCTCATACCTCAGTTTTGATTGCCACCTCCGGCAGAATACGGGACTTGATGACTAATGGTTGAAAAGAGTGTTGTTTGGTGGTTCCTACATTCCTAATAGTAATTCTGTTCTCCTTACAGTTTTACATTGTTCTTTTAAAATAGAATAGCAAACAAGTAATTTGTTAGTAGTTTCCCTTCTTTTGTTTAAATGCAAATTATAGCCAAGAGTCATACGGTTAATAGTTAACAAAAGGGTACTAGCATTACCTTTCATTCACCTCCTCTACTTCAAACCAATTATTTTAACAAGGGGGAATTGCTTGTGTCATTCTGCAGCTCCCTGTTATTTCAAGTTTTGGGCGGTTGGGTTTTTTTATTATTATTATTTTTTACATTTGTAGTATTTATTTTTATAGTCAAAAGTGTACTGTAAAACTTTATTCTTGTACGATATATTGCCTAACACCAAATCCTTCTAGTAACTTAACTCTAATTACATTATTTGTTACTCAAAACAGTTATCTAGGGAATAAATGTTAATTTAATAATAATAATAATAAAGTATACTAATGTATACGAATAATCCTATAATACTTTTATAATAACAATAAATGTCACTTTTATAGCATGTAGACACAAATAGCTGCAGAAAAGCAGGCATATAGAAAGGATTTTTTACATGTTTTAATTGTCAGCAGGAATCATTAGCATAATTTTCTCAACCAAACCAGTAAGAAGGCAGTCTTGTTTCTGATGACTTTCGTTCCTGTACATAGAGAAATGTCATGTTTATTTTTCATGGTGCATAACGCTTCTAGATTCAGAACATGTCCTGCTTATCAAAATATGGTGAAACCATAATAGAGCAATTGCACATCTGTCCAAATTTTAAATTCAGGGAGGTCTCCACAGGCATATCATTTGTATTTCTAACCTTAGAACAATGAAACTACGCAATTTAGGGAGCTTACTGATGTTTTCATTGATGGTAATTTCATCAGGTTCTTATTGGAAGGAGTCCAAGAATAGTAATTAAAAAGGACAATTAGGGTTTGTGTATTGCTCTTTTTATCTAGGAAACTGACCTGGATGTGAAGCTTCAAAGACAGAGGGGTCAGGACTTCAATTTTTACATCTAATTTTTTAAGTCAGCAGCACATACAGTTAGAGTTTCTCCTAATTGTATCTCAGCAACACTCTTCGATACTGTCTCATAAGGAAAAGTGGCACCTACTGTATTCCTAGCATCACATTCTATAGTACCCAGATTATTTTTTTGTGGTGGTGTTCCATCCCACTGGTCTGGCCTGACCCCACTTACTCTTTTATATAGGATGAGATCACAGCTCGAGGTGTCATGTTTCTTCTCACTCCAGAAATGGCTGCATTTCAGTGATAAGTGTTCCAGAATCTTTCTGGATGAAATTTGCTAGTATAAATCTAATCGATAAACAAATACAGTGTTTTGCCTTCAAATTTGACTTTTAAGTAAATATCATAGGGTGCGTCTACACTTGTAAATTAAATTGACTTAAGCTTGCTTAAGTCGACTTCATTTACCCTGCGTCTACATTACAGTTTCCTTAAGTCGTCTTAAGCAACTTGCTTAAATCGACTTAAGGAAAATAAAATTGACTTAATGAAAATTAAGTCGACTTTATTAAACCTTGTTTTAATTTGACTTAAGGCTTAAGTCGACTCCCTAGAGTTGACTTAAGCCAGTGTAGACATGGGGTAGCCCTAAGTTGACTTAGGGCTACCCCAGGACTGCACCAATGCCTTCCCTGCTGGGGGGGGGCACAGGGGGATCCTGGCATACCCCCCTCCCCACAGGGCAGGGCAGAGCCCTGCCCATCCTGCCCCTGTGCCTTGCCAGGGTCCCTGTCCCCCTTTGCCCCATTGTACCTATGTACAAGGGGGCAAAGGCTGAGCCCCTTGGCACTGGGCAAGGGGTACGCCCCCCACCCCCATGGACCTGTCCTAGGTCCCTCTAGCCCCTAGAAGTCAACCTAGGCATCCAGTGTGGACGCTCTAGGTCGACTTTGTAAGTTCCCCCCAAAGTCAACTTAAAATTTAAGTGTAGACTCATTAAGTCGACTTAGCTAAAGTTGACCTAAATTTCCAAGTGTAGACATAGCCTTAAGGATTCAAGAAGCTTTTTCTTATTTGGGTTAATTTCCCAGACCAAAAACAAAACAAAACAAAACCTCTGTCTTCGAGGTTTCTGAGCAAAGTCAGTTTATGAAATACATTGATGAGAAAAGAATGTTTAGATTTAATTCTCTTGTCACTTTTTGCTAGGTCAAGGTTGTTACTCTATTGTTTGGTCAAATTCAGCTTGACTACATTCACCCTAGTTATTCATTCCCCCATATTTCAATTTGTTTTATACTATTCTTCATGTCCTGGCCTAACCTGTTGTGTGATTTTAATTTACACTGCTTAGCAGCAGGCTTGTTCCAGAAGCCATTATTATCCACTACTGAAATGCAGACGCTGATGAATTTTAGAGAAGGGAAGCTATATAATGTAGATACAGATATATTTAGGCCTTTTTACTGGTGCCCATCACTAATGCATCTGGGCACTTTACATCTGTGAATGTAATCCAGCAAGAAAATCTCTCCTTCTTGACAACTAAATATATTTCCTGTTGAAAACTTAACCAAAACCTAGGCCAAAGAAATTTAACACTGTTACTGAAACTCATTGCACTTCATATCTGATGGAACAAGTTCTTAAGCTCTGATACTATGGTAGGAATTATGTTACTATGGAAGACTTCAATTTCCCAGATATCAAATGGAGGACAGGTGCATTTAACAATGGTAGACCCCAGATATTTCTGGACATGAAACTTGACAGATGTTTTCGCAAAATAGTTACAAAACCAATGAGAGACGATGCCACTTTAGATTTAGTATTGGTAAGTAGTGAGGACCCCTTAGAAAAAATGGTTAGTGATTAGGACCTCACTTTGAGTAATCATTTGTTAATTCAGTTTAAACTAGATGAAAGTATAAAGAAAAATAGAACTGCAACTAGGCTCCTTGATTACAAAATGGCAAACTTTAAAGAGAGAGAGAGAGAGGGAGAGAGAATTAGTTAGGGAAGTGGACTAACCTGAAGAAATCTGAATATAGAGAAGGCTTTTAATTCCTTGAAGTCAAAGCTGTAGAAACTATCTGAAGCTTGCATGCCAAACCACGGTTGAAAATTCAGAGAAAAGGGTTGCAGATGAAATTGGATAAACAAATAGGTTATTAAGAGAGAGTAAGAAAGCCTACAAGGAAAGGAAGAGGAGATGGATCAGCAAGAAAAGTTACCTCTTGGATGAGAGAAAGTGTAGGGAAAAAGTGAGAATTGCCAAAAGTCAAACTGAGTTAGATCTTGCAAAGAAAATGAAAACCGATAGTGAAAGCTTCTTTGGTCTTATAATTAACAAAGGAAAAAGGAAAGAAATGAGACCAGTCACACTGAGGGTAGAGCGGAGATTAAAGATAATCTAGGTATGGCCCAATGCCTAAATGATTGCTTTGCTTCAGGTTTTAACAAGGGTAAAGAAGAACTTGGAGGCAGTGACAGGGTGGCTAATGGGAACAAAGATATGGAAGTAAAATTGATCACATCTTAGGAGGAAGTCAAACTCAAAGTTTAATGGGACCACATCGGGAGGCCAATATAATCTCCATCCAAGAATATTAAAGAAATTGGTACATGAGACTCACAGCAAAAAATTTAATGAATCTGTAAATTTGGTGGTTGTACCCTATGACCGGAGAATTACCAATATAGTATCTATATTTTTTTTTTAAATGGGGGAAAAAAACAAACCAAGACAAAAAGTGGTCCAGGAAATTACAGACCTTTTAGTTTGATTTCAAATGCATGCAAGGTCTTAGAAAAAATTTTGAAAGAAACAGTAGTTAAAGACTTAGAACTATATAATGACTGTGATA
The DNA here is from genome assembly GCA_007922175.1 of Pelusios castaneus. Lineage (NCBI taxonomy): Eukaryota > Metazoa > Chordata > Testudines > Pelomedusidae > Pelusios > Pelusios castaneus. Next base: position 3,496,737 of record ML685867.1, read on the forward strand.
TAACCCAAAATGATATTACACAAGGTAGATTGAGGCAAACCAACCTGGTCTCTCTTTTTCATCAAATAACCAATTTTCTAGACAGAAAAAAAGGAAGTAGATCTAATCTAACTGGATTTCAGTAAAGCATTTGATACAGTTCCACAGGGAAATTTAGTTAAATTGGAGAAAATGAAGATTAATATAAGAATCAAAAGGTGTGTAAGGAACTGGTTAAAGGAGTCATATGGATCATACTGAAAGGGTGTACTCTCAGGCTGGAGAGAGGTTACAAATGGAATTTCTCAAGGATCAGTCTTGGGAGCAATCTTATTTAATGTTTTCAGTAATGACTTGGGCACCAAAAAGATGGATGTGTGCTAATAAAATTTGGGGGTGACACAAATTGTAGGGGGCATTGTAAATACATAGAAGGACTGGAATATCAGACAAGAAGATTTATTATAACCTTAAAAACTGTAGTAATAGAAGTGGGATGGAATTTGATAGTGCAAAGTCATGCATTTATGGACTGAAACCAAGCATTTTTGCTATAAGTGGGGACATGCCCATTGGAAGTGATGGAGAAGAAATACCTGGGTCTATTGAGCAATCACAGGGTGACTGGGAGCTACCACTGTGATGTGACCATGAAAAGACTAATTAAATCCTAGGATGCATCAAGCGAGGTATTTTCAGTAGAAACAGGGAAGTTTTCTTATCATTGTACAAGGCACTGGTGAGACCTCATCTAAAACAGCATGCAGCTCTGGTCTCCCAAGTTTAAGAAAGATTAATTTAAGCTGGAACAGATGCAGGGAAGGGCTACAAGGATGATCAGAATAGAGAACCAAATTTATAGGAGGAGACTTAAGAATCTTGGCTTTCTTAGCCTAACAAAACAAGGACTGAGAGAGTTATGATTGCTCTTTGTAAAAACAATAGTGGGTACATACCAGGGAGGGAGAGGAATTATTTAAATTAAGAACTAGCACAAGAACAAATGGATTTAAACTAGCCATTGATAAGTTTAGGCTTGAAATTAGATGAAGGTTTCTACCATCAGAAAAGTGAAGTTCTGGAACAGCCTTCCAAGGAGAATAGCAAGGGCAAAAAACTAATTCTTTGAAGACTGAGCTTGATAAATTTGTTATAGGCCCATCCACAATTAATATTAGTAAATATCTCCAATTACAGGTGATAAGACACTAGATGGGGAGAGCTCTGAGTTACTACAGAGAATTCTTTTCCAGGTTTCTAGCTGGCAGGTCTCACCCATGTGACCAGGGTCTCACTGATCACCATATCTGAGAAGGAACTTTCCCCCAAGTTAGATTGGCAGAACCCTTTCTTTGACAGCATGGGGAATGGGTCACTTTTTGATATTAACTAGAGAAAATGATGGAGTTTCTGTAACTTTAGATCTTTAAATTAAAATTTGAGAGCATTAGTAACTCCGCCAGAGATTATTGGCCTATTGAAGGAGTGGGTGGTGATGTTCTGTGGCCTATAGGAGGAGTGGGCCTATTGGAGGATTGGGTGGGTGATGTTCTGTGGCCTGTAATATGCAGGAGATCAGACTAGATGATCATGATGATCTTAAAGTTTTGGAGTCTGGCACCTGATGGAGAACTGCCTGCCTTATTAGGTCAGATTTAAAGAAGTCAATCAGTTAAGTGGATACCAGACAGTTTAATGCTCTGTAGATGGTAACCAATACTTTGATCTATATCCATAAGTGAATTAATGCTTCCATAAATCATTATGCCCATATGACAAATATTTCTTCTGGCTCATTCTATTTAGATGTTTAGGTACTTCATTCTGCACTAGTGAAAGCATCTGGGCCCTCTTTGAGGGTATCTTGAAGCAGATCATATTTTAGTAATCTACCCATGATCCTCACCAGAGAGGAAAGTTGGTAGCAAATCTGTCATAATTACTTCTTTGTAAATACTCAAGCCTGGGGATAACCATGAGAATTAGCTCGAGATCCAGCTCTAAAGTCCCCTATAATTAATGGAGGAGTCAGATCATTTGGATGATAGGCAGTATATAAACATGAATCTATTCATAACTAGAGCTGGTCATAACATTTTCATAAGAAAAAATTGTTTCAACAAAACCAATTTTTTTTCATGAAAGTGTATTTAAACAAATTTTCCCATGAAACTGCAATTTAGGGTAACAAATTGTAGTTACCCAAAACTGGATACTTAGAATATTTTTCTGGATTATTTTTCTATCTTTCATTTTGAGGGGAAAAAAGCTTGTTTTGGAAAACTTCAGAATTGTTTCAAATCTCAAAATTTTGTTTTAAGTTTTATTTTATAATATAGATATAGTTTTGGGTTTTTTTTAAAAAATTCATATTATATTCATTATTTTTTGTCTCCTGTTTGTTTTTGTAATGAAAGTGTATTACTTTACTACAAAGAGGAGACACGTAGATCTAGAAAAGAATCATAGAATCATAGAATAATAGGGTTGGAAGGGACCTCATGAGGTCATCTAGTCCAACCCCCTGCTAAAAAGCAGGACCACTCCCCCTAAATCACCCCAGTCAGGGTTTTGTCTAACCGAGCCTTAAAAATCTCCAAAGACGGAGATTCTACCACCTCCCTAGATAGCCCATTCCAATGCTTCACCACCCTCCTAGTGAGAAAGTTTTTCCTAATATCCAACCTTGACCTCCCCAGCTGTAATCTGAAACCATTGCTCCTTGTTCTGTCCTCTGTTACCCTCGAGAACAGCCTAGCTCCCTCCTCTTTGGAGCAACCCTTCAAGTAGTTGAAGGTTGCTATCAAATCTCCCCTCAGTCTTCTCTTCTGTACACTAAATAATCCTAGTTCCTTCAGTCTCTCCTCATAAGTCATGTGCCCCAGCCCCCTAATCATTTTTGTTGCCCTCCACTGGACTCTTTCTAATTTGTCCACATCCTTTCTGTAGTGGAGAGCCCAAAACTGGACACAGTATTCCAGATGCAGCCTGACCAGTGTCGAATAGACGGGAATTATCACATCCCTCGATCTGCTGGTAGTACTCCTACTGGTGCAACCTAATATGCCATTGGCCTTTTTGGCAACAAGGGCACACTGTTGGCTCATATTCATCTTCCCATCCACCATAACACCCAGGTCCTTTTCTACAGCGCTGCTACTTAGCCAATCGGTCCCCAGCCTGTAGCAGTGCGTGGGATTTTTCCGTCCTAAAGTGCAGGACTTTGCACATGTCTTTGTTGAACCTCATGAGGTTTCTTTCGGCCCAGTGTTCCAATTTGTCCAAGTCTCCCTGGATCCTGTCCCTCCCCTCCAGATTATCTACCATTCCCCCCAATTTGGTGTCATCCGCGAACTTCCTAAGCACGCAGTCTATTCCATCATCAAGATCATTAATAAGGATGTTGAATAGAACTGGCACCAGGACCAACCCCTGGGGCACTCCACTCGTTACTGGTTGCCAACCAGACATTGAGCCATTGATTCCTACCCGCTGAGCCCGTTGATCTAACCAGTTTTCAATCTACCTTACCGTCCACTCGTCCAACCCATACTTCCTTAACTTGCCGATGAGAATGCTGTGGGAAACCGTATCAAAAGCCCTGCTAAAGTCAAGGTATACCACGTCAACGGCTCTTCCCGCATCCACAAATCCAGTCATCTGGAAGGCAATCAGGTTGGTCAGGCACGATTTGCCCTTGGTGAATCCATGTTGACTATTCCTGATCACTCTATAGTGATAGGGTGCTGCTGTGATTGCTAACCCTGACTGACAACTGCACTAATCAGCACTAGCTGCTGTCTTTTATAATTTGAACAGTAAAATAAAATTAATGAAGTATATAAAAATTATATCATGTGCTGTCCTCACAATAGTAGTACATAATATGCATTATTGCTTATGTGCTATAAAATAATGTTAAAATAAAAAAAAATGAAAATACTCTAAACAAAATTTCTAAATTTTATAAAACAAAACTCTTCCAAAATGACAAAAATGTACAGGACATTTATTTCGTAAAATATTTTCAAAATACTTGTTTTCATTCAGATTTGTCACAGAAAAAAAATAGATATGCTGACATTTTCCATGAATCAGAAATTCTGAGTTTGTCTGCTTTCTTTACAGGGACGCATTGCAATTTCACTCAGAAGTTTAGTGTAGGACGTGAAATAGACCAAAATCAATTTCAGTTGCTGGGAGAAATTTAGGGAGGCAAAATGTAGTTACCCAAAACTAGATTATGATCTGGATACTACAGAAACTATACAAAAAAGAGTATTAAATATATACCTACTATATATAGCGGATTTGCATGACGAGCCATGGGAACTGATTCTCCTTTCCACTTATAACAATGCAATTTACACAGTATTGCTTGGAAGATGCATTAACAGCCCTCTATAGGCTGGAAATTAGACACAAGGCAGCCTCTTCACCTATATTTCTCTTTTTTACTATGCATGAATGTCTTTTATCAGTGAAGGAAATCAATAAAGAGGAAATGGTAAAAAGAAATAAAAGCTATTAAATGTCTGTTATAAACAGTATACTGGCTAATATATTTCCACTGACACCATACCCATGCAATGTAAGAAACAATGAACAATGTTGATGTAATGTAGAAATCTTTGCAGTTGAAATATATTTATTTTTAAAGACCCTCCTATTATAGATTGAGAAATGAAAATAAGGCACTTTATAAGAAGAAATAAAGTTTCAATCACATTAGTAGAAAATTAAAGAACTTTGTTTCCATGCAAATAAAATGCTGTATTATGTTGACAGATCTGGGAAATTTTAGTGGCCGGACAAGAAGTGCAGTCTCTGTACGGGAAGGTCAAGGCGTTGTTCTGATGTGCTCTCCTCCACTTCATTCACCAGGTATAGTAGGCTGCATTTTGTACTGGTACTACTGTTTAGCTCATTATTTTAGGACACGTTTGACTGCGAAACTTTAAAGGTGAAATATGCACAAGTTGTGCTGACAGTTCTCGGAGTACCAAAGGAGTAATTAAAGATCATATCCTGTAAATGCCATTGAGTAGGCAAAGTTTGTGGGATAAGATTGTCTTATTCCCACTATGACTGTTGACTGTAACAGCAACAGTCTTCATATTACCAATGAGTAATATGCTGCCTTGGGGTCACAGAAAGAAATTTCTTTTAGCGTTTAAAAGCCTTCAAAAATTTGTTTCAAATGTCAGTGTTGAGATGCAGTTGTTGAATACAAATTGACTTTTGCTTTTACTAGTATAGCCATGATTTTGGTTGCAGTCTCTTGCTGCATAGCTTTGTTTCCAGCACAATAGCATCATTGCTAGAGGTCAGAAATAATCATAATTCCCAAGAAAGAGATCCGTCTGCAAATTTCTAAACAAAAGCTTAGAAATGCCAGTTGGGTTATGCTTTTGCTTCTCAGACTCACTCCCCTGCAGTGAGTGGGGATAGGTAAATACTTTTTATAGAAAGTCTAATATTTACATACTGCATGTTCAAGTGTAATACTTAGAGAAACTTTAGATGATATAATATCTTGCTTGTCAATCGACACTGTTGCGTGTTTCTTTCCATACCTGGGCTTAAGTTCCATGTTTAGAGGAGACTTCTTTCTTTCTTCATACTGCAGCCCTAGGCTATGTCTACACTTACAAAAGCTAGTTTGAATTAGTGAATTCAAACTAACTAATTCAAACTAATTTTAGTTAGTTCGAATTAACTTAATTCGAACTAGCATGGTCCTACTAGAATGCTAGTTTGAACTAGCCATGTCCATGCAGGGCACTTGCTTAGTTCGAATTAGTCAGTTGCATGAAGGTCAATGTGCCGATTAGTTCGAACTAAGCAGTTAGTTTGAACTAATATGGTCACATTGACTTAATTCGAACTAACTATTTCGAATGAAGGGTTAGTTCGAACTAAGCAATCAAATTTATTAGTTTGAATTAAGGAAGCCCTTAATTTGAACTAATGAAAGCCTAGTGTGGCCAAAGCTTAAGTTAGTTCGAATTAAGGAACCTTAAGGTTCCTTAATTCGAACTAACTCGCAAGTGTAGACACAGCCCTAGAGAGTAGTTATACTTTGTAGCAAGAAAGCTTTAAAAAAGACAGGTTAAACCAAAGAGATGAAAATCCTGTTTAATTTGATAGAACAGGGTTTGATTTTGGCTTGGGATATTTTATTTTTGGTGGTAGGTTTTCTTGGGGGGTAGGGAGGGCTTCAAGTGAGATTGGTTTCTGTAGCACTGCTTGAGTGATTCCCAACTGTCTGTCCTATAGCCCAACAAAAGTTCCCTCCTTTTTTCTTGGCCCATTCTTCAGTTACTCTTACCTTTTAATTGTTTAATCTAATCTAGGATACCATAGTATCTACGCACCTCTTTATTCAATTCTACAGTACTGTACGGATGCTTCACAGCTACATGTGAGACTTTGGTAAGGAGAAAGAGATAGACAGAAGTGGGGCAATTTCAGCAAGTAGACAGGTATTGGGTCTTGAACTTCACAAAACAGCCAGAGACTCAAGGATGGAAGAAATTGGTGATTGCCACCACTTCCTTACCTCCTATCATTTCCCAAAACACCTCACCTTCCTACCTGTCACCAAAATGCTCTTCATGTGTTTTCCCAAGAATTCGGCCTCTAGTTATAGTTGTCCATATCTTCTGAAGGGTAGAAGAATGGCACAGGTGGTTCGAGTATAAGTAATGCAGCACAATCTTTACCGCTGGTGATGATATGCAAGGTGGTAAGAACCCAGCTAACCATAAGGACCAGGTGAATTTGTGAGACTGGATGTTGGAAAAGTGCAAGTTTAATTTGCTGTATGGGCAAATTTTATACTGAAATTGGTGTGAGACAATCAACTGGGAACTCAGCAACACCAGCATTACAAGATCACTTTTCAGAGCATAACTACATTTTAAAGTTGTGTAGATAAGAGGGACAAAAATGTTGATATTGGGATTCTCTTTTGGGGGTAGGGAGAAGTGTCCAACTTTAAGTATATTGGGCCTGATTTTCAGAGATACTTTTGTGTTCTCCTATTGTCTTCTGTAGTAGTCAATAGAGGAGAATAGTTTTTCTCACTGTAAATCCCTTGGATTTTCCCCACAGGTGAATAACTGGCTCACACTGATAATTTACTGGTCCATTAGCTCAAGCACAAATACTGAAGGCTGCTAATTAAAGTATACATATGTCCTATAGCTGGGAGCTACCTACCTGAGTACAGATTCATCCAGACTAGTCTAAACTGCTACCTGTGCAAGCCATGACCTCATCGCTATTCTCGTGCTTTAGCTCGAGCAGAGGATAGCTCATATCTAGCCATATCCTGGAGAACTTGCTCTCAGCTGCAATGTAGATCCACCTTTACTCCATGTTGGATAAACACCAGAGTCCCAACTGTGAAATCCTTCACACTGGTGATCACTTACGCACACAAATCGTCCCACTGAAATCATTCGCCCTGGAAGCTCCACCAACAAACTCCCACTCTTATCCCAGGACACAGATCTGAAATGGACTGTTAAATCTAATCACTCCCCACAGCTTCTTAAGCAATGCCTCCAACAACAAGGTCCTACGCCTCCAGTGGGACGGCTTTCTTTTGTAATGACTCACCAGCATGAATAAGATGGCACACTTGGGATCTTCAAAGCCTCACAGTGGCAGGGTATGAATGACTGCATGAAGAACAGCGATGAAAGAAATACTGGATTATTAATTTAACTTACTTTACGTCAGATCTGAAAACAAATGTGATTAAGTAACATACACACTTGATTCACACAAAACAAACAAGGAGCATTTTTAAAGACCAACAAGTTTATTTTTCACATGAGCTTTCTTGGGAAAAAAAATACTACTTTGTCAGATACTTAAAGAAAGAATTGTTAGTCCTTAAAAGTGCCACTAGACTCCTTGTTTGTTTTGCTGAACTAGACTAACACAGCTACCTCTTTGAAACTTGATTCACACAGAATGCCAGGTCCTCCAGACAAGCATGAGTCGCTGTACAAGGTGAGGAATACTTTCATCAACTGCTTGACAGGCTCAAAATAAAACTGCTGAACAATGGGTAAAAATACTACACCGATTTCTTCTCAGAGGACTTTGCAATGTAATCACAGAGTAGTTTCCATATGAATATAGGTCTGTTTTCTGGATATTAATATATTTTTGCTTTGGTGTGTTATCCAAGGATGATGATAAAAAAAAACTCAAAGACACAAAAACAAAGAAAATGAAATGTGCTTTTAAGTAAATCATTTGATTAGTTATACAGTTAGTCATTCCAAATAATTTCCATATGAAAAGAGCACAAAATACCTGCCTAAATTATATTTGCCCACTGATGAGCCATAAATGTGTGTGTGGGACATTGAGGGTCAGATGGGGAGGATAATGATACTCAGTTTTGACTTGTATTAACAAATCCATTTTTCAGGTATTGATTTCTTTCACAGGAGATCACTGAATAGCAAAATGAAATAAACCTCCCTCAGAACATTGGGATGGGAAAGAGTTTCTTGTGTTGGTTTGTTTGTTTGTTTTCTCGTAGGGAAACCTGCCCCATATACTGAAATGGGGAGGAAAAGTCAGGAAACTGATTTTGGTTACATTAGACAAAAATCTACTGATGGACTCCCAGAAGCTGCTCCTTTTAGATCATCATTCCCAAAATAATACTTTCTACTTCTTTCAGAAGACTCCATACGCCTTTTTAGTTTATTACTCCCCAGCATCATTGACAATTAACTCCTGTTTTTCCCCAAAACCTGCTCTCCCTCTCAAAATATTTTCTCATTAGAGAACTCTTGCATCTGGGAACAAATTTTTCAGTTACTCTCTTAGGCTACGTCTACACTGGTAAATTAAGTCGACTTAAGCTTGCTCAAGTCGACTTAATTTACCCTGCTTCTACACTACAGTTTCCTTAAGTCGACTTACGCAGCTTGCTTAAGTCGACTTAAGGAAAATAAAGTCGACTTTATAACAACACCTTTCAATTAGACCTAAGTCTTAAGTCGACTCTTTAGAGTCGACTTAAGCCAGTGTAGACGTGGGATAGCCCTAAATCGACTTAGGGCTACCCCAGGGCTACACCAATGCCCTCCCTGCTGGGGGGGGGGGGCACAAGGGGAGCCTGGCATGCCCCCCACAGGGCAGGGCAGAGCCCTGCCCACCCTGCCTCTATGCCCTGCCAGGGTCCCTGTCCCCCTTTGCCCCATTGTACCTAGGTACAGTGGGGCAAAGGCTGAGCCCCCTGGCATTAGGCAAGGGGTGCCCCCCCACCCCTGTGGACCTCCCCTAGGTCCCCCTAAGCCCCTAAAAGTCAACCTAGGTGTCCAGTGTGGACACTCTAGGGCGACTTTTTAAGTTCCCCTTTAAGTCGACTTTATTTTTAAGTGTAGACACACTAAGTCAACTTAAAGTCGACTTAAATTAACAAGTGTAGACATAGCCTTACTGTCCGTGCCCATCCTTTCTAAATAAACTAGTACCCCTTCCTTCATGTGGAGTCTTATGTTAACTTTCACTGATAGATGCTCATCAGTTTCAGTCTCTTGAAATGACAACTTTTGTTCAAAATAAGTATTTTAAGAGGCCTTTGCTACATTTTTTTATGGTTCTTTATTATGACTTCCTGAAGAATGTAAATATGGGGCTTTATTCAGTCATTTAATCATCTTAATTACAAGGCTCACTATAGTGAGATTTTAAATGAATGGAAGATTTCATCCTGATTTATAGTTTTTCCCTCAGAATTAATGCTTTCAGCTGAGCCTTTTAATGCTTTTATTCAAAGCTTTTAGTATCTACTTAGCAGAGAATGAGTCTTCTCATTGTTAAAATGAGATCTGAGTTTATGTACTGCATTCTGTGAGCATGAAAAGCAGATGCACGCTGCTTCCTACCTTCAAGGGATGTTGCCGCCTGCATAGGATGCTACTTTTACAGTTTATCCACATAACATCTGTACAGATGTTAAATTGTAACTTTTATATCTTTTCTAAAGGACAAATCTGGTTTTCCCCTATTTGGAAATAGTGCCATAAACTGCATCTTTTTATGCCTTTTTTCAGTATCACAAAGGCAGTAGCTTCTATGGGAAATGTTTCACAGAAGATGATTCATGCCAGGGTAATTGAGATTGTAGTATTTCCCATGTATCTTTCCGATGTCTATGCAGAGTGTTTTGTTAACCTGAAATCACTAAAGGAAATGAGAACTCTTTGTCTTAAGGGCCAGGAGTTTAAGCTTGAGTTTTTACACATACTATATAGCTACCCGTATCCTGTCCCCACCTCATATAAACTAAAAAAAGTCACTTAAAATAACATTAAAAGAAAATTGCACTCATCTGCTCCATATGCAGAACTTTGAAAATTCACAGAAAACAACTTTTTAGAATGGCTCAGACTCTGCACAATGGATTTGAAAATTAAATTTGCCTTGAAATTGAAACTGCTGAATGGAAATTGGCCAAATCTAGGACACTAGATCCAGCTGAGTTGTGCTTTGGACATGTTGAGATCTGATTATGAATTTCTTTACACAGGCCTGTCTTCTCCGTGGGGATGGAATACTGAAACACAATCTTTGGTACTTGCATAGTCCCCATTATAATAGTATCTGACCCCTCCATAATCTCTTTATCTTACAATATTCCTTTTGAGGTTGCAAAGTATTATTATCACCATTTTACAGATGGGAAATTGATGAACAGAGAGACCAACTGATTTGTTGAAGGTCACACCATAAATCTACAGCAGAACACAGAGTTGACCTTGGTTCTCTTGAGTCCCAGTTTCTAACATTATTGAGATGGTAATTTTGGTTTCAGTTCCTCTCTATTATTATATTGCTTTAATACTGGGTGATTAATTATATTATGTAGACCTTATGGACTAGATTCTGCATCCAGAAGAGAACAGCATATAAGAGAGAGAAAGTCATAGACCTTTCCTCTCCCACTGTAGGATTTCTCTCTAGCACACACTAAACCTCTGGCCCATGCAAAGTATCCAAATGGGTTAGGTGGAGAGTGAATCCAGACCCGAATCTGGCGTGAATGTACCCTTCAGGCAGAAGCATGCATTGGTGAGTTGTACAATACTCCTTTCATCAATAGCAAAGAATCTGTCCTTGCACCTCCACCAGTCATTTCTATGTAATCCTTCTCTAGCTACAGAACAGGCTTTGGCTCTAAACTGTTAATTTCTTTGTCTAGTTGTTATGCTAATATTAAAACAGAGAACAAATTTGCCTAAGTCAAAACTCTACCCATTACTTCATGAGTTGCTCTCCAGTATCAACCTTCCCTCCTCACTCACATTTCTTAATGGAAGCATCCCTGAAATAATAAGTGTCATGTCTTGAATCCTCTTAACAAGTCCTGAGGTGACTGTTGATGAGAATGAACCTTCCCTCACTAGTGATGTTTGTTTCCATGTTAACTTTATTTAGTGGAAATGTCCAGAGTCCTTGTTGTGGCATTATTTATCTTGGTACCCTGGAGGTACCACGCCAATTTGTGTTTCAACCTAGGTTCCTCACTAGGGAATCAGCTAACAGGATTGGTTGCATCATCTTTCCTTCTAGTGTATCCTCTCATTGCTCAGTTCATGATCAGTAATTTTGCTGTTGATCTCACTTGTGAAAACCTGTGTGTGTGTGTGTGTGTAAGTGTAAGAGAGAGAGAGAGAGAGAGAGAGAGAGAGAGAGAGAGAGAGAAATTTAAACTATAGGGGAATTTAGAATTTTCTTGAGCATACATCTGTGGCAAATTATGATTATTCAAAGAACTGATCTAAATATTCCCAATTTGTTGGTTGAATTTGCTTACTAGATTCCCATTATGTTTTAATTAAAAGAATAAACCCAAAGTTCTAAGAAATATTTGAATGAGATAAATATAAATAAATTATTATTGTTCACTTAAACTTTCTTCACAGATAATTTAGAAATTTTAAAATAAACCCTAAAAAATAAGAAGACAAGAATGTTAAATTAATGAAGACAAATACATAAATGACCTACTTTCAGTCAAGTCTCTCAAGAAACTTGTCTTTGCAGTGTTCTACGAAAATGCTCCAGAAATACTCATTGTTGTTTCACCACCATCCCCTCCCCACATTTCTTACATAAAGATGGGGGGAAAAACACCACCCCCACCAAAAAAAAAAAAAAACCAAACAACAAAAACCCAAACAAAAACAAGCACAAAAAGTATAGTGACCGGAGACATGGTGGAATGTTCATTGGAACTATTTTCCTCTGCAAGAGGCATGAAAACCTAAAGAGGGAAAACTGGTTGACCATATCCAATTAAGCCATCACACGATGCTGGATGAATGGACATTGACAGGGTTCTGCTTTAGGGACATGTGCTACTGTTTCACACTCTCACCAATCAAACAAGGAGTCCTGTGGCACTTTTAAAGACTACCAAATTTATTTATCACATGAGCTTTCGTGGGAGAAAATCCCACTTCGTCAGGCGCTAGAAGATGAGAAATTTACAGAATGGGAGGAAAGAAAATGCAGGGAAATGTATGACATAGGATCAGGACAGGCTGCAACAGCTAATCAGAATAGGTGTTGGGATTCAAACACGGGGGAACAGCACATAGAGGAAGGTGAGGTCAAACCACCTGTTGTAATGAGAATAAAATACATAGTCCATGTTCAACCCTGAGGCAATGGAGTCAAATTTTCGTATAAATTCCAATTCTGCAGTTTCTCCTTGAAGCTGTGATTTGTTATTCATTTGTTTGAGCACCACTATTAAGTCATCAATGGAGTGAACAGGGAGATTGAAGTATTCCCCTATTGGTTGTTGAATGTTGTGATTTCTAATGTCAGATTTGTGTCCATTTATTCTTTTGCATAGGGACTGTCCTGTTTGTCCAATAGATAAGGCGGGGGGCATTTCCTGCACATGATGGTATAAATCACATTGGTGGATGAGCAAGTCAGTGAGCCCTTGGTGGATTAGTCTCTACGCAAAAGAATAATGGACACGTCTGACATCAGAAATCACAATGTTCAAAAACCAGTAGGGGAACACTTCAATCTCCCTGCTTACTCCACTGATGACTTGTTAATAGCGGTGCTCAAACAAGTGAATAACCAATCACAGCTTCAATTGGAACTTATATTTAAATTTGACTCCGTTGCCTCGGGGTTATACATGGACTACGGATTTTATTCACATTACAACAGGTGAATGGACCTCACCTTCCTCTATATGCTGTTCCCCAGTGTTTGAATTGCAACACCTCTTCTGATTTGCTGTTGCAGCCTGACCTGATCCTGTGTCATACATTTCCCTGCATTTACTTTCCTCCCATTCTGCAAGTTCCCCATCTTCAAGCATCTGATGAAGTGGGATTTTCTCCCATGAAAGCTCATGCGATAAATAAATCTGTTAGTCTTTAAAAGTGCCACCGGACTCCTTGTTTGTTTTGCTGACCTAGACTAACACGGCTACCCGTTTGGAACTCTCACTAATGTCAGTGAATATTACACCAGCTGCCATTCAGGGAAATCAGGTTATAAGTGAATAGGCTGTAGGAAAGAGGGAGAAGGCAAGACAGATTGATTAATTTTAAAATATACTGAAAAATTTTGCTCCCAATCCATGCTTTATTGCCTTTCAGGCATCTACCATATGTGTCCATTTGTCTGGAGTCTGACAAATGGGACAATAATGATGGAAAGTTTCTGTAATGGGAAAGCTCTTTTTCCATAGGGACAAATTATTAACCTGTTACTAAAATGTACTAGTATCATCATATTTTGTAAATTAGATATATGTAGCAGAAACTCTTCAACTCAGTAATTAAACTAGACAGAATGATCCTGCCAGATTTAAACTGAAATCTACTTTTATTCCATCACATAAGGGTTCCTATAACAATTATTAGAAGAGTAAAGTTGCCATTATAAATTAGTAACTAGTCAGTAGTGTAGTGAAATATTTTATATTACAACCTATTTGACTTTTTAAAAATTTTCAGATCATGTCGCTAACTAATTCAATAGTGGAAATATAAAAAATTACATAATACTGCAGAACCTCAGACTTATACCACAGAAATGGAGATTATTTGTAATTCTGAAATGTACCTAACTGAACAAGCAGGACAGTCTCTTTGCAAAATCTGACATCAGAAATCACAACATTCAAAAACCAACAGGGGAACACTTCAATCTCCCTGCTCACTCCACTGATAACTTATTAATAGCGGTGCTCAAACAAATGAATAACAAATCACAGCTTTAAGGAGAAACTGCAGACTTGGAATTTATATGCAAACTCAACTCCATTGCCTCAGGATTAAACATGGACTATGTATTTTATTCTCATTACAACAGGTGGTTTGACCTCACCTTCCTCTATGTGCTGTTCCCCAGTGTTTGAATTCCAACACCTATTTTGATTTGCTGTTACAGCCTGACCTGATCCTATGTCATACTCTTCCCTCCATTTAATTTCCTCCCATTCTGTAAATTCCCCATCTTCTAGCATCTGACGAAGTGGAATTTTCTGCCACAAAAGTTCTTGTGATAAATAAATTTGTTAGTCTTTAAAAGTGCCACAGGACTCCTTGGCTATGTCTACACTTGTTAATTTAAGTCTACTTAGCATGTCCCCACTCAAAAATGAAGTCGACTTAGAGGGGACCCTGCCAAATCGACCTAGAGCATCCACACTGGACGCCTAGGTTGACTTGTAGGGGGTAGGTGGACCTGGGACAGGTCCATGGTGGTGGGGGGGTGCACCCCTTGCCAAGTGCCAGGGGGCTCAGCTTTTGCCCCATTGCACTTTGGTACAATGGGGGCTGAGTGGGACAGGGACCCTGGCAGGGCATAGGAGCAGGGTGGGCAGGGCTCTGTCCTGCCCTGTGAGGGGGCACGCCAGGCTGTGACTGTGCCAGCCACCCTGGCAGAGAGGGCAGTGGGGAAGCCCTGAAGCCCCCTAAGTCAATTTAAAGTAGACTTAGGGCTACTCTGAGTCCACACTTGCTAAGTTGACTTTCTGAAGTTGACTGAGCCAGAAAAGTTGACTTAAAACTAGGTTTAGTAAAGTCGACTTTAATTTTCCTTAAGTCGAGTTAAGCAGTTGCTTAAGTCGATTCAAGGAAAATGTAGAGCGGATGCACATTAAATTAATTAAAATAATTTGTAAGTGTAGATGCACCTCTTGTTTGTCTAACTCTGAACAAAGTGTTATGGTTTTTCTTTCAAATGATCACAACTGAACATTGACTGAATAGAGCTTTGAAACATTATTATATAGAAGAAAAATGCTGCTTTTAACCATCTAAATTTAAATGAAATGAGCAAGGAACAGTTTCCGTACTTTCTTTTTTAAACTTTCCCTTTATTTTTATATTAGTTTAAGTTTAACACAGTACTGTACTGTGTGTGTGTGTGTGTGTTTGTTTCCTCTGCTGCTGCCTGATTGTGCACTTCTGGTTCCAAAAGAGGTTTGTGGTTGACCAGTCACTTCATAACTCTGATGTTCAAAACTTTGAGATTCTACAGTAGTTAAGTGATTTAAAAATGTTACAAAAGGAACAAATGGACCCCAAACTCTATATCCTTGTTATTCGATGTCTGTTACCATTTAGTTCTGTTGCTGTACTAAAATGGCAGTTGGGACAATAAAATCTCAGAAACATGCCAGTTAAAGATTTTTCAGTTTAATGGTCTGTGCTATGGAAAAAAAAAAATTAATCCCAGGCTGCCTCTCCAGTGCATACTAGGGAAAAAAATAAGAGGAGAGAGAAAGGAAATCAATATAGCTAAGGAGAAGAAGTCAGAAAAATAATGCTGATAAGATATCTGGAACAAGAGGAAGTGTAAGATAAGAGGGAGGAGGAGATGATGAATGGTTTATTTTTAATTCTAGACTTTAGCTCTTTCTCTGCATGTTTCTCCATCCATGAGGAAGTTTTATAGGATTTAATAGGAATGAAACCAATATGGTTCTTTAGAAAAGTAATATAACGACAGCTTTCCTCAACCTCATAGCAATTAACTGACTCCTTTCTGTAGGTGTGGAATAGGTATTAAGGAAAGATATGGTGGTGGTAGGAAGCCTGACCTAAGGGATAGGGCTCCGCTAAGATGCTCAGGAGACTGGGTTCAATTCCTGTTTCAGCTATGAACGTCTTGGACAAGATCCCTAGTATAATGAGGCTGATAATTCCATACCTCACAGGTGTGTTGTAAGGATAACAATTATTAATGCTTTTGAAGTGTGCCATAGATCTCTAGACAGAGAAGTACAGTCTGTACAGATGAGTGCAGAAACAAACTTGGCTATGTTTTTATTTTTTTTTTAAATCTACTTAAATTCCTTAAATGCCAGCCTTTCATTAGTTCAGCCAGTGCTGTCTGCACAATACGATAGTACCAGACACAAGTCTGATAGGACGGAGATTGTGAAGATTTAACGATAAATGACTTAAAGGCGATTGCTGGGATTTAACAATGAGAAAGAGATTGAATTTGTGATAGAGGTGTAACTCACCATGGCCAGGTGTGAAGCTGGATTGCTCTGTCAGATTAAAATTTGAAGGATTATACCCAGACCTGCTCTACTACCGTGACATTAAATATACTGCGCTTATCTACTGACAATAAAAAAAATATTTCCCATGGCAGTAACAAAGAGCAGTGATATTACCTACATCCTTTTAGTCACCATCCCAGCACAGGCTATTTTTGACAATGCGATAATTAATAATACTTACAGTGCAGATAATTTGCTTGCCCGTTTCTATTTTCTCTGCTCTCATGCTATGTTCCAACATAGTTTAAATCATGTTGGAGAATTTCATTAGCAAGCTAATAAAATTCCTGTTGTATTGCTGCTCTTATCTTACAGAACAATATTCATCACTGGTAAATTTTGTTTGTTTATCAGAGGTATTAAAATATCATTTTGATGTAATTGTCTTTCTTTTGTAATTAAAATTAGAGCTTAGACTGTGAGAAGACAGGGTAAGAGAGTGGAAAAATGTAAAAAGATGTGGTGCATTAGCAATTAAGGGCTAGTCCTGCCACAGGCCTAATATGTAGTTGACCACAGGACAAATTCATGTCAGCAGGAGCAGTTAGCCAAGACTAATCTGCTTCTACGGCACTCAGATCAGTCACAAGGATTATGTGGCCCAGGAATTGAGAGAAAATAATTTTCTTCCACTTTCTCACACAGATGGATTATATTAAGTGAAATCCTGGCCTCACTGAAGTCAATGACAAAATTCTCATTGACTTCAGTGGAACCAAGATTTTTCACTCATTGTCTTCTGACAACTATAAGAAAGGGGAAGGAATAGTCTGCAAAAATATAAAACCTTAGAAGGAAAGTAGAGTAAGCTGAGAAAGAAGGAAGAGAAGAAAGATAAAAAGACTTTGAGGGAGAGGCTGGACAGGAAGAATGAGAATGCAAGCAGCAGCTATGACATATCAAGTAGCATGAGGGATACCAGGAAGGAGTGTCTATGCTTGGGTGCATTACAAGGATCATACATCATAACCAAAAGGTTGAGCATACAGAGCAGTAAGTTAGCGATATGCATTCCTGGCTCTTGTGTAGGTCTGGGCAAATAATGGGTTTTTCGGTTTGTTGATAGTTTTTTAAAATAAAAAAAAAAAAGCCATTTGACGTCAAACCAAAAAAGTTTAAAAGAAATAATTTGGGTCAAAGGAAACTTCTGCTCTACTCCACACTGGCTTCACCTGAATGATTGTGTCCAGTTCTGGGTGCCTCATTTCAGGAAAGATGTGGACAAATTAAAGACAGTCCAGAAAAGAGCAACAAAAATGATTAAAGGTCTGGAATACTTGACTTTTGAGGGAAGACTGAAAGAACTGAGTTTATTTAGTCTGAAAAAGACAAAACTGAGTGGAGACATAACAGTTTTAAAGTACCTAAAAGGTAGTTACAAGGAAGAGGTAGAAAAATTATTCTCCTTCACTCTGATGATAGGACAAGAAGCAGCAGGTTTAAATTATAGCAAGGGAGGTTTAGATTGGATATTAGGAAAAAATTCCTAACTCTCAGGGTGATTAATCATTGGAATAAATTGCCTAGGGAGGATGCAGCATCTCCATAATTGGAAATCTTTAAGAGCAAGTTATACAAAACACCTGTCAGGTATGGTTTAGATGGTACTTGGTCCTACCAATGAGGACAGGGGACTGGACTCACTAACCTCTCATGGTCCCTTCCAGTTCTCTGATTCTATGAAACATTTTATTTTGATGATTTTTAAAATTTTACTTTATTTTTATAAATTGAAGGACATTTTGAAACAAAAGTCATTTCAAGTAAAAAAATTAAAACGCTAGGGTTTTAGAATTTTATTTTGTCTTTGTTTATTTCTTCTGAAATGGACAATTTGGCAAAATCAACTCAAACTCACAAATCTTTTCTGTCGCCAAATCTTCATTTTTCACCAAAAACAGATTTCAAACGAAAAAAATTATCCAGTGGTTGTTATGGTTACTTTTGCAAATTTGAGGCATATCCTGGTAAAGTGTCCCATATACAATGGACATATTTTCAAAGGCAGGCATGCTCAACTAGCTCACATGTTCTGTGGGGTTCGTGCATGTATGTACATATCACGATGCACAGCAATATCCTCATTTGAGCATACAGGGCCATTTGAAAATATATTAATATTATTTATGATATTATAACACTTAAATGCTCCAGCTGAGATTGTTTGTCTATCTTAGGTACTTTTGAGGCCTCAATTATAATAGAATCTGAGCAACTTATAATCATTAATGTATTTATACTCCCAATATCCATGTGAGGTGGAGAAGTACTGTAACAGCGGAGGCACAGGGGCTATGTCTACACTTATAAATTCAGGTCAACTTTAGCTAAGTCGAATTAACTAAGTCGACTTTAAGTCTACTTAGCATGTCTACACCTAAATTTTAAGTTGACTTAGGGGGGAACTTAAAAGTCAACCTAGAGTGTCCACATTGGACTCCTAAGTCGACTTCTATGGGCTAGGTGGACCTGGGGCAGGTCCACAGTGGCGGGGGGGCACCCATTGCCAGGTGCCAATTGGGCAAAGGGGGACAGGGACCCTGGCAGGGCATAGGGGCAGGGTAGGCAGAGCTCTGCCCTGCCCTTTGGTGGGCATGCCAGGCTCTCCCTTTGCCACCCCCCTGGCAGGAACGGCAGAGGGGGAGTCCTGGAGAGCTCTAAGTCGACTTAGAGTCATAGAATCATAGAATAATGGGGATGGAAGGGATTTCATAAGGTCATCTCATCCAACCCCTTGCTAAATCCCACTAAATCATCCCAGCTAGGGTTTTGTCTAACCGGGCCTTAAAAATCTCCAAAGATGGAGATTCTACCACCACCCTAGGTAGCCCATTCCAATGCTTCACCATCCTCCTAGTGAGAAAGTTTTTCCTAATATCAAACCTCGATCTCCCCAGCTGTAATTTGAAACCATTGCTCCTCATTCTGTCCTCTTTTATCCTTGAGAACAGCCTAGCTCCCTACTTTTTGGAGCACCCCTTCAAGTAGTTGAAGGTTGCTATCAAATCTCCCCTCAGTCTTCTCTTCTGTAGACTAAATAAGCCTAGTTCCTTCAGTCTCTCCTCAGAAGTCATGTGCCCCAACCCTCTAATCATTTTTGTTGCCCTCCACTGGACTCTTTCTAATTTGTCCACATCCTTTCTGTAGTGGGGAGCCCAAAACTGGACACAGTATTCCAGATGCGGCCTGACCAGTGTCGAATAGACGGGAATTATCACATCCCTCGATCTGCTGGCAATACTCCTACTGATGCAGCCTAATATGCCAGTGGCCTTTTTGGCAACAAGGGCACACTGTTGGCTCATATTCATCTTCCCATCCACCATAACACCCAGGTCCTTTTCTACAGCGCTGCTACTTAGCCAATCGGTCCCCAGCCTGTAGCAGTGCATGGGATTTTTTTGTCCTAAGTGTAGGACTTTGCACTTGTCTTTGTTGAACCTCATGAGGTTTCTTTCGGCCCAGTGTTCCAATTTGTCCAAGTCTCCCTAGATCCTGTCCCTGCCTTCCAGATTATCTACTATTCCCCCCAGCTTAGTGTCATCTGCGAATTTACTAAGCACACAATCTATCCCATCATCAAGATCATTAATGAAGACATTGAATAGAACCGGCCCCAGGACCAACCCCTGGGGTACTCTACTCGTTACCAGTTGCCAACTAGACTTCGAGCCATTGATTCCTACCCACTGAGCCCATTGATCTAGCCAGTTTTCTATCCACCTTATGGTCCACTCATCCAACCCATACTTCCTTAACTTGCCGGTGAGAATGCTGTTGGAAACCGTATCAAAAGCCTTGCTAAAGTCAAGGCATACCACGTCAAGGGCACTTCCCGCATCCACAAATCCAGTCATCTCATCATAGAAGGAAATCAGGTTGGTCAGGCACGATTTGCCCTTGGTGAATTCATGTTGACTGTTCCTGATCACTCTATTTTCCTCCAAGTGTTTCAGGATGGATTCTTTGGGGACCTGCTCCATGATTTTCCCAGAGATTGAGGTGAGGTTGATCGGTCTGTAGTTCCCCGGATCCTCCTTTTTCCCTTTCTTGAAGATAGGTACTATATTTGCCTTTTACCAATCCTCCGGGACCTCCCCTGTTTGCCATGAGTTCTCAAAGATAATGGCCAACGGCTCTGCAATCACTTCAGCCAACTTCCTCAGCACCCTTGGATGCAGTTCATCCAGCACCATGGACTTGTGCACATCCAATTTCTCTAAGTAGTCCCTAATCTGACTTTCCATCAACGAGGGCCGCTCTTCTCTCCATTCCGCGTTATCCCGTGTAGTAGCCTGGGAGCTGGCCCATGCTTTGAAGACTGAAGTAAAAAAAGCATTGAGTACTTCAGCCTTTCAGTCGACTTAGGGCTAGTCTGCATTTACACTGGCTTAAGTCGACTTTAGAAAGTCAACTTAAGCCTAAAGTCGACCTAAAAGGAGGTTTAATATAGTCAACTTAATTTTCATTAAGTCGACTTAAGGAAAGTGTAGTGTAAACGCAGAGTAAATTAAGTCGACTTAAGGACGCTTAAGTCGACTTAATTTACAATTGTAGATGCACCCAGGTAGACTAAAGTCAATATTCAAAATTGACAAGTGATTTTAAGTGGGGTTAAATGGGAAACAGATTTTCTGTTTTGTATAAAATTCTGCAATTTCCATTTTTTTTTCATTCCAAAATTGAACAATAACAAACCTTTTTCAAAATTTCTCATAAAATATTTCCCCCAGAAATAACTCAGGGTCAATCAAAATATATTTTTTTATTTTAACTTTTAAGTCCTTTAAATGTTTTTATATAAAATAGTTAATTTCATTTCAAAAAGACATTTTGAAAGCAAAATTTGAACTCTTTATTCTAACAGTGAGATTTTCTCCCATGAAAGCTCATGTGATAAATAAATTTGTTAGTCTTTAAGGCTATGTCTACTCTAGGAAGAGTTAGGTCGACTTTGTTAAGTAGACGTAATAAGGTCGACTTTAGGTTGACTTAAAATCGATCTTATTAAGTCAACTTAACAAAGTGGACTAAGTCGACTTATCTTTAAGTCGAATTAGTCCACTTTGTTAAGTCAATCTAACCACCCTTAAGTCGACTTAACAAAGTGGATTTATGCATCCACAGGAATTTCTTAAGTCAACTTAATGAAAGCCTAGTGTAGATGCGGCTTAATTTAAGTCAACTTAAGCCTCCTTAAATCTACTTAAATTGCCAGTGTAGACATAGTCTAAAAGTGCCGCAGGACTTCTTATTTATTTATTTATTTATTTATTTATTTATTTATTTTTAAACTGAATTTTGGTTTAGGGGGAGCATTTTCAGATTGAAATTTCATTGAAAATATGTCTTGAGTGAAAAAAAGAAGCTATCCGTCTCAATTTTAGATGCCCCAGTTTTGTGGTTTCCATTACCAGATTCCATCAATCTACCTGATTTTTAGAAAACGTTAAGCACACAGCCTTTGTAAAATCACATACACGTACGTCTGTACGTATGTCATACACTCAGCCTTGAGCAGTGTACTGTACAGGCAAATGGTAGGAAGAAAAAATATTTCACCCATTTTTCAGGGGCACATGGCAGATAAGATACTGTCCCCAAAGTCACAAAGGAAGACTTCAGCAGCATCAAGAGTTGAACTCACATCTGCAGAGTATTAGTGTAGTGACTTCATACAAACCCGTTCCTCATCTTTAAATTTAGTTTGGCCTTGAACATCTGAGCCAATATGCTTAAAGCTACACAGGAAGGAGCAGAATGCCCTATGGTTAGTATATCAGTGTTTCTTTTAGAACAACAAAAATGAGACAGACTTGGCAAAGCATCTCTTTTTTCTGTGTGATATATATATACAGTGACACATCAGGTGTCACTTTGACTACTATTACTAAGGAGTTGAGTGGACAGATTATAATCATGAGACAGTGCCCTGGGCTGGAAGTAAGAGAACAGAAGTCTAGGTATTATCTTTAAATAACAATTATGTGACAAGTGGGAGATGGATGGAAGCATTTCACTGGATTTCCAGTAACTCAGCATAGTTCACATTGATGATAGGGACTGAGCTGTGTGTTGTGTATATGTAAACTCAGTTGAGGCCTGGCTTTCCACTGTCAGATACTGTTGGTTATGTTACTGATAACAATATTTTGCTTAACATATGGCTAAACAGCAATATTGGGATTGTGAGGCAGTTTATTAACTTGATATGCGTCTTTCTTCACATTCCTCTGGGTTTAAAGTGTCTTTAGTAATTGTTATACAGAGCTACTGTTACTTTTGGGGGAAACTGGAAGGCTGTCTGTTGTTCAGCTTCATGATATTGTCCAGTGCATCTGTTCACAGATTGTATGAGATATTCAAAACCAGGAAATACACCATGCAGAAGTTGGATAAAATGACCTAATACGCATTTTTCATCTTGGACACCTGTGGATTTTCCTGGTTATAATCATTACAGCAGTAAAAAGTGTTTTATATTCCTAATTTTGCTTCAGGATTTGGAGGTCAGATTTAGAATAGGAATATAAATATGTGCATCCTAGTTGTACATCCATACAACTCCACGAGGACTCAAAAGTATGTGGTATATGAGCAAGGGAAATGGAAACATATTCTAGGGTGCTTACGGGGTAGGAAGGGGCAATATAACCTAGTGGATTAGGCAATGGTGTGGGATTCACAAACCCGAGGTTCTGTCACTGGCTTGTGGGGTAATCTTCAGCAAGTCTCTTCCCTCTATGTTTTTCAATTTCACCATTTGATATTGCTCTCACTCTGAGATCTAAAGATAAAAAAAATGCTGTATTATTATTATTGATGGGTACTACAGGATAAGCCCAACAGGGGAAACAACAGAATGCCACTGGTCATTAGCAACAGCCCCCAAGTCAAACCTCTCCAACACATCATCAAGGACCTACTGCCTATCCTACAAGATAATCCCTCACTCTCTCAAGCCTTGTAGGGTAGACCACTCCTTGCTTGCAGACAGCCCCCCAACCTTAAGCAAATACTCACCAGAAACTACACAATGTACAACAGAAACATTAAGGCAGGTACCTACCCCTGCAACAAATCCCATTGCCAACTCTGCCCACATATCTACTCAAATGATCATGATAGGACCTAACCAAATCAGCTACTCCATCAGGAGTTCATTCAACTACACATCTTCCAATGTGATATATGCCATCAGATGCCAGCAATGTCCCCCTCCGCTTTATACATAGGCCAAACTGGACTGTCTCTGTGCAAAAGAATAAATGGACACAAATCAGATATCAAGAATGGTAATAATCAAAAACTAATGGGGGAGCATTTCAACCACCCTGGACATTCTGTAAAAGACATGACAGTTACAGTACTTCAAGAGAAAAACTCTAAAACCAGGCTCCAATGGGAAACTGCGGAACTGGAATTCATATGCAGATTTGACACCATCATACTAGGTTTGAATAGGAACCTGGTATGGCTAACTCATTACCAAGGGTGATTCACATTCGCACCTCCTCAGTTATTGTTCCACACTATTTGAATCAAAACAACTTTCTCGGTTTGCTGAAAACGTTTGAACTGACTCGTGACTTACCCTTCTCTGCATTTATATATTTATCTATTGTAGTTTCCATTCCATGCATTTGATGAAGTGGAATTATACCCACAAAAGCTCATGTGATAAATTTGTTAGTTTTTAAAAGTGCAACAGGACTCCTTGTATATTATTGTACTAGCGTTTCTTGCGTTTGGATATTTCTCAGGCATGATGTCATGGCTGTCTTCTTAGCCTCTGTTTTCATTGTCTCTTTAGTTCATGTTCAGATTTCCCACTCCCTTGAGCATTACACCATTGAAATATATCAATCTGCTGGCACCTGAGTGGTGGTAGAAATGTTATGGTCCCCTATTTTTCAACATTATGCTTATGTACAGCATGTAAGACTGTGGAATTAAACGTTTCACCTTGATCATCAATGCAGGAGTCTAAAATATGAACAAAGCAGGAGGGGAAGGAGAATGGAGAGACTAGGAAGATAGAGAAATTGAAACCACAGAAATGTTAAGTATCAGAGTAGAGACTGAGGAACCGAGAAGTGATGAGTGAAAGAGAAAAGGCAGAAGATAAGATAAAAAATATTTTATCTGATATTGAAGATTTTAATGAATGCTGAAACATTCAAGCCTCAGAATAATAATACTGGGCACTCATGCAGAAATATAAATTTTGCAGAGCATTTTGCGAACATTAAATAACTTACTTGGTGTCCCTGAGAGATCAGCGGTTATTATTCTGAAGAAGATAGTAAATGGCAAGTTTTATCATGGCACAAAATATGTGTGTGTGGGGGAGAGAGGGGGCCTTATTCAAGGGAAAAAAATAGAGCAATGATAATTTCAGTATAAAAAGAAGGAAAAAATCATGGCAAACAATATTCTTTCCCATTTAAAAGATATTAAATAGCAGTCATTAATATCTTAAAATCATATAAAGATAAAATAGAATAAATAGAAACCGCTGGTACTTTAAATTTGATTATGTATTTTTACATTTCTTTATTTACATTGTTATATTTCTTTTGACATCTCTAAACGTACCTTGATCCAAAAATAGGGCGACTAGGAGTATGATTTTTTTAGTTTAAGAAAAAAAAAGTTGTGTTTTTCACATGAACATCATGGCCATAATAAACATAAAACCTTAGTAATCAACCATCCAGTCCTGCCAGCACTCTCAGGTGTATACTTACACATAATGTATAGTCCCTTTGAAGTCCGTATATTTGAATGAGAAGCAAATAGTATCAGTCAGGAATCTTCCCACAAAAATGTTCAATTGCCAAAACTAAAACCTTTTGCAAAAACATAGCAGTTTTGATGAACATTTCACCAGGTCTTTCCCAGGCCAGGATGAGCCAACCCATAACAGCAAGGTGGTTAGGTTATTTAGCTGGGTTGTAGGACATAGAGCTTAGCAGGATTGAATCTGTTTCCTATATCTCCCACAAATCCCTTACCCCTGGGCTATTGTCTCTTCTGGGGTGGGTGGCTGTTTCTTCCCTACTAATTTTTTCTATGAGCTTCAATTTTCCTTTCAATGAAGAATGAAGACAGATGTCGAAAGCACTTTTTTATTTTTATTTTTTTTATTTTTATTTTTTATTTATTTATTTATTTATTTATTTTTAGTGAAACAGAAATCTTATTTTCCATCTAGTTCTAGCAAAAGCAACTGTACACATGGGCTCAAGTATTTGCAGGATTATGTGTTGTTAATTAGCTACCTGTTTTTGTATGCCAAATGGGAAACCGTGGTTAATCAGCTTTCATTAACTGATAGAAAATGGTGAGAAAAAAACCTTTGTAGGTCATCTGCCAAATCTTTCCTCTCTGCCAGTGCAGGATCAGTCCCTACAGTGTTCTAGTTAATGTCAGTGTGAATGGTTATAGGAAAGGAAGAGTTTGAAGATTTATCACAGTAATTAAACCTGAACAAAGACAAATACATGGTTGGAGGAATTCTTTTCAGGCAGGTGAACAATAGATACAGAAGCCACAGAGCAGAAAGGAAGCAATTTCGCTGCTAGTTGATAAATAGACAATATCTGTTGGTTCTATATGGGTGCATCGAGATGCAACAAATAAATTGCTTTCATTAAAGATTTGCATGGAGGATTAATGAGGATTGGTAATAAGCCACAACAGCACAAAGAAAGGCACCAAAAATTATTAATTGAATTGCGATGGGAGGACAAAGAGAAAGGCCTACTGTTATCATACATCTTGGCTGATACAAGTCCTTTTTCTCCTCGGATGTGAAGTGTGCTCAGTAGCTAACAACAATTGAATAGAAAGTCTAATGCTCAAGTTGAAAAGGAGTCCTGGAGCAAAATAAGGATGTGAGTGCTTTTATGTTTGTTTGTTTTGCTTAGCTAGTGTTCATTGTAAAATGTTAAGGGAGACTCAACAGCTGAAATCACTCATTATATGGTCTACAGCTAAATATATCAAATGCAACTTTCCATGAAGAATGACTAAAAACAAACAAACAAAACCAAACAACTAATATAGAACTGATAAAAATTCCCAGATTGTTTCTGATTTTGGCCATCAACTTGAATCAGTCCTCTTTGTTCATCAAGCACTGCCATCTTGTGGAATTATGTTAATCGGTGAAAATCCATATGTTTTGAAGAAGAATGTATTCACCCATCTGGATGTTTGAGAAGTTATGTCCTCATATGTCAGTCCATTCAGATGAGATGATACAACTAAGAGGAAATTGGATTTTTTGTGTGTGTGTGTCATTGGTATGAAAGCCCAAGCACAGAAAAATAATAGTTCTTTGGAAAATATGTTTAGGTTTGCATGCAAATGTTTCACCCTTATAGAATGGAAAATAGATCCTTTAAGCCTTGTACTTACTACATACTTAGGATCCAGGTGCAGCTATAAAGCTTTATGTAGCAACTTTCAGTATTTATTACACATACATATGCCTGGTATAGCAAATGGCATCCCAAATTTGAATGATTTCCATGATAAAAATGGAATTTCCCATGAGAAAAGCTATGAGACAAACCTGTGAATGTTCAGGTGTCTCCAGTCATAGAAATGGGTAATTCAATTGGTTTTATCTATTTGTGACCCACTACAGCAATCCCATGTATTTTACATTGTCACAGCACCAAAATAGTTTTCTCAGAAAGATGGTGTGTCTAAACATGATGTTACCACACCAAATATGCTGATTTGTTTGGTCTCTAGCATTATCCATTATGGGAAATATGTCAAATAGGGACAGTTCAGGAATTACTGTTGTCAAGCAGAGAGAAAATGGATCTACAAAAATCATTTAAAGATATGACTGTAAACAAAATTTCACATCATAAATTTCTTAGCAGAAGATAGATCTGCTCTTTTCAGTACTTCATCACGTAGTGCCCTAGATTTTCACACACATGGTGTATTAAAAACCATGATAAAACATGGAAATAAGTGAAACATTTTGAAAGCTTTTTGAAATGACCTTCAGAAAACAGATACTGAGCTCCTGGGAGAGATTTCTATAAACAAGGCTGGACATTCATAAAAAGAAATGCCTGTTCTGTTGTCACCATGGTGACTTAATCACTTTAACACCAAAACTTTGTAAATAACAGAACTTACTGGCAGACAGCTGCTTTAGCCTTGTATCCCCAGGGGTGCATCTATACTTGTAAATTAAGTTGATTTAAGCTTGCTTAAGTCGACTTAATTTGCTCTGCGTCTACACTACACTTTCCTTAAGTCAACTTAAGCAGCTGCTTAAGTCGACTTAAGAAAAAATTAAGTCAACTTTACTAAACCTCATTTTAAGTCGACTTTCTGCTTAAGTTGTCTTTCTAAAGTCGACTTAAGCCAGTGTAGATGTGGTGTACCCCTAAGTCGACTTTAACTCGAACTAGAGGACTCCAGGGCTTCCCCACTGCCCTCCTTGCCAGGGTGGCTGGCTCAGCCACAGCTTGGCTGTGGCCCCCAAGGGGCAGGGCAGAGCCCTGGCCACCTTGCCCTATGCCCTGCCAGGCTCCCTGTCCCCCTTTGCCCCATTGTACCAAGGTACAATGGGGCAAATGCTGAGCCCCCTGGCACTTGGCAAGGGGTGCCCCCCCTGCCACCGTGGACCTGTCCCAGGTCCACCTAGCCCCTACAAGTCAACCTAGGCGTCCAGTGTGGATGCTCTAGGTCGATTTTGTAGGGTCCCCTCAGAGTCGACTTAAACTTTAAGTGTGGACATGCTAAGTCGATTTAAATTAACAAGTCTAGACATAGCCCAGAGAATGCCAATTTACAGCTGCCTTTTATATAATTTGTAATTTTTCTCTTTTATTTTGTATTCTCCTGTGTGTGTTGATTAATTATATCTACATAAACATTTGTTTTGTGTTGGCTGTACGCTGTAGTTTCAAGGCAGCGCTCTGTATCATCTTTGCATGTTTGAAACAGGTATCATATTAAAAATAAAATAGATGGCTATTTAAATAAAAAATAAGCTAGTATATTTATGATTATGAAAAGATTTATGTTTCACACAGCCCCACAGTCCTCTTCCTAACACTAAATCCTACATGTTGCAACATTCAGAGCTTTTCTTTGTTTTAATCTAAACTTCTTTCCTTTTTTTCTTGGGAATATAAATAAAGTCAAGCATGTGAATATTATTTACCCAGTGTTAATTTTGTGTTTTGTCAAACTGAAATGGCTTGAGATAAAAATATGGATGCACTCCTGATTTGGGACACTCATGAATTTATGGGATGGTGTATTTTACATCCAGAGTTGTAATTTGGCTTATTTGGTGGTTGACCAGGAGTGATGTTTAGATTCTGAACCTATTCAAAGCTAATAAATACTTAGATCCCAAGTTTGGACTCATGCCTATATGTGTCTGAAATACAATCTGATATTGAAAGATAAACAGTGGAAAATGATGATCTCATTATTTTCTCCACTTTTACTACCCCTCTTTTTTTTAAAAAAAAAATAGTAGATTACAGGCTTGTCCTAATTTAGAGACGGATTCACTGCGACAACTCTAGTACTCAGTTATTAGAGTTAGGAATAAAAGTTGGTGCAAATAACTTTTGGCCTGGTGTCTGTTATAGGAAAATATAGACCAGGAATTTGCAGAATAGGCAGGCCTCAAGCATTTTTACCAACATGTCTTCTTACCCTGTTCTAATTTGGGTTAGACCTTAATGGTGTTAAAAATGTCTGAGGCCTATTTAACGTATGGCTTCCAGTGTTGTTCCCATTGGCGGAGAAATATTAGATGACAGGTCTTTACTGTGTGGGAGTATTAGATGACAGATCTTTTTGCCTACCCTTCAACTTTTAGCCTTGGTACCACTAGAGCAGTCACATTGGTGGTAAAGTTCACATCTCAATTTTCCTAATGCAGACACAGGCTTTGTGAAGTTTAAAGTAACTTTAGTTACAGTTTTGAGAAAAGAAAGGGATATGCAACAGTTCTACTGTTCTGCTGATTGTGTTATTTATCTCTTCTTGAAAAATTCCATTTGATGGTGTTTCAGTCTCTCTTGGCCATGTGTTCCGTTCTCAAATGCCTTATTAAGGTATCTAATGTACACTTACCCTTCTTCAGTGAAAGGTCATTATTTCTTTTAATGAGTTCTTGGATAGTTTCAAAAATGTCTTCCGAAACAGTAGTTTGGAAGACCAAATTTATTCTTATGTACTGTTGCTGATGGCTTAGAAAAGATATTAACTGAGAGAGAAGCAGTATATGGCAGTGTTAATAAAAGAAGTTAGGACCAAAGGAACGTCAAGGGTCATGCAGTTCAACCCTCCTACCGAAGGGGAAGCATTCTCTACTAGTGTATCACACTGTGGTTTAGGATTGAGGAAAGCAGGATCTGGTTTCCTGGCTCTGACCTGCTAGGTGAATTTGGGCAAGTTGTTTCATGTTTCTGTGCCTCAGTTTGACCATCTGTACAATGGATATAATGATACCTCCTATATAAAATACTTTGAGATCTATGTATGCAGAGTACTTCATAAGATATAAGTAATATTGTTAGTATAGGTTATCCCCTATACTAGTCCACTGATTGTGTTATTTATCTCTTCTTCAAAAATTC
The DNA here is from genome assembly GCA_007922175.1 of Pelusios castaneus. Classification (NCBI taxonomy): domain Eukaryota; kingdom Metazoa; phylum Chordata; order Testudines; family Pelomedusidae; genus Pelusios; species Pelusios castaneus. The sequence continues at coordinate 3,526,950 of ML685867.1, forward strand.
CATTTGATGGTGTTTCAGTCTCTCTTGACCCTATGTTCCATTCTCAAATGGCTTATTAAGATATCTAATGTACACTTACCCTTCTTCAGTGAAAGGTCATTATTTCTTTTAATGAATTCTTGGATAGTCTCAAAAATGTCTTTCCAAACCTTGTATTATTTCCTCTCCAGTAATTTTGTAGAACTGTTGCATATCCCTTTCTTTTCCCTCAAAACTGTAACTAAAGTTACTTAAAACTTTACTCATCGTTGCCAAGCCTCCTTCTGTACTAGCTGATCTTTGCACTCTACCTAATTTCTTTTTCCTTTTCATAAGGAGATTCCCCAAATAGTTGAAAATATCCTGAGTGGGGTATCCATACAAAAGATTTAACGTTAGGAAGAGGATTGTGGGGCTGTGTGAAACATAAATCTTTTCATAATCATTATCAGTTTAAGAACATTTTATTGTGCCTATGTTTCAAAAAAAATTTCAAACCTACAAAAGTAACCAATACTTTTTTTTAAGTTAATGCTGTAGCTGCTGATTCTCCCCCAAACTCTTTGTTGGTTACTGTGTGGGTTTTTTTGTTTGTTTTTGTTTTTTGACATTTCACTGAAATCACTTCAGTGATATGTTATAGTAGCACATGTAGGAAAAGAGAAGTATTATCCTGGACATACAAGAACTTTCAGCAGTAATCATGAGGTTAAAGAAGAATGTACAGACTTATTGCCAGTGAAAACATCATTTACCAGTAAAAATAGAGTAGAGGATCTTCATTGACTCACAAAGAGCTTTACAGTGGGAAATGTGTCCAAGACAAGTTCAAAATTCAAATAAATTTGCATAAGCACCTGAAAGCCCAGTTGTTTCTATAAACCTTATGCAAACCCTGCTGAGTTTTCTAAATGGTGGTCCCATGTTTCCCTTACATCAGTGCAATTTGTTTACAGGGTTAGTTTCCACCACCCTTATACACTATATAGCTTCGCCCCTACAGTTCTGGGGAGCACTGAGCTCCCAAGGCAAGAGCAATCACAGTCTTTCTACTTCCTCCTTTTCCTTCTTCCTTCTTGTGCGTTTTGTATCATCCGCCGAACGGCCTAATTCTCCTCTTAGTTCTCTTCAACCCATCAGTTAGATACAGTTCTTCTTACTGAGGTCTGCTTTGGAGTAATTTAGAGTCACAGTGACCAGAGTGCTGATTGCACTGTTGTTGCACATTGTCCCAAGTCCCCAGATCCTGCGTGTACTAGAGATGATCTGTACAGAAGCATATATACAGTGGAGTACGGTGAAGCTTGGCCAAAGCCTGCAATGAACATTCCCAGTTATCCAGAGGTTAGTCCATTTCAGAGTGTTCTATGCACCAACCATCAAAACATTTGAAACTATAGTAAGAAGTTGTTTGCCTCATTTACCAGCCAAAATAGAGATGTCTACACTTGCAAGAGACTGATTGCTTTCCATTTGAATTGGTAACAGGTGTCTTCAATTAAAACCTGTGTATTTTCCTTGAAACTGTATGTTTCATCACTACTTTATAGCTTTTTATGTTTTCATGAATCACTGGAACTATAAAGAGCATCACAGCTACATGTGTCAATGAAATTTTCAGAAAGAAATATTTTGGGCTTATTAGTATTTTTCCTGAGACATATTGCTAGAGGCAGGAATTTCTGAACATTCTTACAGCTCCTGAATCCACAATGTATCATGATCCTATGTAGTCCCTCAGAAATACAGTTAGAGATTAATATGAGCTTTAAGTGAAAAATCAGTGTGATCAGCACATTTCTCCCCTTCTGGATAACGGACATCCCTTGCTATTATATTATATATGTGTAGTCTTGCAGTTCAAATGGTAGACTTCTGGACTGGAGTATTAAAGCTGAGGGCTCACACCCTGCGGATGGTGAGCTTGTTACAGTCACACAAATTAAAATTTGTTTTTACACTTTTCCTTTTAAAAAAAAATAGAAAAATAGATTTTTAAAAAACCATCGAAAAGATCAAGAATGTAAAAGTCACAAAGTCAAATATTTAAAAGTTAAGAAATGCCAGCTCTCTGGCAATGTGCATAAACTTATTTCTAACTATGTATGTAGTCTGATATTGTCTTTTATTGCATGATTACGTACTATTTTTTTTTTTGTATAGGTCCTTTGCCATATTGGTGTACATGTTGGGCATACAAGGGAGCAAAATTAAGATGATACAGATAGACAACATTCTGCTCACTGCAACTCTAATTAATTACTCCAGAGCACATCTATGTCAGATGCGCTGAGGAGAACTAAAAACTAATTAGGCCATTAGGCAGATGATACCTTGGTGCACTGCCTCCCTTCTTCAAGAAAGTTGACCATTGTGCATCATTGGAAAGATAATGTATGCAGGGATCCCAGCCTTTCCTGTTCATGATTTTGACTCTGCATCCTAAATTACTTTAACATTGTTAATGTACCATGTATATTTAAAAAAAAAACACATTTGGTGTATTCTAGTTACCTTTCATATTCCATTGGTATCACATGTTTTGATATATTGTCAAATGTTTGACATCGTTGGCATAGACAGCCATGTGGCAAGTAGAATTTTACCAAAAAAATCTGCAGTGTGTGACCCCAGAGCCAGGTTTACAGAGTAGTATTATTAACATTGACCACTCATACCAGTCCCAGTCCCTTCTCTGTTATGCAGATGTGGGGTTCCAACAATTCACATTTTGTCCTTCGCTTCAACATCACAATTTCCATCTTACTCTACAGTTGTATTCTTCAAGGGTTATTCTTCTTATATTTAATTGATTGGCTCACTTTGATTGCTTGGCCATCTTGCTTTTTTATTTGTATGTAGACCATGACTTCATTTCCTCCATGGCAGGGAGCCATCCTACCTAATAACTGGAATTTCTCCACATAGCTGATTTCAGTAGTGTATCCCTGGCAATTGGATAAATTTAGCTAAGATGGTAATACATTCCCCACTATTCACAGTGGCACAGCAGAACAATGTGTGGGATTCATAATTACACTGGTTTCTCCTTTACCATTAGAAGGAAAATGTAGACCTTTTGAAATTTTCGGGAAGTTCTTCTAACCTTTTGACCCAGCCTTCTCCAACCTCCTTAATATATCTATGGGCAATGAGACATTTTTAACACAGTGGAAAAGATCTATGATAGGAGTAAATTGATATATGAGTGATTATTGACTTCATTCTTCTGCTAAAGCTGAAGACAGTAGCTCAAGCAATTTATTGCTGGAAATCTGTACCAGTGAAGCAATTTATATCTTGGAGCAGTAGCAGTGACTTTATATTACTGAGCTAGTCTTGACATTGCGGTGTTTAGAGTTAATCCTGACACGACTGGAAGTCATGAGGAAAACTGCAGCAAAAAGATGTCCTAGAACTAATATTGGTGTGTCAAGTTCAGTAGGGAAGAATAAGTAAAGAAGTTGGAAGAGACGATGATATAATGGAAGTCAGCAAATAAATAGGAGTAAAACAACATGGGTACAAATAGAGAAGGATTTATGTCTTCTAAATCAGAATTGGCAGAATCCAAAGGCAAATGCAGAAGAGACTTAAATTCTTAAGAATCCCCCATTGACTTCAGTGAGAGAGTGTGTATGAGTGTGTGCACACATTGAACACTAGTTACCCTGTGTGATCTAGAGCTTCCTTTGGTTTGAGTAGGTTGCAGCACTGTCTCTTTCCTTGTCCTGCCTAGCACACTTTTTGGGCACGGGAATTTTGTCTGTAACCTCTTCGCAATAATGGAGCCTTGCAGCTCAAACTGCCCTGTAGCTTCACATTCTCCCAGAACTCCAATCTTGTGAGTGCTCTGGTTTTATAGTTCACCTCTTCAGGGACAGGTGATAATGGAAGTAAACATACACAGAGCTTCTCTTTATCTCATCTACAGAGAGGCTGGTTCTGCTACTAAAAAGGACCCTTTATGTCATGCCCGTTTGTTCTTCTCTTCTGCTAAGTCTTCTTCATCTCTGTGAGTTGCACTGAACTCCTCCTTGTCATGTGATTCCCTGATCAGATAATAAAATTGCCCCACCAGATGCCCATCTGTTGCTATCTCCCCTGGAGTTCAGACTGGAAAAACTGCTTTGCCCAAATAAACAAGTTCCAGAGGGATAGCCGTGTTAGTCTGTATATAGCAAATAAAACAAAAGTCTTCTGGCACCTTCAAGACTAACATATTTCTTCAGGCATAAGCTTCTGTGGGCTGCAACATCTGATGAAGTGGGATGCAGCCCACAAAAGCTTATGCCTGATGAAATTTGTTGGTCTTTAAGGTGCTACTAGATAAACAAACAAGGAGTCTTGTGGCACTTTTTAAAAACTAACAGATTTATTTTTCACAGGAGCTTTCCCATGAAAGCTCATGTGATAAATAAATCTGTTAGTCTTTAAAAAGTGTTACAAGACTCCTTGTTTGTTTTGCTGAACTAGACTGACACAGCTATCCCTTTGGAACTGGTTTGCCCTGTGTACTAGCTATCTCTTTGTCCAAGACTGCTACATTTCTTAACACTCTTTTGTTAGCCTGGCACAAAAATTTCTCCTGCCACTTTTTGTGGACTTCAGCTTAATTATATGGCAAAAGGCAAGAAGGAAAAAAGGCTCCACATTCAAAGAGTTTGAGTCTGACACATGTACACGTATATAGTTCCCAATATTCACCAGAATTTATAAATCGCACATAGGCAGAGTACCTGAATCATCACTATAAATATATCATTAAAGTTTAATTTTTTATTCTGGAGCCTCCACTTTTCTGGAGCATTAGCAATCCTAAAAAAAAATTCTCCCTGTAACACTTGATTCATTTTCACCTGACAACTGATTTTCTTGGTCTGGGTAAAAAGATAAAATTAAGAATCCCAGGCTTAAAATCTGGTTAATACTTTTGTGTTATCATTTCAAGGGACCTCTGAGCTTCCAGGTTTTGCCAGGAACCAAATATATAGGGCCAGATTTTAACAGGGTACTTTGCTCCTTCAGATGTAGACCTTAAAATTCTAAGGATTACCAGATTCCCCTGTAAAACTGAGGCAGGAGAACAAGTGGAAGTGTAGGTCGCACCTGATGGCTGCTCGGGTGGCCTGAACCAACTCTTGGATCCTAATCTTGCAAAGTAGTAGTGAACCGTAATGTACTTCAGAAGTCAACAATTCATGGCATTGGGGTCTTGAGAAGATAACTGAGGTGTGGGAGGAATAGAAAGGTCAATCTAAAGTCCTAGGGGAGGAGGACATGTCTCCAGGCCTAGCCTGAAGTTTTAGAGAATCTAATCCCCATTTCACAATACACTGACCCCTGAAAATAGTAATTATGGTGAAGACATACTATTTTTATTATTATGCTTATCTATTATGTATTTTTATAATATGGTCCCAGCACTTAGAGAATTTGATGTAGAACTAATTGAAAAATGAGTCATTTCTTTCTGCAAAAAATGTTGATTTTTTCGAATGAAAATTAAAACAAACAGAAAAAAGCCAAATAATATTTTGATTTGTAAATACTACTGCAGTGCCTCATAGATGTGTAGTTTGTGTTCCTTTTGTTCTTATTCTGTGTAGCCAGGCATCCCTGGACAGACTACCTCTCCCAAGATGCACTCTCTTGGAGAAAGAGTAGTCCCTGGCCATAGGGCACCCTGGTCAGATAGCCCAAATGATACAGGAGAACAGGAAAAGCAAATTATATGTCCCATGAAGCACTGCAGGAGCAAATCCAAACTGAAATATTTTGGCTTTAAACCAAAATATTTCAGATTTTGTTCAGGCTTTTTTAATTTAAAAACAATAGTTTATCTAAAACAATAAATTTTCATGAAAAGCTAACATTTTCCACATACACACACACACACACAAATTTCCATGGAAAAATTTCAGCCAGCCATAGTTGACTAGGAGCTCATTTACTAAGGAGCTCATTTACTAAAAATGTGAATGAATAAATAAATACTCTTATATTATTTCTAGTTTGACCCATAGGGTACCGAGTGGTACCCTATGTTGTTTTTTGTTTTAATGTATTTTTTACATTTTTGTAGAGCCTGTTGAGGAATTTAATGATTTTTATTTCTATGTGTTGAATGCCTTTCATTATGAGATCATTTCCCAAATCAAGATTTAACATAAATCTTCACAAAAACAATTTCAGCTGTGAAGTTTGAAAAAGCTTCAGTTTCCACACTTTGTGTAATTATTTAAAACGAACTTCTGAACATATTCTGAGTTTGATCATTCCTAACACTCACTATATTTTTCCATAACTAATACTTTATTTTTGTGTTTTTTTATAGAGATCATCTACAGCTGGGTATTTAATGAATTTCCATCGTTTGTGGCAGAAGATAGTCGACGGTTCATCTCCCAAGAGACAGGAAATCTCTACATCTCCAAGGTGCAAACATCTGATGTTGGCAGTTATATCTGTCTAGTAAAAAACACAGTGACAAATGCCAGAGTTCTGAGTCCTCCTACACCACTTACACTGCGGAATGATGGTAAGAAAGACTTTTCCACTCAATCAGAGCAAAAAATGTTAAAATGTAGTGGACTACACTTAAACACAGAATAAAACATACATGATTTGAAAGCAATGATTTTATTCTGTTCAATATATATGAAAGTGTTTAGTTCCGTAAACAAACAAACAAAAAATGTGGTGGCCTGTATCGTCAAGTCTGGGTGCCTAAATTTGGGAGCCATCATCTGCATTTAGGCAGCTAAATAAACACCTGGTTTTCAGAAATGCTAGGCATCCATCATCTCTCACTGGTGTCTTTAGATGTCTTTTTGGAAATAATTGTCTATCATTACATTTTTTAAAAACATCTACCGGTAAATGACTTAAGAGCCTAAATCTCATTGAAATTCAGAAGGACTTTGGATACTAAGGAACAGTTTTAGAAAAGTATTTAGGCACCTAAAGATGCAGATACATGTCCTGTGGGATTTTCAAATGCATCTAGTCATCCACTGATTTCACTTAGTCACTTCTGAAATTCCCAGAAGTCACCTGTCTATATCGTTAGGTATCAGTCTGACTGTAAATGCCTATGCCATTTTAGAAAATAGGATATAGCCTCTGAAATCACTTAGACATTTTTGGAAATGTTACCCCTGTATCAATAAATTTGGAGAAGTCAAGTTCCAGTATTATGCCTTGTATGACAATATCATTCTACAAAACAGAAAGTAAAGAAATTGTGAAAGTAAGTCACATTCTCATGTAAATGATGGCAATTTTGTATTCTTGAAAAAGTTGTGTATTTTTATCTAAAATTTTTAGTATGTTTTTAGCTGTTTTAAAGTTAAATCTCAACATTATAGCAATATTTCATTTTTATTTTAATATTTTAAAACAATAAAAAGCATTTTTTTTAGTTTAAATGAAGCAGAAATAACACATCATGTATTGTCTTCCTTCAAAGTTATCCATGCTGCTTTCTAGTTTTACTGAAATGCATTTTAGTAGCTTACCATACTTTGATTCATGCCCACATATATATACGCATGTAAGCCTTGAAGCAAATCATAAAATACAATGCATGGTGGGGTTCTTGCCTCATCTTATACTAAAAATATCTCTGTACTGTAAGAACATTACAAAGAGTAGGTTTTAAAAAGATGAGTTGATTTAACATAGTAATTAAATAGATTGAAAAGGAAACACTTGTCATTAAGATCTAGGAAATTATTGCACTGTTTTAAAAAATTCACAGTATAATATCTTTCGTGCTCTCACTCACTTTCACATACCCCTACCTATCTTGTTTTATTTGTATGCAAAATATACAGAAATTAAACATGTGAATCATCAGTAGTATTGAAGTATATTGGATGCATTATTAGGGGATACTCAATGCAACCTAAAAAATGGGTAGGGAAACTGGGATAAAGGAAATAATCATTATCAAACAAAGGCCCAACATTCATGATGGAAAAAGGCATGAATATTCTTTAATGTCACGTGTGTAATATATACCAGCCTCAAGCAACATTCTGTTTCATGGCTGGCTGGCACAGAACTTTTATTACCCAAGCTTTTGAACCATGCAACAGTATTAGCGGAGTCTCTGAAGAGAGACGGACTTTTCCTGAACAAATTCTCCATTACCATTTTACATAATATATGTCACCAACAGGCACCCACGATTTGTTCTGCATCTATTTAGATTTTGTGAAGAAGCTTGTTTGCTACAATTGAGTGAGCTAAAAGCTTGCCAAAAATTCCTGCATGGTTGTGTTGGTGTCTCAGTGCTGAGACCCTTTATTGTACTTGGAGCTGGTTGGGAGTTTTCTGAGAAAACGTTTTTGATTGAAAAAATGTTGAGTAGTTGAACCCTTGCCAACTTTTCACAGGAATGAGAGAGAGGAAGCACCAAAGCGAGGGAGACTGATTCTGCAGCTCATGGTTAGTTGACTTGTATGGGAGACATAGTTTTGTATCCCTGCTCCAATGAATATTTAATTAACCGTGTAAAGTGGAACAGCTCCAAACGAGAGATTGAGAACGATCCCATGTTAAAATAGCTAGTAGCCCAGTGGTTAGACCACTTACCTGGAATGTGAGATACAAAAGATCAAGTCCCCATGAATCAGGCAGAGTATGACTATTCTGTGGTCTCTCTGACTATGTCTACACTTGTAAAGTTAAGTCAACTCTGTTGAGTTGACTTAACAATGTCGACTTTATGTCAACTTAAAGTCAACCTTGTTAAGTTGACTTAACAGAGTGGCTACACTTTAAGTCGACTTAAGTCGACCATGTTAAGTCAACTTAACAGTAGACATAGCTGTCCACACTGGCTTTAAGTCGATTTAATAAGGTTGACTTAGTGTTATTTCCCGTCCACACTGGCTTTAAGTCAACTTAAGAAGTTGACTTAAGGCTTAAGTCGACCTTCAGAGGTGGTGTTATTAAGTCGACTTAAGCTGTTATTAAGTTGACTTAAGGAAGTGCTTAAGTAGACTTAATAAAAGCCCAGTGTGGACGTGACTTTGTGTAGGTCAACTTAAGCATCCTTAAGTTGACCTAAGTTGACAGTGTAGATGCTACCTCTTTGTGTGCCATTCTGTGGTCTCTCTGTGTTTGCCATTTTTCACATAAAACTTTGAAAACACTTCAGTTTGTCCTAATGTGGAACAAGAAAATTTTGGAAATCTTGATAATTTTCACAGGATGAAAAAACAGTTTCCAAGCCTCTTCTAATTGTATCAGATGCTTCCAGCATACTCTGCAGACTCTGCAAACATACCTTCCAAGAATTTTCAGGTAATGTTTGTGAGTGAGCTATCACATCTCCCTCTTTGAGGAATGTCATACTTCCCTTTATTGTCAGGTTTCCATAGTGTTGTGTCATAGAACTCTGATGTTTTGCACGACCTTTTCCTGTGAATGTATCTCCAAGATCGTCGTTAAAACTGACAGTTGCTAAAATAGTTTAAATTTCCAGAAGGGTAGCCGTGTTAGTCTGTTGTACAGCAAAAAACAACGAGAGTCCTGTGGTACCTTATAGACTGAGATGACGAAGTGGGTTATAGTCCACGAAAGCTTATGCCGAAGAAAATCTGTTAGTCTATAAGGTTCCACAGGAGTCTCGTTGTTTTTTAAAATAGATTATTTTCTTTTAGGCCTAAATTGCTTTAGATTAAATTCTCTTTGACCCATTGACAAATATTATTTTAACAGAAAGACGGTGACAGAACCTGAAATAAAATAACACATACATTATTACTCAATAATACAGAACAATGGTGCTCCTGGAAAAAGCTGCTCATTAAAGAAAACTACTTTTAAGTAATGTATGGAGAAAGATAGGGCTGAAGAATAATAAGTAATTAAGGATGGTAATAAAACATATGTCCAGATATCTAAATATTTCCTTATCTTGACGTAGTTAATTGCAGCACTGTGTCTCTGAATGTGGCATGCAGTTTATCATGCCTATGGGTTCCAATAAGGAAAGGACTCATTTCTACCTTGTCAAGTGTTTACCCAGTCTTCAAAATGCACAGCTTCCTAAGGTGTGGTACTTTCATTCCAGCCAGCTGTTTAGTTCTGTGATAAAGCAGGGTTAGTTCACTTCCCTCATCAACACGTTTATCAGGAACTTATTGGGAAGAGTTATGTAGGCTGGATTTGTTTTAGTATTGTTGGGGAGGGGCTGGCAGGGGCGCTTGCCCTGGGTTTTCAATTTATAGGCAGTACCAAAGAGACTGAACAGCTTGGGACAAAAGCACTCCCATCATGACATTCCTGTGTATTTATCTATGAGGAGGAAGCAGAATAACATTAAGGTTTTATGTCGAACTCTGCAAGAACATAGGAACTTACTTGGCTTTTATTAATCTTTTATTTCTTTATGATGTGTCTCAAAGGGAAACTTAGCTCCTTGATATGAAGTAAATTAAATAAAAATACTGAGAAATCCTTGAATGGATTCTGAATAAAATGAACACCTCATTTGTTCAGATGTCCTTGACAATCAGTCATTCCATACAATTCAATTTCACTTCAAGCTGGCTTATAAAAACACTTTAAAATTCTATCTGTGGAGATAAAAAAAAGTTTTATCAGGGAAAGGATCATGCATCATTTCATTAATGGCCTTTCTAATGCTTTAGAAACTTTGAAGAGTTATTAAAAAGTGTTTACAAATAGTAAAAAGGGGTTGTTAAAGTGTATCTTTGCAGATTCAGAGACGGAGGAGCAGTAAAGTATCTTGAATGATAAAAAAATCAGAAAATATCCACAAAATTAGAAAATGGAAACCCAGAGAGCATAACACTTTTGATAAGTGATAGCATCATGTCGTTATTTCAAGTTCACATTTATTCACTTTGATTTTTCCTCTTTGTTTTAATTATTACAGTAAAGAAGAGACTTAAGTTGCTTTTCATTTTGTCTCAGTATTAATGGAGCTGCTGCCTCGTTCTCGTGTTGTATTTGAAGTTTCCAGAAAATACAGTACAATCAGGGGTTAAAGTAAGGGAGAACGCAGCAGAACGCAGTTCTGGGGCCCCCAAATTTGAGGAGCCAGAGTTCCAGGGCCCCTAAAAATAGAAAAAAAACAGCGGAACACATGTTCTGCCCTGCCCTGGCTGCTGGCAAGTCCTATGCCCCACCGTTGTTAATCACAATACTTATTGTGTCATGCAGTGTTTGCTAGTTTGTGACAATAATTGCTATAGACATAAACACCATATAAAATTATAAATATTTTTAATGGAGCGATAACCGATGCATGTGGTACTGAGAAGTGGTTGCAAATGCCTACCTGAGCTGGGGCCTGCACATGCATTAAGGGGGCCCAGACAATAGGGGAAGGGGGCCCAGAGATTAGGAGGGTTCTGGGGCCCATCAAATTATACTTTAACCACTGAGTACAATTGCAAACATGGGCCACATTCTGTTCTATTATACCAGTATAAATCCAGACCAGATTTGCACTGGTTTAATTGAAAGCAGGGCTTGGCTGCCAATAAATTTCTTGTGTCTCCACTGTGCTTTGAGCCAAATACTATCTGCCTTGATCCCATTGAGTTCAGTGCGAATACTCATGTGATCAGTTGGAACAGGATTTGGTCCTGTATATATGAAAGAATTAGAAATGTTCAAGTCTACTTTTAGGAGATGAAACGTGTGTTTTGTGTGGTTATTCAGATATAACAATGGGTTATATGGTTTGAAAGTTTCCAGAATACCTCTGCTTAGCAGCTGTTTGGTAAATTAAAGTTTGGGGGCAAATAGAAGTGATTTCCCCACTCACCAGGGAAAAGAAACATTGAAAAGAGTTCAGAATGGGACAATGCATAGAGAATTATTCCATGTAAAGTAACGGAATTGGAGCTGCACTCAAATATTCATTCTACAGACCCATGCTACTACTGTCCATGGAATGGGTAGATGTCTTTCATTCAGTCTAATTATCTGTCCAAAAAATTGTGTGGTAAACACTTCACTTAATCTGAATCTTTTATGACGATCCCTCTCTTTGCCCCTCCCAAAATAACAAAAACCCACAGGCAGAGTTTTCTTTGGGTTTAATTGCACTATTTACTTATTAAGATATTTATTTTCTGGAGCTAATTTAGGTCCAAATACTGAAAAGTGCTCAGTGCCTTTGGATTGTAATAGGAGTTGAGGAAGTTTAATACCTTGGGTGTTCAACATCTTATGCAATATAATCTTGTTAAGGTGCATAAATCATGTATTATATTTCAGCATCATCAATATTAAAACTAAGACCCCATTTATGCTTCCTACATTGCTAATGCAGATGTATGTAACATCCAATGAAGTCAATGGGACTCTAGGTAATGGTCTGTGCTATCATGCTAAAATAGGATTAAAGCCTAAAAGAGCATGACCTTTACTCTGCTCTAAGAGGCCCATGCTGTACATGCAGTAGCTGGTAGGACCTCTGGTGGTAGTTGGACATTTGAATAAGATGTAGGGGAGTAGCTGGCCTGGGACAACACATTAAACATCACTTTTTCTGTATTATTGCCTGCACATGTTTTATTAAACATTTCAATAATTCTTTATTCTTCAGCATAACAATATCATAATCTATAATCTCCATTTTTCTTTATTAACAATGTGCTGTTTAGGTAAAGAAAATCTGCCTCTTGAAAGTCAGAAAGTGCAGATAAAAAGTGACATCCGACAAAAACCAAGCAGAGTTGGTCCTTGTAAAGGAAATAAAAACCAATAGTAAAAGGCTGTTTAGCCATATACATTAAAAGAAAAGAAAAACAAACCAAACAGAGAATGGAAGAGTGAGACAGCTAAGCATTAAGGATAGGGTGGGAGGAGAAGTAAAGATAGTCAAAGTATGGCAACACCTAAGCAATTACTTTGTGTCAGGTTTTAATGAGGGTAATGAGGAGCTTGAGGCAGTGACAGGGTGGTTAATAGGAACAAGAATATGGAAATAGAAATGACCACGTCCAAGATGGAAGTCATACTCAAATACCTCATGAGAAGCAAATCAACAGGCCTGGATAATCTCCTTCCAAGCATACTAAAGGAACTGGCACTTGAAACCCCAATAACAAGTGTTTTTAATTAATCCATAAACTCAGGGTTATACCAATAAATGGAGAATTGCAAATATAAAAACCTATGTTTACGAAAAATAAATAAATAAATGAACTAGGAAAATACAGGCCTGCTAATTTGATTCAATTGTATGCAATATCTTAAAACAAATTACAACGAGAGAGTAATTAAAGACATAGAAGTAAATTGTAATTGGGATAACATACAATATGGTTTTACAAAAGGTAGACTGAGGCAGATCAACATGATTTCTTTCTTTGAGAGCAAAAAACGAGAGTCCTGTGGCACCTTGTAGACTAACAGATTTTCTTCAGCATAAGCTTTCGTGGACTATAACCCACTTCGTCAAAGTGGGCTATAGTCCATGAAAGCTTATGCCGAAGAAAATCTGTTAGTCTGCAAGGTGCCACAGGACTCTCGTTTTTTGCTGTACAACAGACTAACACAGCTACCCCTCTGGAAATTTCTTTGAGAGGATACCCAATTTTCTAGAGAAAGGAAATGCAATACATCTAATCTACCTGTATTTCAGCAAGGCATTTGATACATCTAATCTACCTGTATTTCAGCAAGGCATTTGATTCAGTTGTTCCACATGGGAAATTATTAATTAAATGGGAGAAGATGGGGATGAATATAAGAATCAAAAGATGAGAAAGGAACTAGTTAAAAGAGAGATTAAAATGGATTATATGAAAAGGTGAACTGTCATCCTGGCGGGAGGTTACTAGTGGCGTTCCTCAGGTATCATTCTTAAGACCAGTCTTATTGACCATTTTTATTTGTGACCTCAGCAAAAATATGAGTGTACTAATAAAATTTGTATATAAAAAAAGTTGGGAGGTATTCCTGGTATGGGGAAGGACTCTCAAAACTGAAGTAATAGAAATGGGATGAAATTTAATAGTGCAAAGTGCAAGATCATGCATGGCTGGGATGATTTAGTGGGAGTGGTCCTGCTTTTAGCAGGGGGTTGGACTAGATGACCTCACGAGGTCCCTTCCAGCCGTAAGATTCTATGATTTTTGCTATAATTTTGGTGAATAACCAATTAGAAGTGACAAAGGAGAAGAAAAACCTGGATATATTGGTCAAACACAGGGTGACTTGAAGCCAACAGTGTGATGTGGCTGTGAAAAAGCCTAGTGCAATCCTAGGGTGAATAGTTCAACATATTTCTAGGACAGATAGGGATGGGTTATTATCATTATACAAAGATTGGTGAGAGTTGAGACCTCATCTGGAATACTGTGTGCTGTTCTGGTTTCCCAAGAAAGAAAATTCAAACTGGACCAGGTGCAGAGAAGGGCTACCTAGTGTGATCAGTGGAATTGAGAACCTGCTTCAGGTGAGGGGAAGTAAAGGGCCTTGGCATGTTTACCCTAACCAAATGAAGCGTGAAGAGAGATATGATGGCTCTCTATAAATAATTCAGAGTGATAAACACTAAGGAAGGAAAGGAATTAAGCATCCATATTGGCAGAAGAACAAAGGGATATAAACTAGCTGTCAATACATTGAGGCTTAACATTAGACCTTTAAATTAGAAATTGGGTTTTTTATCATCAGAGGAGTGAAATCTGGAAGAGTGAAATCACCTTCCAAGGTGATTAATGTAGGGGGGTGGGGGGAGAGGTTGAGATTGTGTACAATGGAATATGTCTCATCTATGACTGCTATTAACAAATATCTCCAATGTGGGCATGTGACACTAGATGGGGAGGGCTCTGAGTTATTGCAGAATTATTTTATAGGTGTCTGGTTGGTGAGTCTTTCCCCCATGTTCAGCATCTTTTGATTGCTATGTTTGGGGCCAAGAAGGAATTTTCCTCAGAATCAGTTTTGCAGAGACCCTGGGGTTTTTTCTCCTTCTGCAGCCTGGGGCACAGATCACTTGTTGGTCTGAGCTAGTTTCTGTAGTTTCTTTAAATCAAATTTTGTGGACTTCAGTAACTCAGCCAAATGTTATAGGAGTAGGTAGTTTCAGAAGTTGGTGGTTGAGGTTCTTTGGCCTGAGAGTGCAGGTCATACTAGATTATCATGATGGTCTCTTCTGACCTTAAAGTCTATGAGTCTATTGATGAGAACACATGACAAAGAAAAAACCATGAGTTCATGATTTCCTGATCCTAGCTCTGACAATGTTATGGTTCCTTCTGTGGCCTTGTGCAAGCCCCCAGAAAAATCATTGAAGTAGGTCCAAAGGAATCCATTATGAAGCTCTTGGAGGAGAGAAAGGTGATCAGAAACAGTCAGCATGGATTCACCAATGGCAAGTCATGCCTGACTGATCTGGTTGCCTTCTATGATGACATAACTAGCTGTATGGATTTTCTGTCTAGCCTACCTCACACCTCCCTACCCCAGCAAGAAACTCATCCTTTAATCATTCTTGTTGCTCTTCTCTGTACTCTCCCCAATTTATCAACATCCCTCTTGACCCATGGACACCAGAAGTGGACACTGTTCCAATAGTGGATGAGCTGACATTGAACTGTGTCTGTTCATTTAAGAAAACCCTGAAAGTCTGCTGCTTTGGGGAGCTTTACTTGCTATATTCACCACTAAGTTGGCCATTGGTTTACTGGGATCCAGTCAACTTGAAATCTAGCTCATATGAAAAATTGAGTTTAACCTGAGCCTACACCATTTTTTTTCCTGATGAGGATTTAAATCATGTTTTCCTACAGAAGAGGAAAAGTTAAACTGACTACACACAAACTATTCTTAAAACCACACAGTAAACACACTAAAAAAAAAAGAAATCTAATTGAGTGATATTCCTTATATTATATATAACTAGTTGCTACATTGTTTTCAATGTTGGTCATTTTTTAGTTAATGATGGCATTTTACTCTTTATGCCTCAATTTCCCCATCTGTCATGTGGAGTAAAATATGGAATTCATTTTGCATTTCTGCATTTTCTGAATTCAGTAATGTGGCAATATCTTCAAACATTTCTCCTGAAAACTGTGTAAAAACCTGATTTTAAAAATCATATATCAACTGTCTCAACTAGGACATTTTAGTGCATTTTACAAAGTAAATGTAAGTGATTTTCCTTACATTTACTTTCTAAAATGCACCACCACAACCCTTTAAAAAAATCTATTCATTATCTTGTTATTGTACATAAATAGATTCCTTCATATTATGCTGTGTTGTGTTTCATTAAAGTTGAACCCCTTGATTTGTGCTTTGATTTATCATTTCTATGTGTCAGAGGACTCAATATCTTATTAGTTATATTGAGACTGGGAGTAAGGATTTATAAATATGTTTAGAAATGAACCCAGACTATATGGTTTACAAAACTGTGTTTTACCTTTCAGTTCTGTTCAGAATTTTAGACCTTTCGATATGTACCTACATGACAGCTTTCTTTGCAATGTGACATGATGTCCAGCTAAGAATCTCTTGTCAGTTCCATGAACTTGACAGTATAATGAAATAATGTGATTGTGAACAGCAGGTTTTTTGCTTAGGATTAGAACTACTGTACGTTTTATTACAAGGCCACTGTTGTTGCTATGGTCTGTGAAATAATAGGCATTTCTGTAGCTCTTGCTAATAGAGGAATTTTTTAAAAGCTTGTGTTAGCTTGATCTTTATTATTAAGAAAATGACTGTGTATTTGGACTTGCAGAATGATATGAGGAGTTTCAACAGAAAAGCATTTCCCATTTAGAAAGCTCTTTTCAGTTTAATTGGATAAAAGTGAATGTTAGAGCAATCCTAGTTTCTGTCCTAATCAGCTAGGGCTGAGGGAAAATTCCTGTGTGTTGTTGCTATTTAATATTTTTGGTACCAGAATCCAATTTTTTTTTAAATTCCTCAAAATAGTTAAGAGTTTCAGGAAGGTCAGATTTTAGTACAAATTCTATATTATTTACTGTAGAAGAACTGTATCTATCTAACCATTTTAAATGTGTCCTCACTGAGGAATCAGGGAACTGTATATATATTAGGTTCTCCTGTCTGTGCAGATCTAGGTGAAATAATAACCTTCCAATGGGTGAATGACATTCATTAGGTTGAAGTGCATCATGAAAACAAGCCCTAGGGAGGGGGAATGGTCTTGTGGTTAAGACAGTGAACTGGGTTATGTGAGATCTGTGTTCAGTTCTTAGCTCTGCTATAACTTTCCTTTGTCACTTTGAGTAAAATTGATCGATTCCAAGGCTAGATGGGATCATTATGATCCTCCAGTCTTATCTCTACAATATGAATCATAGAAGCCCCCAAAATAATTCCTTTTGAACAAGAGCATATCATTTAACAAAAATAATTGATCTTAATTTTAAAATTGCCAGTGGGTTTGAATACACTGGGATCCTTGATTAATTGCTTCAGTGGTTATTTACCTTCTCTGTTACAAATGTACACTTAATTTCCAGTCTACATTTGTGTAGCTTTAACATCCATCCATTATATCTTGCTATACTTTTGTTTGCTAGATTGAGGAGCCTATTATCAAATATTTGTTCCCTAGGTAGGTTATTGATCAAGCCATCCCTTAACCTTCCTTTTAAGATAAATAGATTTTTCTCCTTGATTCTCTCACTAGAAGGAATGTTTTCTTGTTCTTTAATCATTCTCATGGCTCTTTTTTGGACCTTCTTCAATTATCCTTTTTGAATTGTGCACACCAGGATTCCAGCAACAGTGACACCATTACCAAATACAAAGGTAAAATAACCTCAATAGTCTTTTTCAAAATTCCCCTGTTTATGCATCCAAGATTTGCATTAGCCTTTTTAGACACAGCATTGCACTGGGAGTTTACATACTGCTGATTGTTCATCGTGTCTCCAAACCTTGTTCAGAGACTACATTCCAGGATGGAGTGCCCCCTCCCCCCCATCTTATAAATATGGCCCACATTCTTTGTTCCTCGATGTTTACATTTACATTTAGTCATATTACAATTTGTTATTTTCTTGTGCCCAGTTTACCAAGGAGTCCCAGGTGGCTCTAAATCGGTGACCTGTGCACTTCTTTAGCACTCTTTTGTGATCTTTTTGTCATCTACAAACAAAATAAACAAACAAAATCATGTTTATGTTTTATTCCACATCATTAAAAAAATGTCAAATTGCCTAAGATGAAAAACTGACCCCTGCAGGACCCCAATAGAAACAAACCCATTCAATGGTGATTCCTAGTTTACAATTACATTTTGAAATCTATCAGTTAGACAGTTTTTAATCCGTTGAATTTGTGCCGTGTTAATTGTATTGTTTTTGTTTTTTAATCAAAAAGTTATGCAGTACCAAGTCAAATACCTTAAGGATATCGAAGTATTGTACTTCAAAACTGTTATATTTACCAATCAAACTTGTAATCTCATTAAAAAAAAAGAAATCAAGTTTCTTTGACAGGATCAATTTTCAAAAAATCTCTGTTGATTGACATTAATTAAATTATTTGCTTTTAATTCTTTATCACTTGAATCCCATATCAGCTGCTCCCTTTTCTTGTCTGGGATTGATATTAGATTGGCAGACCTCTACCGTAGTTCCTGGGTCATCCCATTTACACTTTTTAAATATTGGCACGTTATAGCTTTCTTCCAGTCTTCTGGAGCTTCCCTTGTGTTCCAAAACTTGTTGAAAAGCTACATAAACGATCCAGCAAGCTCCTTGGCTATCTCTTTTAAAACTCTTGGATGCAAATTAACTAGAGCTGCCAATTTAAAGATGTCTAACTTTAGCAGCTTCTATTTAAGATCATCTTGCGTTATTATTTGAATGGAAAGAGAGTCATAATTGTGGAAAAAGTTTAAAAGAAGTTTCTAAAAAAAGTTTAAAAGAAGAATAATGATACTTCCTCTGTCTTGTTTACTTAGATCTTAAGTTTCTCAAGGCAGGAACACTCTCTTACAAGAAGTTGGTTCAGAGGAGCATAAAGAAGCACAATTTTTTGCTGGAATCTCTAGGCGCTAGTTTGATTAAAATAATATAAATTTTGCATATGCTCAGTTTAGGTGTTTCTATTAGAATTTTTTTATGCGTATAAATACATGTGTGTGCAAATGCATGCTTCTGTTCAAGTTTGGATGTTGCACATGTGCTATTCGGAAATACAAGGCTTTAAAAATTCAGACTATCGTGTATAGGACAGAGTCTGTGCCAATGAGCTTTTGCCAGCAGGGGCATTGTCTTCAATGGGACAGCTAAGGTTATTAAAGATGCAGATAAGCTTAAAGCTTTTGTGGACTGGGGACTAGGATTTTAGAACATAAAGCTCACCCTTGATCTGATGCAGATGAAAGAAACCAGTATTGGTCACCGCCACTGTTTGATTATCCTGAAGCAGCTGGAAATCTAATCAGAACCCCGAATTGTGAACTTCAAACCCAAAGACTCCTTCAGTTACAGGAGCTGTCATAAATTCAGCAACTCCGCTTGCTTACCTCAACCTACTGTCACCATCATATTCTTCTCAGGACTTAGCTGTCCTGCTGCCTGGAGTAGCTCACAACTATGAGTGCCTATCTCAGGGCAGACTGTCAAAAATAGAGCAGACACCTCAAACTGCTGGTATATTCTGTAATTAAATTTTACTGAGCTAGTAACATGTGAACTCCTGGATCACTATTATCATCTTACCATGAAGTCCTGGGCTCCCTTAGACTCCCCAGGCTATTGTGCCCTCCAGACAAACGAGACATGGCAATAAATGGTGTCTCATAACAAAAATTACAGTAAGTTCAGGTTGCTACCAGTTCCACAAGACAAGTCACTCACCCCTGATTAATTGGTACCCTATATCTTATTCCAAAGACAACTTCTGTAGCCAGTCCTGCAATAAGCTATCTAAAGGTTTATTAACTAGGAACAATAAATAAGAGAAATATTTACAAGTTAAAGGAAGCAAACCTATACAAAAATGAGTTACCAGCTAAATCCTAAGAGTGACAGAGTTGTAGTTATCTGTCTGTTCAAAGTGTCTTTCAGGATGGATGCAAGAGACAGTCCTGGGGATCTCTGGCTTTAGTCTGATGTCTCTAGCGCGGTCAGATTTCAAACAGTGAAGAGATGGAAAATTTTCCTCTGATTTTGTTTTATTCCCTTCATTCAGCTTCCAAATCCCTAAGACTAATTTCCTTGCACATAGCATTTCCAAGATGTGATAGGGACATTAACCAGTCCTGTGTATTGCAATGTTCATTGATGGTTCCTTTGATTTTAATAGTTCTTCTGGGTGGATGGGGAGGATGAGTCTTGTGCCTGAGTTCACAAGTTCAGAGCGAACATTTTCAAAGGTATACAGCAAAACTTGCATATTTTTTGTAGCATGAAATACTGACATTAAAAGTGAGATTAATACATGCAACAATTTACAAACATTTCTTAGAGTCTAAACAGTAAAGACATTCTTATGATCCAAGGGTCAGCAACCCACAGCACGTGTGCCAAGTCTGGTAGGCGAGCCCATTCAGAACGGCACACAGTACCCTCTGCGGCACCGCCGAAACTGCTGCTCCTGTCACCCAAAGCCACTCTGGGCAGCTTCTTTTGGGAGCAGCTGTGGTGGGGGGGGTCTGCAAAGACTACACAGAAAAAAGCTGCCTGGAGCGGCTCCTTTGGGCAGTGGCTGGGGTGGGGGTCCCCAGGGATTCCGTGGAAAGAAGCCGCCTGGAGTGTGGTGTGCCTTGGGACCTCAGCCCCAGCTGCTGCCAAAAGGATGGGGGTGCCCAGAGTGTCTTTTGGCAGTGAGCCTGGCCTCCCCACCACCGAATGAAGCCATCCGGAGCAGCATTTTGCAGCAAAGAGCACTCCAGTGGTGGCTGCTGCCAAATTTTCAGGTAGCGGCTGCCTTTTTTTCAGGGGAAGAGACCGCCAGCTCAGGCTGAGTGTTGGGGAGGAGGGGCTGGCACAGGGGTCAGAAAAGGTTGCCGACCCCTATATCTATTTTGAGCAAAACTAACATGCAGGTGACATGGCTTGATCTCCAGGTGTGACTTGTCAGTTCTTAGTTTACGCCTGCAGCCTGAGCAAGATCTGGCTTGCCAGCCTCATATCCGCCTCAGCCAGATGGCTGTTCTCAGTACCCCAATTGCACCACCAATTTAGGAAATATATTAAGCTCATACTTCTGCATTGGCTATGAAAGAGAGAGAGAGAGAGAGAGAGAGACTGCTGTTGTGTGAATCTGAGGCACTTTTGTAAATAATTAATAAACATAATAATACTGTGTTTAGTTTCAGGAACCTTGTTACCAGAAAGGTGTAGACAAACTAGTGAGAATTCAAAGAAGAATCAACAAAGTATTGAATGGAGCTGTACGGATTGAATTAAGTGCAAAGAATATAAGAGTGAAACATGTCTGTTCGAACTTCGTTTGAATACTGTTTTGTGAAAATGTGACCATCTTTTGCATTTGGATCTCAGTGGTGAAACAACTTCTATTTCCACACTGCTGCTTATAAATATTTAAATCCTAAGTTATAAACCAAAGAGTATTCTTTCTCCACTGTGCAGTTTTTAGTAAGATTATTTTTCACTGGAAATTTGACTACAAACATCCTGTTGATACTAGGTTAGTTCACAAAGCTCCTTCCAGTCAGGTGACAAATGCTATAGAATTTGCTCTGAGTACTCCATCAAACAACTTGCAGGTGTTTTAGCACTTTAATGCATCACAGAATACACATTTAATATGGTCTTTTTCAAGGGATTTCAAAGGAAGCATGTATTACTCAGAAAGAGGCAAGAAGGTACTAAGTAAAAAGGCTATTTTGGAAAAAAATATTGCAGAATTTTTAATGAACATGGAGAATTGGCTATGCAGCTTACATTAACATTAATAGCAGTTAAATCCCACCCAGTGAACTGAAAAAATACTTATTGTGAGATAAAAATATTTGGAGTGTAAAGGTCACAACAGAGTCAGCCTCATTTGTACCAATATGATTTATATTTAGTAGTATTGCCATTATAGGCTTCTAAATTGAGGGTTTCCCCCATGCAAGTAAATATTTAGGGACATTTAAAATTTGTCATCATGCTCTCAGCATGAGGCTAAAAATGATAAGGTGGGAACTACCATCAACACCTGCACCATACGGTTCTTTTGTTCCTAGTGCTAGTCCCAAACCCATATAAAGTGGAAGCTTGGGGCCATGGCCTGGCAAGCCATCCCTGTGAAATATCTCTAGCTTCAACAGTCAGAAGAAAAGGATGTAAAAATGTATCAGTTTCACCTGCTACTCACGATGGAACCAAGCTTAACAAGTTATCTAAATCTTCTATTACAATAGAACTGTTGGATTGTATGATCATGGTTCATCCATAAACTAGAAATGGAAGGTGTAGGAGGATGTGAGACCCTGAGTCCTGAGGTCTAGTATGACACACCAGGTATAAGGCCTGAGCCTTAAGCTAAAGTAATACTCAACCTCTATAAAGCAAATTAGCAGAAGCCAGGCTATGAACCTGAGTTCAAGTTCACAGAAACTAGCAAGAACGTAGCTGGTATTGCAAAAAACACTACGTTGCTAAAGAAGCACTAGGCATGGAAGACTCAGCAAGTACACTCCAGAAGGATGGTATTAGAACATCCAAATATCAGGAATGGTACAAACTTATCCCCCAAAGATAATGAGGATACACTGACCCCCTTAAAGATAAAGTCAGGATGACAATGTGATGGATAGAGATGTTTTGATTAAGCCATCCTGTAGAAGATAAAGGCTGGTATCTTGCCACATCAGAGGTTGGCAACTGCACACGTCAAAGGGGCAATATGCAACTTGTTTGTTACCAGTGTATAAAAGAGGGTCTCAAAAGGAGTGTCTTGGTCCAGCTGAGGGGGAAATGGAGACTCCTGCCATTTATTGAGCTGATCTATTATAATCATCATACATGTGTTAGTGGTCCCTATAGAGTGCTAGGACCAGCTTGGTCTATAATCAACCTGGCCAGGTACCTTCGGTTTTTTGAAACAGATCTATGGTCTTATTGGATAATCCAATTGTGGTTTGGTGACTCAGGGTTATCTGTGCAGACCTGGGACAGCAAATATACAGTGAGAACTAACATGCAGCCACCAACTGAAAACAGAGGAGAGCACCTGATATAGAGATGGTATGTCCATTTCTGTAATGACATCACTCTGTGGATGAGATCATGGAATATTTGGTCAATGAGAAGAGCCATAAAATGAGTCTTGTGGCTGAAGAATTGGAAAGGTTGAAAATTGATATATGCAGGAGACATGGTGGAATTTGAACCCTGAGAGCACAGCTGTGACTCATAGTAGTCAGACATTTTTATTGTTACATTCCTCTGCTACATCTGCAACGCACACTGGTGTTTCTCTGGGTTTGTCCCTACAGCACAGTCTGCACTACTGAATTGGCAGGCTTATTCATTCCTGAAAGCAACCATTTTCAGTTTGAAAGTCGGACATCTGGAGTTGTTAGTGCATATACTCCATGTGATGCTCAAAAAGATTTTTTTCATACCATGTCATATGACATACCCAGTATGGCATCCCAAATTCATATTGTGATTTAAGGAGATATGAATGTGAGAATTTGCCAAGAGAGAACTAGATTTGAACTAGTAGGAGGACCACATGATTTACTGGAAGAGAGAACAAATAAGAATGTATATAATTTTAGCATTTGCTGCTACAAATGAACTATTTTTAATGCTACCTGGTTTCAGCACAAGAATTGCAATAAGTATAAATGCTGATGTACATCAGGCAACAGTGCAACCTTAGCTCATGTTTAGATTTGGAAACACTTGGCTCAACTCATATGAAATGCACAAGTATTTAGGAGTGTTGATCTTGCTCCAGAATCTGATCATCAGCTCCTAATAGCAACAATAATCTTCAATTGAATGAAGTTTCAGAAACAGGCATCTACTATATCAGAGTTCATCAATGTTGATGAACTTCATGATGAAGCAAATGCTAATAGTTATACAATAGCAATTTTCAGCAAATATTCTATATTGGATGTCTAGCTCTCTACTATGGAGGAATAATCCATTTTATTTCAGGATTCCTTCAGAGACATTGTCAGAGAACACCTGTGACAAAGGAGAATGAAAAAGCAACATTGATTGCAGATGATACCATCTAATTATGAGGAAGTAAAAGGAGGCATAGAGCTGAGTAGGTGCACTAAGAGAGGGAAATAGGCAATAAAAGAAAATAAATGTCTTGAACAGGCAGTCAAGAAGGGCAGTCGTATGAGGAATGATGAGAACGAATGGTGGAATTTTATGGCACAATGTATGGAGAAAGCCTCTGAGAGACATGACCAGAAATGACCATTCCTCTGAGAGAAATAGCCAGAAATGAGATTTTAAGTACCCCAATTGGACATCCATTCTTGAAGCATCTGCCAGTTAAGGACAGAAATTGGAAATACTGCAAGAATACTGAAGTACAATATATGTGTTCTGGTGAGCATTTTTAGTAAATGTTCCTGATATATGGAGCAGAAACATGGCCAGTAAAAAGAATTGAGGAAAGGAAACAGAACAGTTTTTAATGTCAAAAGTTATGGCATAGTCTTAACAGCTGTTTGTTTGACATTGTCACAAATGCGGATATACTTAAAGGATCCCAGCAAGTTGCACTCTTGCATCAATTAAGAACAAGATTTCTGTAAAGATGGTATTGTGCCAATGTGAAGAAGGCATGCTTTTATAGAAGTCACTGTCAGAAGCCTGGTCAGGAAACCTGCTAAACAGTCATTGTGGTCATTGGTTGATGGAAGTGCTAACGGGCCACTCAAGGAAGATAAGGTAGTTGCAAAGAAGTTAATGAAATTCATTGTATCGCTCTTCACTGAAGTGGATGTGATCCCACATGTGAGCCATTATTTTCATATGACAAATACAAGGACTTTTCCAGATTGAGGTATCAACAGAGATTTTGAAAGAAATTGATAAATTAAATAGTAATTTAATGGTGTTGACCCAAGAGTACTAACAGAACTCAAATATGAAACTGCAGAATTACAAACTGGGGTATGTAACTTATCTTTTAAATATGCCTCTGTACCAGAAGACTGGAGAGCAACTAATTTTTAGAAAAAGACTACACAGGTGATCCAGTTACAGGCCAGTACACCTAACTTCAGTATTAAGCAAATTGGTTGAAACGATAATAAAGAGCAAAATTAACAGATAAACATGATGTGTTGGGGAAGGGTGAATATGGCTTTTGTAAAGAGAAAATCATGCCTCACCAATCTATTAGAATTGTCCCTCTGGGATCTGTGTTGATTAATTTTTTCATAAATCATCTACAAAAGGAGATGAATAGAGAGGTGGCAAAGTTTGCAGACATACAAAGTCTCTCAAGACAGTAGATCCAAAGCTGATTGTGAACAGTTAAAAAGAAATTTCACTAAACTGGGTAATTGGGTGACAGAATGACAGATGAAATTCCATGTTTAGAAGTGCAAAGTAATGCACATTGGAAAAAAAAATCCTAACTATACAAACAAATGATTGGGCATAATTTAACTGTTACTGGTCAAGAAGGACATCTTGGAGTCATTGTGGGTAAGTCTCTGAAAACATCTGAAAACATTTGCCCACTAACAGAATGTTAGAAAATAAAAACAAGAAAATATCATAATGCCACTATATAAATCTATTTCAGTGGTTTTCTTGGGCCTCAGTTGAAAAAAATCACTTATGCCTGGGACCCCACAATTACGTCTTTGAGCAATGCATTCCAGTCTTTTGGCAGCAGCACCAGGAGGCACCGCGACCTAGTACTTGAGGGTCTGTGACCCAGTACTGGGTCCCCATTCATGGTTTGAAAACCACTGGTCTATTATATGCTCACACCTTGAATACTTCATGAAGTTCTGGTCACCCCATCTCAAAAAAGATGTATCAGAATTGGAAGAGGTGTCAGGAAGGGCAACAAAAATGATTAGGGTAATGAAACAGCTTTCATGTGAGGAGAGATTAAAAAGACTGGATCTGTTCAGAATGAATAAGAGATGATGGGGGGGTATGATAGAGATCTATAAAATTATGAATAGTACAGAGATAATGAATAAGGAAATGTTGTTTCCTCCATCACCTAAGACAAGAACTAGGTGTTTCCCTATGACAGGTAGTTCTCAAACTGGGGGCGGGGGTCATGAGATTATTATGGGAGGGGTATGAGATGTCAGTTCCCATGTATGCTATGGCTTGGCCAGAGAACAGCGGCTACTGGCTGAGTGCTCTGAAGGCAGTCCCCTCCCTCACCAGCTGTGGTGCAGAAGTAAGGGTATTATGGCATGGAATGTGGGCGGCATGAGATGGGGGGTTGTCACCTTTTTTGGTGGTGGGTCATCACACCCTGAAATATTTCCAAAAAAGCTTGAGATCCCCTGCCCTATGAAATTAATAGCCAGCAGTTTAAAACAAAAAAAGTACATCTTCATGTGATGCATAGTCTATCTGTGGAATTTGTAACCAGGGGATGCTGTGAAAGCCAAAAATATTACTGGGATAAAAAAAGAATGTGATAAATTAATGGAAGATAAGGCCATCAATGTCTATTAGCCAATATGGTCAGGGATGCAACCCCATGCTTCAGGTATCCCTAACAATCCAACTGCCAGAATTTGGGACTGGATGACAGTCCCTTGAAACTGCCCGGTTCTGTTCATTCCTGCTAAAGCATCTGGTACTAGCCACTGTCAAAGAGAGGATATTGGGGTTGATGAACCTTTGATCTATCCCAGAATGGTGTTCTTTTGTTCTTATGCTCATATAAGGTTTATAGAGCTGAGGCTGAAGGACGTAGAGCATGAATGAAGTTGGTAAATGCAATTTTGAGGGATTAAAGAGGCCTAAATCCTCCTATACTAATTCTTGTTCAAGGAAGATGATGATCAAGCAGCTATTCAAGACAGAAGTCCAATCTATAAGTGTCATGGCTACATCATAGCCATGTGAACCTGCTGCTGCAGAGGCTTCCACTATCACTGTCTCCTTCTCTTTCCCAGCCTCCTCTTTTGTGAAGTGAGACAGAGGCTTAACTCATTCATACAACTAAGCTATCTGACTCCAAATGCCCATACATGAAATTGACAAGTACAGCTAGGTGCCTCCCTGCAACCTAGACATAAGTATCTATCACTGATGGATGGGGGTGGGAAGGTTCCTCAGCATCTCCCACTGGCTAGCTTAAGCAGCTCACTATTTAGAGTCTGGGCACCTAACTTGGCTTTGCGGATCACAGTTTCTTCCTGTGATTTTCTAGGTACTTAAAAGTTAGGCACAGTGACTCTCAGAACTGCAGTATCCAAGTCCCTTCATGGATCCTAGCTTAAGCAATTTGTTCAAAAATGCATTGGAAGTTTGTGATGAAGCAAAGAATTTAATCCAGGTCTCTTGAGCCTCAGGCTAGTGCCCTACTTACTGGACCATTCTTCCTCTCTGTTCAGTGGAAAATGCCAAGCTTAGATTTGATTCTCTTGACTTTGTTGTTCCTGAAATGCACTGACTGTGGTTAAGAAATACTCTGATGAGCAAATGTGATAAGAAATATTCTGTTTAGCAACTCTGATCTCAGTGTTGCAGTAGGGAAATATGTTTTACCTCTATAAATATTGTGTGTCCATGTTTATTTGATTGTTATTTTGTGTCTGGTTATGTGACTTTGAAAGAGACAATTCCTGCAAGGACTGACTGCACTTAAGCCTGGAAAGCGGGCAGTTCTTTTGGCACTATTGGGCCTGACACTACAGGTTTTATTACCACTGAAGTTTCATTTTCACTCAACTCTGGCTGACAAGGGGCCTGGAAGAAGATTTGGTGGGACACTGAAACAGAAAGCTTTGGTTTTGATAAAAGCAGCTTGACACACAAACAGAAGAGAAACTCTGTGAAACTCAGAGGCGTTCAGGAGAGATAAATGTTGATCCTCAGGCCCAGAAAAGGTGGTCTAGGATAAGCTAACACCTGCTTAAACTAGAAGGAAAAGAAAAGGCTAAGTTTAAATTTTGCTTATTGTAACTTGTATTTCTCTGCATGTTACATTTCTATCAATCCATTGTATTTGTTTTTGAAGAAGCTGTTTGAACAACTGCATTTCGTATTGGGATATGAAGCTCCTAGGGATATTCTATAACTGGATCTAAATGCAGTTAGGCCAGCTTAAAGAAACATGATTGCTGAGGTGGGGTGTTATAGCCTAGTGATCCACTCTAGTGGGATAAACTATGGAATTCCATTCATGGAGAGGTACAGGCAGGATCACTTGGAAAGAGTAATCTTAGGGTGCATCTACACTTACAAATTTAATCTGCGTCCACACTACACTTTCCTTAAGTCGACTTAAGCAGCTGCTTAAGGCGACTTAAGGAAAAATTAAGTTGACTTTATAAAACCTTATTTTAAGTCGACTTTGCTGGCTAAGTCGACTTTAAGTCGACTTAGTGGGCTTTAGGGCTTCCCCACTGCCCTCCCTGCCAGGGTGGCTGGCACAGCCACAGCCTGGCGTGCCCCCCCACAGGGTAGGGCAGAGCCCTGCCCACCCTGCCCCTGTGCCCTGCCAGGGTCCCTGTCAGGCTCAGCCCCCATTGTACCAAGGTACAATGGGACAAATCCTGAGCCCTCTGGCACTTGGCAAGGGGTGCACCCCTGCCACTGTGGACCTGTTCCAGGTTCACCTAGCCCCTACAAGTTGACCTGGACGTCCAGTGTGGATGCTCTAGGTCGATTTGGCAGGGTCCCCTTTAAGTCGACTTAAATTTTGAGTGTGGACATGCTAAGTTGACTTAAGAAAGTCGACTTAAAGTCGACTTTGTTAAGTCGACTTAGCTAAGTCGACTTAAATTAACAAGGGTAGACATAGCCTTAGAGAGACAGAGGGAACCACAGGTATAGCTTGCCTCTGAACACTAATATTTGGGTCATGTGTTCTCTGCAGTTTCCGTTATTCATTTTAGAATTGTCTACTATGTTTTTACTGTACGTGCCTTTAAATTTTTGTGCCTTGCACTACCGAACCAGCACATACAGCATAGGATTACATTTCTGGTTTGATAACTAGAGCTGCAGATGACTTAATAAAGTCTTAAACAGGCATTAGAAAAAGGGGCAGGCCTTTGAATTTGAAAATGATTGACTTACACATTATATATTCAGTCAATATTTGTTAAACATTCAGACTCATTTTATCACCTTCCTACATTTATGATACAAATGAAATGAAACTGCAGATGAAAATGCAAATGCTCTCTAGATTGCTTTTGCTGAATCATAGTGACCAGAACAGAAATAGGAAAGGAAAACGAGCCTCGAGGAACAGCAGTCATGCAGAGCAATTATACTGTAACACAAGAAAGCAAGGACTTAATAAATTTGCCCTTGATGCTCAGACAAATCTAGCAGTCTCTCTGAATTCCAAGATCATAAATAATGAAAATGAAAAATATCTTTTTGAAATAGGAGACTTTCCTTTCTTTTCCCAAGCCCTTCTCACAAATGATGTTAATCTGGTGGAGTGGCGAGGGAGAACATAATACTTCTGTTACATCTCCCTGTGAGTTCCTGCAATCTGGATGACCCACTGTTACATGGTAATAACTCACATTAACATGACATAGTGCCAAATGTTGACAGATCAGCATCTCCTTAGGACATAACCTGAATGTGTCAACATAAAATATCTGATAGTTACATTTTACACAGGGCAGTTCCAACTGTTTCTCTGAGTGAAGGCTGAATAAAAACTGAATTTGGGCCTTAGTATTTGACCAATAATCCCTTCTAACCCAAAAGATTCCTAAGCGCCATACAAATTGAGAGACAGTGATTATTTCTTTCATTTAGAAAATTCCACCACTTCAGGAGTGAAGCAAAGCAGCTATGTAATATCATACAACAACAAAACAGGTCAGGATAGAAAGTAAGGAATCACAAATGCAGGAAGTCCTGCACTTAGGATGGAAAAATCCCATATACTGCAACAGGCTGGGGATCGATTGTCAAAGTACCAGCTCTGTAGAAAAGGACCTGGGGGTTATGGTGGACAGGAAGCTGGATATGAGTTAATAGCGTGACCTTTTCACCAAAAAGGCCAATGGGATATTGGGCTGCATCAGTAGGAGTGTTGCCAACAGATCAAGGGTTGTGATTATTCCCCTTTATTGGGCACTGGTGAGGCCGCATCTGGAATATTGTGTTCAGTTTTGGGCTCCCCAGTACAGAAAAGATGTGGATAAATTAGAAAGAGTCCAGCGGAGGGCAACAAAAATAATTAGGGGGCTGGGGCACATGACTTATGAGGAGAGAACTAGGCTTATTTAGTCTACAGAAGAGAAGACAGAGGGGATTTGATAGCAACCTTCAACTACTTGAAGGGGTGCACCTAACACGAGGGAACTAGACTATTCTCAGTGATGGCAGAGGACAGAACAAGGAGCAATGGTTTCACGTTGCAGCTAGGGGGGGCTAGGTTGGATATTAGGAAAATGGGTTACCTAAGGAGTTGGTGAAATCTCCCATCTTTGGAAACTTTTACGGCCTGGCAGTGGTTAGACAAAACACTGGCTGGGATGATTTATTGGGAGTAATCCTGCTTTTAGCAGGGGGTTGGACTAGATGACTTCATGAAGTCCCTTCCAGTCCTAATATATGATTGTAAGTTGACATGTAATTGCCCCTCTTGGAATTTATCCAGGACATTGGGATTAATGTCCATACTTTTGCAAAAATAGCACTGAATCTTTTATGATTGCAAGGGTCAAGACCTTGCGTTTGCATTCTCTGCAAT
Organism: Pelusios castaneus; assembly: GCA_007922175.1. NCBI lineage: Eukaryota > Metazoa > Chordata > Testudines > Pelomedusidae > Pelusios > Pelusios castaneus. The sequence continues at coordinate 3,557,799 of ML685867.1, forward strand.
TACACAGCACCCTGTTAAACTGTGCTAGGACATTGATTCAATACTTACTTAGAAACAAGAATGCATCAACATCACTTCCTGCGGGACCAGAGTGTTAATTGGCAGATTCTTATTCAAGCACTGACCAGGTTTAAAATAATTTTAGAACGTAGAAATGGCTCAACTGGGTCAGACCAATGCTCCATCTAGCCCAGTATCCTGTCTTCTGACAGTGGTCAGTGACAGAGGCTTCAGAGGTAATGAACAGAACCGGGCATTTATTGAATGATCCATCCCCTGTTATCAAGTTTCTGGCAGTCAGGGGTTTGGAGCATGGGGTTGCATCCCTGTCAATCTTAGCTAATGATGAACCTATCCTCTATGAACTTATTTAATTCCTGTTTTTAAACCCAGTTATACTTTTGGCCTTCCTAACATCCCCTGCCAATGAATTCTACAGATTGTCTGTGCATTATATGAAGAAATACTTCCTTCTGTTTGTTTTAAGTCCTCTGTCTATTAATTTCTTTGCCGATGATGATTCCTGGGTTTTGGATTATGTGAAGGCCTAAATAACAATTCACTATTCATTCCTATTTAGCCAGTGAATTTTGAAAGGATTACAGGATATGGGTGGTGTGATTATATATAAGTATGTTTTAGTAAAAATCAGTATAGTGCTGTTCATAAGCCAATATTTTTTTATGGAATTAAGTTGTCTGGGTGTGGTGTATAAAAGAATATTTTATGCTTCTAATTTATGACATTCTTTAGAATATATATTTTCCATTCCACTTTCATTGTTATTTGATTTCCATAGCAACTGTTTTCAAGTATTCTGACTAACACTAGGCTCATGAAAATGTATTTAAATGCATATTTCCTAAGGCAGTTAGTAAACTCACATGCACTTTTCAGGGACATGAGGCCTCAGCACGTCTCCCTAACTTCATACCACATGCATGGTAGGGACATAAAGCAGGACCTCCCAGAAATAGATCTAGCCCCTGGGAACTTGCAGCAACAGGACATGACCCAGCTGGAGCTTCTGCACAGTGGATCTTCACAGTGACATTCAAAGAGGGCTTTTACCATTATTTTCTCTCTGCAAATTGGTTGTTTGCTACAACCTACTCCTGCCATTCTACCTCTCTCTCTCGCCCTTCTGCAAGGCTTGCCCTCTCTGCCTTACATGCTCTTCTCCTTTCACTTCTTTCCCTATCTCCCCTTCTTGCACTTGCTTAATATCCCTCTTTCTTTTGCTTGGTTTTTCCTTCTCCTTGCTTCTTGAATTCCATGGGCATTTTCCTATGGACTTTGGACCAGCCCCTCAGTTCTGTTACAACTGCATCTTTGATATCATCTAAATTCCCTCTTTCCGCAGTTTCCCCATGACCAAGAACCTTATCCAGGCCTTGAGCAATTCTTATGTAGGTAGTGTAACTTTCTCTTGTGGCCTCCCCCTTTCTCACTTATCTGCCTCCCTTACCCACATCTCCAGTCTTACCAAATACTACTGCTAATGTTGTATTTGTAATAATGTAATGTAAGTAGTGATACATCTGATGAAGTGGGTTACAGCCCACAAGAGTTTATGCCCAAAGAAATGTGTTAGTCTCTGTGGCTATGTCTACACTTACCAAAGTTAGTTTGAATTAGTTAATTTGAACTAACTAATTCGAACTAATTTTAGTTAGTTCGAATTAACCTAATTCGAAGTAGCATGGCCCCACTAGAATGCTAATTCGAACTAAGCAAGTGCCATGCATGGTACTTGCTTAGTTCGAATTAGTCAGTTGCATTAAGCTCAATGTGCGGGTTAGTTTGAACTAAGTAGTTAGTTCAAACTAACATGGCCACATTGACTTAATTCAAACTAAGGGTTAGTTCAAAGTAAAACAAGGTTTTACTAATTCGAACTAACTTTTCCTTAATTCGACTTAAGGAACTGCTTAAGTCAAATTAAGGAAACTCAAGTGTAGACACAGAGTAAATAAAGTCGACCTAAGCCTGATTAAGTCGACTTAATTTACAAGTGTAGATGCACCCTAAGGTGCCACAGAACTTACATTGTTACTGCTGAAGTCATAGTCCTCTCCAGCCATTCTGCCTATAATAACCTCAACCTTTGAGTCATATCAAATTAAAACTCCTCACATCACTTTACATCATCACTCTCTACCTACTGCTCATTTTCTATTCCTTAACCTTCTCCCAATTGCCCTGAGGCTATTTGTAAGTCAAATTCTGCTGTCAGTTACACCAGTGTGAATCCCAAGTAATTCCATTGGTTTCAATTTCTAGTTTTTTTAAGAGGCCCAGAATGTCTTTATCTTTAACAAAACAAACAAGGAGTCCTGTGGCACTTTTAAGGAATAAAAAAATTATGCAATAAATAAATTTGTTCATCTTTAAAAGTGCCACAGGACTCCGTGATCTTTGGAATTTATCTTTAACAGCACTGAGCACATTGTCAGCACTTATAAATAATGATAGCTATGCATCTCAAATTTTAAGAGGGCTTTGTTAGATTGTACATTATTTTCCAGAGGAAAGACACATGCTTTCACACCATTTGACTTTTGTACAAATGTCAGGATGTCCTTGACTCAAAGGGCCATGTTATATTGTCTGGCCAATAACAGGATATTTGCTAAGTTTTTGGTAGATTTATCCATCCTAACCTCCACTACATCATTAAGTGGACAAAGCTACTGTACATGAAGTTTCTCAACCCCCCAAATTGATCGTACATGGCAATTTTTGAAATATAATATGACCCCATATTTGAGCAAATAAATCTTTTCTTTTAAAAGTGCTGCTGTTTTAATAGTATTGAAGACACCATTGAGCAGGAGATGAATATGATTTGAACAGAACAAGTCAAACTAATGTAAGCTATTGCTCCCCATCACATGCTTTATCACTGTATAGCTATTAACAATCATGCCACAATGGCTTTCACAATACAGTCTCTAGGCTTGGAAAGAAGTAGTGACATTCATTTTATTTTTAAAGACCATTTTTTATTTCCCAGGTGTGATGGGGGAATATGAGCCGAAAATTGAGGTCCATTTTCCTTATACAGTTACAGCTGCTAAGGGAACTACCGTTAAGATGGAGTGCTTTGCGCTGGGCAAGTAAGTACATATTCTTCCATAATTAGACACCATTGTTTATTAAAATGTGACACATCTAATTTTTGGTTCAGTTATTTTGCAGGGTTTCATTTTCATAGAAATTCCTCCGTGTATATAACAAGTGTTTATAAGACAGCTAAGTGGGAATTGACTAAGTAACCAATTATGAATTCCCTATGTAGCTATTCCTACAGAAAATAATATATACAAGTTAAAAACATGCTGGTTCTACATAAAAAGTAAAGTTCTTTTAAATGAAAAGAGAAAAAAATGTCATCTGTATTCTTTTATTAACCACACATTTTCCTCTCTTACTTTTTCACTGTTTGCTAGCACAAATCCTACTATATAATTCCAGTGGTTTGTCTGTTTTTTGTTTGTTTGTTTTTTTTTTGTTTGGTTTTGTTTTGGATTGATTTTCTCTTGTAAATCTCTTAATTGGAAAAAAAAACAAAAGTATTGTGTAATTACCTGTTCCAGCCTGGACCTAAATTCTAAATAAAAATAATAATATTAAACTGTAAATATATTAAGAATATATATATGCATACTCTAACCTGATGGTGGTATCATCTATTTCCCTGTAAAACCTCTAATTCATGGTGACATCAGTCATCTGCATTATAACCTACTCACTAACACAGATTCAAGGGGGTAGCTGTGTTAGTCTATTGCAGAAAAACAGAGGGAGCCCTGTGGCACTTTTAAAGACTAACAGATTTATTTATCGCATGGCCTTTCGTGGGAGAAAATCAAAGCATCTGACGAAGTGGGATTTTCTCCCACAAAAGCTAATGCGATAAATAAATCTTTAAAAGTGCCACAGCACTCTCTTTGTTTCACTAACACAGAGTTTCTCAACCAGAGGGTATGCAGCATGTCCCAGAGGTTATGCAGTGGTCTTCCAGGGGTACATCAACTCATCTAGAAATTTACCTTGTTTTACAACATGCTACATAAAAAGCACTAGCAAAGTCAGTATAAAGTAAAATTTCAGACAGACAATGACTTGTTTATAGTGCTCTCTATATACTGTACACTGAAATGTAAGTATAATGTTTATATTTCAATTGATTTATTTTATAATTATATAGTAAAAATGAGAAAGTAAACATTTTTTTCGGTAATAATGTACTGTGACACTTTTGTATTTTTAAGTCTGATTTTGTAAACAAGTAGTTTTTAAGTGAGGTGAAACTAGGGGGTACACAAGACAAATCAGACTCAAAAGGATATGGTAGTATCACTGCCAGAGTCCTATAGTTAATCTCTCTCCTTAGTTAAAATTGTGTATTCAGGTCAATAGACTGGTTAATGAGGAAATAAAGGTTATTTTGTTTTTAAAAATAATAATACTTTGGAGTTTTATAGCTCCTTTTATCAAGAATAAGATTACCTCAGGGTACTTTTTTGACTATAGATTTGGGATGATATTCAAAACATTATTAAAAGAAATATGATTTTTGCCAGAAGCAAAGAGGGGCTGGGATAGTATATGGTCAGAAAGAGTGGGAAAGTACTTTCTATGACTCAGAGGAACCATCCTCTCTCTCTCTTTTTCTCTCTCTCTCCTCTGTATATATCGATATAGATAAATAGATATAGTGTCATGAGCAGCTAAAGATGTATTGATTTGACAAAATGTTTGGAAATTATGCACTGTAATTGTGTGTGTACACCAATGACTGCCAATTAATGGAATCAGAACTGCTTATCTATATGTTCCATGTCATCTAGTTCACCAAAACAAAAAAGGAGTCCGGTGGCACTTATAAAAACTAACACATTTATTTATCGCATGAACTTTCGTGGGAGAAAATCCCACCTCATCAGATGCTTGATGATGGAGAACCAAAGATGAATGAAAGGAAAATACATGCAGGGAAGTGTAAAATCATAGGATCAAATCAAACTGTTACAGCAAATCAATGCAGTTCTTTATGTACAAACAGTGGAGAACAGCATATCAGAGGGAGGAGGTAAAGGAAAACATAAATCTGACATCAGAAATAACAACATCCAAAAAGCAGTAGGGGAACATTTCGGTCTTCCTAATCATTCCATTAATGATCTGTTAACAGCCATTCTTAGGCACATGGATTATAACTCAAACTTCAAAGAGAAACTACTGAATTGGAATTCATATGCAGATTTGACACCATCAATTTAGGTTAAATAGGAACAACAGGTCCTTTTCTTATTACAACAGGTAATTTTGCTTTCCATTTCCCTCACCTCCTCCCTCCAATATGCTGTTCTCCACTGTTTGGATCTGAACAACTGCATTGATTTGCTGTAACAGTCTGACTTGATCCTATGATTTTACACTTCCTTGCATATATTTTCCTCTCATTCATCTTTGGTCCTCCATCTTCAAGCATCTGACGAAGTGGGATTTCCTCTCACAAAAGCTCATGCAACAAATGAATTTGTCAGTCTTTAAAAGTGCCACTAGACTCCTTGTTTGTTTCAGCTCTATGTCACAACCTTTTTGCTCCATGTAGCCTCAGAAGTAGAGATCATTCTCAGTTGTAATGAATGCATATAGATAATTATTCATTTCAGCAGCTGATTGCCAACTGTCCTTTCTAACTTTCTAATCCATAAATCATTTAATCACGTAGTAGGGTCTGCTTTAATCCTGGCGAGGATTCAGCAATAATGAAAGGATTGCTGAATATACTACCCTTCTACAGCTAACCCAAAATACCTCTGTATCTCAGGTGGTAGGGCCTCAGCTTTTAATATAAATATTACCCCATTATAAAGTTCTGAGCTACCACGTTGTACAGCATAACAACATGAAATCATAGGTGGCCATATTTCCTGAAGTGAGGTACTGAAATTGCACTAACAATTTTGAAGGAGATGAAAATTTGAATATCTAAAAATGTTATCCAAGCCAAACCATGATGTATAAACCTGTTGACCTGGAAAGAATTTGGGCAATATATTTTTGTCCAGATTACAGGACTACAGCACTTCCGTCCTCTTGGTGTTCTCTCTGAGTGCATACTCTCAGGTATCAAGCCTTGTGCTTTTACCTCCTCTGGGATAAAATTCTTTAATTCTCCCACTCTTGAACTAAATCCTGTGCTATGGTACCCTGTGTATCAACTTTGCTTAGCCAGCAGATCCATTTGGAACCTATGATCAGTGGTCTGCATAGTGACCAGACAGTCTTTCTAAAACAAAAGTATTATTTTATTTACCATAGCAGAAACAAAACATTTAGCAGAAGAGGATTTTAAAAGAAAAAAAAAATCTACACTTATGTCTACCTTATCTAGGGCTTACCATCCCCAGATGATCACTAAGGGTGCATCTACACTTGTGAATTGTCGACTTAATTTAATCTACGTCTACCCTACAATTTCCTTAAATCGACTTAAGGAAATTTTAAGTCAACTTTATTAAACCTATTTTAAAGTCGACTTTACTGGCTAAATCACCTTTATTAGGTCGACTTAGCCAGTGTAGATGCGGATTAGCCCTAAATCGACTTTAAGTCAACTTAAAGGGCCCCAGAACTCCCCCACTGACCTCCCTGCCAGGGTGGCTGGCACAGCCAGAGCCTGGCGTGCCCACCCACAGGGCAGGACGCAGCCCTGCCCACCCTGCTCCTATACTCTGCCCCTGTCCCTGTCCTGCTCAGCCCCCATTGTATCAGGGTACAATGGAGCAAATGCTGAGCCCCCTGGCACTTTGGAAGGGATGCCCCCCCTTCCACCATGGACCAGTCCCAGGTCCACCTAGCCCCTAGAAGTCGACTTAGGCATCCAGTGTGGACGCTCTAAGTCGATTTGGCAAGGTCCACTTTAAGCTGACTTAATTTTATAGTGTAGACATGTGAAGTCGACTTAGCAAAGTCGACTTATTTGGCCAAGTGTAGACATAGCCTTAAGAAGGTCTAACTTCCTTCCCACTGCCAAGTTACATCTCTGTGCCAATCTGGTTTCCCAGAACACCTCCCCAACAACTGCCTCCATCTCCCTTGACAGAGTTCCCTTTTTAACTGCCAAAGACCTTCTGATCTTGTGTTTTCACATCCAACATTGTCTCTTAATAACCCTAAGGTATTGTGTGATGTTCCCCTCCTGCAATCTGGTCTGGTGTGCTGCAACAAAAGCCCTGCATCATGGAGCAGTTTAAGAGTATCTAATAAGTCAGCCCCCTTTGCTAATCGTGTAAGGGACAGATATTTGTGTTGTGAACATGCTTTCACAGCCATTAGCACACAATCAGATCAGCTGTGCTGACCAAACTCAGTAATAATTACATGAATGGCATTTCAGGCCTCATATGAAACCTGCCGGCAGAGGTGGGAGGCAAAAATGCATCACATTCTCAGTTTTCATTTTTTGCCATATTTTTTTTTCTCCTTCTTTGCATTCTTAGTGCAAATAAGGAAACACTAGTTACTACCAGCCCCCCTACCAGTATACTCCTGTTTTTTTCCCATCCTTTAGCTTAACTGTCTCCAATGGTCATTCTTCTGTTGCATTGAAACTCTGTAAATGTCAGATATTCCTCAGAGGTTTGCTGTGGTTAGGCAATTGACATATATTCTGGAAAGCCCAGTCTTTAGTTACAGATTAATGATTTATTAATAGTGTTTATTTGTGAGTGTCACTCACTAAGGGATGCTGGATTTTTTTTTAATTTTTTTTTAGTGGAGTGGTTCTGCATTTATCTATCAAGCTAAAATCCAATGACTTAATTGCTTGATTGACAGAAGGTCTCAGGAAAGGATTCAGTCTCCGGACCAAGCACTCAATAGAGAAAACTGTAATGGGAATCCTGGCTATACATATCAATACCAGTTATATGGTGGCCTTTGTTATTAGTTAGAAATTATCCTATCCTGGTACAAGAGAGAAGGGCCTCACTATTTCCTATTATTATTATTTATTGTTTTTTATTGTGTTGTGTCTAGGACTCTAGTCATGAACCAGTATCCCAGTGTGCTAGGTGCTGTACAAACAGAACCAAAGACAGTCCCTTTCCAAATAGTTAAACATCTATGTAACCCAAAAGATGACAGGCAGATCGAATAGTCAGAAAAAAAGGTTTTCATCCACCTGCTGTATATTAATGAATGTATTTTGCTTTAGTGTTTCTTTTTCAATTTCTGCTGAGAATGATTCATTTGTGTGAAACAGGTTGCATTTATGGTGTGATTGACATCACATCTCCATTTATTAATGAAAATTAATGTGGTCCCTGCTGTTTCTATAGTTATGCCATTTTAATTCTTCACTTCTTCCATTGCTTTTAACACAATAGCTGATCAAAATTTTCTGTTAGAAATGTATTCTTCTGATTAAATGTGGCCTTAAAAAAGAACTTTTTCATACAGTTCATACATTTTCAATATCTGCCAAATTTTCTATTTTTCATTAGTTATCATACATTTTGGCAATATATAGATATAGATATAGATATAGATATATATATATAACGTTCATTAAAATCATGTTCAAAATTGTTATTGAACATTTTCATTTGCTTAAAATACAAACTTTAAGAGAAAATGGTTCAATTTCAAACTCTGAAAAAAGGAATGCTTTGAAATCTCTGTAAAACTAAGTTGTTGTTTTCCAGACGGAACTAAAATTAATTCTTTTAGCAAGCACAGTTTTCACTACTCCTTATAAATATAAATATCTGTTGTGTTCCACGTCAGGTCAATTTCTGTCACTAACCTTGCTTTTACCAGGCTATCACTTATAGTACAATACTCCAATCTGTCCCTCCCTCTCTCTAAGTAGTTCATCTCTTGACTGTTTGGATTTTTCTTTTTTAATTACTCTATTTTATAGGTCCAAGTCTTCATAGGATAGCTTTGATCCTACCACTTGTAGCAGGATTTCATCTTCTACATTTTCTCTTAAATGGTATTGATTTACAGAAACTTTTGAAATCAACCTACTCCTCCAGTTTCTTGTCCTGATGCTTTTTCAGATTGAAGGAGATTTTCTCCCACGAAAGCTCATGCGATAAATAAATCTGTTAGTCTTTAAAAGTGCCACAGGACTCTGTTGTCTTTCTACAATAGACTAACACGGCTACCCCTTTGGAAAAAGATTACATGGAGAGGGTTTCCAGTAGCTGCTGTTACAGTGGACATCCCTAAGTCTGACATTTTCCAACTTGGCAGTGCATCTGTTTTGTAAACATCAGGATGCTGGGATTGACATTGGGTTTAAGAGCAGTAGATAAAAGAAGAGAGTTTTTAGAAAGTGCCTTGAGGAGAGCAAGTTTGATGATACAAAAACTGACAGAGAACTAAGTTTACCCAAGCTGATATACAGAGAAGTAAATTACACGCTTATGAAGAGGAGCAACAGTGAATTGACTGCTCTGTTTCGAGTTTCAAAGATTGACACTATCCCTCCTTCTCTATATGCTGAAAAGTAAAACACTTACTTACATGTATGGGCCACAGACTGCAACCTTCTTTCTGTCCACAGTCCAGCTTTATGCCACAGTTAAGGTTTGGATTCTGTCATGGTTGTTTTTATTAAAAGCAGAGGCAGGTCGTGAGCAAGAAATGAAAATTCACAGACACCCACAACCTATCCTGACTTTTATAAAACATGTCCAGAGGATGGACAGATAAACAGAGCTTCTGGAGCTTACAGCTGCTCCAGCCCTCCTGCAGAACGAAAATTCATGGACACCCATAACCTATCCTGACTTTTATAAAACATGTCCAAAGGATGGACAGACAAACAGAGCTTCTGGAGCTTACAGCTGCTCCTGCCCTGCTACAGATCCTGTGGCAGGGACTGACCTCTGCTCTGCAGCCCACCGCTGATCACCTGCTCCATGGCCCTAGTGCAATCCTAAAAATGAATTTTGGGACATTGCTGTCATAACCTGCTTATGGCCCCCTTGGTCTGTTTTTCCTGATGTTAAAATTCCCTGGGTTGTTGAGGAAACAATGAAGGACATGACTATAACCTCCTGATAAATGAATTGACACAGGCAGTATCCATTCCAAAACAAAGTATCTTTTTATTACAGTAACAGATAATCCCTGTTACAGTATGAGCTAAAAAACCTAACCAAGGCACAAAATCCATGAGACACAAATCTCTTATTACAGGTTAAAGAGCACTTGAACTACAAGAATATATAGTTTAAACAATTCTAAGGGAAGCAATTTGTTGTAAGTGGCCACTTTGCAACAGCTTGTGACAGCACATCTCAAAGTGCTGTAAAGTTTACATAGATATGTTGCAATTAACATAATTTTACTGTTTCTTATCACTACATGCATACAAACTAAACTTATACTATCATTCCCATAACCACATTGTCATTGGTGTACCATCACTGATGAATGATCAACCAAGTATTTCTATCCCCGAGTCTCTACGAAGTCCATTCCCATCCATTCTTTTGTATTTTCAGTCCATCTCTTTTTTTGCCTGTCTTTTCTTCTCTTCCCCTTGGCGGATAAGCCAGATGATCTTTTTACATTGTCAAGCCACTTCAGCTTGCAGTTCTTCACAGTTGTCAGGCGATCTTCATAAAATCCAGCACATTACCAGTATGAGGGGGTTCTGACCAGCCAGCCCTGCCTCCAAAGTCACAGAGGCCCCAGAAAGTCAGGGATCCTATGATCTCCATGACTGATCCTTAGCTCTAGAGTAAAAAAGTTTATATTTTACTTTTCATATGTAGTCCAAAGACCTCACTGTCCCTTATAAACCTACCTTGTCCATTCTCTATATGTTACCATCATTCTTATTTGCATGATTGCAGCATGTAGAAGCCTCTAAGCAGCATGGGATGGGGTGCCTTACTGTAATTCATTTATTTTTCTTCCCAGTAGAGATGACATTGAGCATGTTACCTACCTGGGCATTGGTTGCATCTTTTGTAATTGCTGGGGTTGTATCCAGCACTGCCATGCTTACTTCATCATTGAATGCATCAAAGATCTGCTCGGGGTGAAATAGATCTACCTACTTTTCATAGTACTCTGTCCTTTTTTCCATTTCTTTAAATAATTACATATTTTAAACACATTTCCGTGACTTATTTTATCATATTTTGGAAGTTTCTAAATTTTAGGCAATAAGCCTCTGGGGTGATTTGAAACGTTTACAATGCCCTTAAAAAAACAAAACAAAACAAAAACCCAACAAAACAAATGAAAACCACACACACACAATTCATAGCCTTTCCCAGATCCATACCAATAAACATATGCAAAGTTTTACCAGATAGATTGGAAGCAAGATGGCCATTTTCTGTGCATCAGGAATCTGATGTACTCTGCATATGGTCTCCGAGATAATCAGGTATTCCTCAATTCAGTCCCCTTCCCTGAAGCACAGGCGTTGTTTATCATCTCTGGTTGATCCCTGCAGAGGATTACTTGCAGGAGGTGGAGTTTTATTTTGCAACTCTGGCATTTTGAGTTTGTACTCCCTCTCTTGGTGAATCTACACTGGCAACTTAGGTCGATTTAAGGATGCTCAAGTTGACCTACACAAAGCTGTGTCCACACTGGTCTTTTATTAAGTCAACTTAATAACAGCTTAAGTTGACTTAATAACACCACCTCTGAAGCTTAAGCCTTAAACTTAAGCCTTAAAGTTGACTTCTTAAGTCACTTAAAGCCAGCGTGGATGGCTATGTCTACTGTTAAGTTGACTTAACAAGATCGACTTAAAGTGTAGCCACTCTGTTAAGTCGACTTAACTTTACAAGTGTAGACATAGCCTTAGTGCTTTCGGTTATCCAGCTCCAGCAGTCTCCAATGGGCAGTTTCTGCTGTGTGTGGCTTTGCAGCTGCTGCCCGCTCTCTCTTGTAGCCATTCTTCTCATTCTGAATCTGATTTCACCATCTCCAGTCTGGCCCCCACCAGCTGAATGGCTCCCTTATTGAAGACTGTGCCAGGCTGGTCTCCTGTTACTGGGAGTGTCACACTCATCATGTCTGTACTTCCCACACCACCGTTGCTTCCTGACTGACCTGGCTGTTCTATTAACTTTTCTGGTTCCATGAACATGACTGTCATGTCTTCAACATTTTCTTCTGCAGCAGCTAATCCACAACCTGTGCACAGCTGCTCAAAGCACAGTTTAGTCAGTTTGGAGGACATTTCTTGTTTGTGTAGTCATTTTCCATGTCTTTTGTTCTATTTCCTTCTCCTGAAATAAATGAACAGTAAATAACAAAATGTAACCATTTCATTTTCTGTTTCCAATCTTATTACTTTTGAATCTTTAGGTTGTGTGTGTCAGTAGACTTTGTTAGTAGCTTGACCATGAACTTTTGTTAGCTCATAAAAGAGGGGCAGATCCTGCCATATATGCCACTTTGACACTTTTCCAGAATTAACTATGGAGTGAATCATTACCATATGTTCTCGTCAGGAGGGAGCCTCCCTAATTACCAGCTGCTGGCAACACAAGCTCTCTGCTCCCGGCTCTAAGCACCACTTTTCTTTTTCCAATGCAGGCTAGCAATTTCCACACCCCATTATGTTACACGTGAGTGCCTGATTCATTATCTTCTGCACATCCTCCGTGTAAACCGATCCACTGCCTCTGTGGATACTGTGCGCTCCACTTCACTAATTTCACCTCCAACCAGCACTCTCTTGAGTACAAGGCCTTTAAATGTGTCTCTAGTAAAACCAAACTGAAGTTTATTTAACAGAGCTTAAGATAAAAATTAAAATAAAAACAAGTAAAAGGAATTGGAGGCAAGATTACAGGTAAAAGAAAACCACAGAACACAGTCTGTAGGCTATAATTATTAACAAGGTACTTTCCTGTCTAATTAGGTATTTTGTACACAATGATCAGTCCTTACTGCACTTGTCTGGTCCAGAAAACTGGGACGCACTTCTCATGAGACATTCCCACTACCAGAGTGTTTCTCCATAATGGATGATGTCTTGTGCCCTTTCTTCTGTTCTTATATAGTTAGGCTATGTCTATACTTGTTAATTTAAGTCAACTTAGCTAAGTCGACTTAATAAAGTCATCTTTAAGTTGACTTTGTTAAGTTGACTTAGCATGTCCACACTCAAATTTTAAGTTAACTTAGAGAGGACCCTACAAAATCGACCTAGAGCATCCACACTGGATGCCTAGGTCGACTTGTAGGGGCTAGGTGGACCTGGGACAGGTCCACGGTGGCAGGGGGCACCCCTTGCCAAGTGCCAGGGGGCTCAGCCTTTGCCCCATTGTACCTTGGTACAATGGGGCAAAGGGGGACAGGGACCCTGGCAGGGCATAGGGGCAGAGTGGGCAGGGCTCTGCCATGCCCTTTGGGCGGCGGGCCAGGCTGTGGCTGTGACAGCCACCCTGGCAGGGAGGGCAGTGGGGAAGCCCTGGAGCCCCCTAAGTCAACTTAAAGTCGACTTAGTACTACTCCACATCCAAACTGGCTAAGTCGACTTTCTAAAGTCGACTTAGCCAGCAAAGTCGACTTAAAACGAGGTTTTATAAAGTCGACTTAATTTTTCCTTAAGTCAACTTAAGCAGATGCTTAAGTTGACTTAAGGAAAGTGTAGTATAGACAAGAGTAAATTAAGTCGATTTAAGCAAGCTTAAGTCGACTTAATTTGTAAGTGTAGACGCACCCTTACAGACTTTGTCTCTAAATCCACAGGTTCACTATTCAGGACTTCCATGGGGTTCTTTTGTCTTTGTAAATGTTCAGTTCTATATCTGGTACAGACAGTAAACATTGGCTTGGGTTGGGTCTTAGGCTGTCCATGGTTCTCAGTGTTGATTTTCTCTACTCTGTGACGCCCCACCTGCCACCTCCCATCACCTTTGGGTGCCAAGTTTTATTCACACCAGTTCTGGAACACAATATCCTAATTTGCGTAACTATAAGATTATTTCTCATACAAACATAATGTAATAAGCATGATAATCTTAGTGTTCTTAGTGTTCAGCAGAGACCACACACAACCCCTTTCAGTGAAATTATGAGAAGATGGTCAGACAAAAATATACCCACCTGGACATGCCTCTGTCACAGTGGTCCCAAAACTGGGATGGATGACAAAAAAAATTGCTTTGTTAGAAAAAGGTTTTATGCATCCTTTTTTCACTGGAATTGGTTTCATACCACACAGATCAGCACATAGAGATTTCAATCAATAGGAATCAAAAAAGAAAAATTCTGACAGTTAAATTATTTTATATCCAATATGTTTATTTCTCTATATTTGTGGTTGATTGTATTACATTAATGCTATGTCTATATGTCAGTAACAGCCAAGAAGTATTTTAATATTTTTTGTAAAGTGTGGGTATAAGACACTTAATGGATACAAGTGATGTCACAGTTCTGTATTTTTTGTGTGAAATATTCTTAGTAAACAGTCAGAATAAACTAGAGATATTGATTACCTTTTAGTTTTGAGTTATGATGAGGCTATTTTCATAGCAATGTAATTCATACCACTGTAGTTAATGTTGCTTTAGTAATTCTGTTTTTGAGATTTATAACTCAGTCATAAAAATTCATTCCATCTGTAATTTGACCTGAAAGATTTCAGCTGCACAGTCTATTTTGAAATCATGTTTATATAAAATAAATTATGATAAAATAAAAACAAAATATTTTCTAATTCTCACAAGAAAATAAGCAATTTGAGCAATTAAAGGACCAGAGAGTAATACAAAATGTTAGAAGTATTTTGAAATACAAAAATCTTTGTTTTGAATCTGATTACAATTACAAGAGGCTTTGCTAAACCTAGAGAGTAATTAGAAAAGAGAATCCTATATCCCGATCAGGTCCCTTACTGTTCATGACTGAGATCAATTTCACTTTCTCTGCATCTTGCACATATAGCAGGGTAGTATATGCCTGTCTGGGGTTAAGAGCTGCAGAGTGTTCACAGAGGTGCAGTAGGGGAGAGGAGTAGCAAAAAGTAGAGAAATCTTCCAACCAACTACAAGAGGAAGGACTACCTCCTATCCCTTGTAGAGTGTGGGCAAATAGCTGGTGCATTGAAGGTCTCTGTATTCCCTGCTTTTGCTGTCTTCAATACTACCATGAGAGCCTTCAACCCTGCTACCCATCAGTCCTAGCTTGTGGGGGAACATGTGGGGGCCATCTCTCTCTTAAATCTTCTTCAGCACTGGAGTTGACCAGTATCCCCTGGAAGATCAGGGAGCTATGTTCTTGTGCAACCTTTGGAAGGGGCGGTGAGAAGGAGTACAACCACTAAAAAGGTGAGAGAGGGTGCAGTATTCAGGAGATGGTGAGGTTCAGACCATGTGGTCACCCCAGGAATAATTATGTTTGCCAGGAATTACAGGATGGAGAGGTGTGGGGGAGGAGGTGAGGGCTGGATTTGGATTTAGGGTGGGATAGAAAGATGATGGGCGACAGAACTGGAATAGAAGGTATTAAGAGGTGATGGGGCTCTGACTGAAGCTTTGGAGAGTGGGGGGTAGGTAGGGAGCACTGGGAGATACCAGTAGCTATTTAGTATGTGAAACCCAGCTACTTTAATTCAAATCTGCACTGGTGTCTGCCCAGCACTTTGCAAACAATGTAATTGGTGCAAGGGCAGGATCAGCTTCCAGAAAAGAGGAAAATGTGAGATATTTAAGGAGTTCATCGCCACTCCAGCTTCCTGTGAGGGTTTCCAGGGCAATTCACCCTACATGATCCCCAAAGGGATTAATGGAGGCCATATGGGCCAATTAATCTATTAGGGTACATGGTGGGAGAATTAAGATTCTGAAGAGAGCCCTAATTAGGGGAAGCTCACCTTTGCAGGAATACATGGAGTTTCCTTAAAGTCAGGTAGCTCATGCAGAAAGGAGGTCTGCAGTTTGCAGTCACTCCCTGGGAATAGGGATGTGTGTTTGGGGCTACAAAGGCAAGTAGCCTATAGTTATTCCCTAGCAAGAGGGAGTTGTGAGGCAGACCTAGAGAGGCAGGGAGAACCAGAAGGTAAGGAAATGGCTCAGGAAAGGTAGTAAGGTCTAGGAGGGAACAGATCTTGGCTTCTGACTAGCTGGTCCCTAAGCTAGAAACTGGAATAGAGGGCGGGCCCAGGTTTCCACTGCCAGCCCCTGTGGAAGTGGTACCATGGGGCAGTGAATGGGAAGACTGCTAGTGAGAAGAGATACTGATACCCTGGAAAGGGGGAAGATGTATAGTTACCTGGTTGGAAGGCTAACTCACAAAGAAGGAACACCTGGAGTTGCAGATACTGAGAGAGAGAGTGGCATTAGGGTGTGCAACTAGCAGCAGAAGGGGGCCCCAGATCTCGAAGGAGCTAATCCCTAGCGTGGCCAGGAGGAGACTTCCATTAGCTGTGGGTGAACCTTTTCTGTCCTTCATTCCCTTCTCTTCCCCCACTGCACCATATTTCTGGGCAATCTTATCCAGAAACACCAATTTAGCTATCATCTCTGTGCTGATGATTCACAGATCTATCTCTCTACTGCAGAACAGTTTTCTTTTGTCCATACTAAAAGTTCTGCCTGTCTCTATATCTTGTTGTGAATGTCTAGCTCATCATGGCTAAGCCAGAGTTTTTAATATTTCCTTCCAAACCCACCTCCTCCAATTTCCTTTCTCAATCACTGTGTACAACACCACCATCTTGGTTATCACACATCTTGCCAATAAGTTAGACATCATCTTAGACTTGGAGTACCCTGTAGACTCTCACATCCAGGCTATGTCTAAATCTTACAGCTTCTTCCTGATTATCATCTCTGAGATATGGCCTTTCCTAGCCATCAACACAGCTAAAACACTTGACTAGACTCTTGTCATCTTCCATCTCAATTCCTGCTACATAATTTTCTGTGGCTTTGATAAATACAATTTTGCCCCACTCAGATCCATTCATAATGCAGCTGCTAAACCCATTTTCCTAGCCTGTCACTTCAGACCATGTCACCTCTCTCTTTGCATCTCTCCACTGGCTTCCTCTTTTCTATCATATTAGACATAAACAATTTTTCTTAACTTTTATGGTTTATCACTGCACATATTCACCCTGTCTGTCATCTTCCATTCATAACTGAAATGTTGACTCCCACCTCTGATTGGCCAATACCTTGAGCCTTCATCGTCCACTCATTTAAATTTTCAAATAATCATCTTTATGCTTTCACCCATGTAGCACTTAGCCATGGGGAGGAGCAGCCCATAGACAGCTGCAAAACTAACTCATTATACACCTTTAGATTAGGGCTGGATTATCACAGGGGCTTAAGCCTCAGGCCCTGGCAAAAAAGGGGGCCCTGGGCTCTAGCCCCTCTGTGAAAATCTGGCCCCACTCAGCACCAGCAGACTGGCCAGAGCAGGGTGAGGTGGGAGCACCCTTCCCAGGGCAGCAACAAAGCCCATGAAGTGTGGGAGGTAAGCAGGGGATCCCTGCAGTGGGGGGGGTGCCCATGTGGGGGGACAAACCACAACAGAGGGCAGCCCAGGGCCCCCAGGCCAATTAATTCAGTCCTGCTTTAAATCCCTCTTTAAAACTCTCCTTTGCCACTGTACCTGAAAAATCTTGACAACTCTTAGGTCATTGGTACACTACCACCATACATCAGATTATTTCATTGTTTCCTGGTACTACGCATCAGCCTGCATTCATGTGTTGACTTTTGTTTTATACTGAGGTAATAAATTATTTGGGGTTGGGAACCATCTTTTGTTTTGGGTGTGACAAACACTCAGCATGTTTGGCCACTTGCTGTTAGGAAAAATGAGCCAGATCCCTGCCTGAGTTCCAGCCCCTTTCCACTGCTTCAGTGTCTCAAAGGAGTCATAATGTTGCCCTAAATAGGCAACTTGAGGGCTCCTCAGCTAAGGCTTAACTCTGGGCTCGCCTAAAGCTTCCGTAGCTGGCTGTATGATAACCCAGCCCCCAGTTGTCAGGGATGTTCAGTGGGTAGGGGAGGTGTTACCACAGGCCATTGCATTGAGCATACTAAGCAGTCCTGAAGCTGCTCTAAATTATGCTGGGGGCTAGACTGGCCCCTGACAGCTTCAGGGATGAGAGAAGAACAAAGGAGGCTTAGATTCCCTTTTGACCCCCACCTGCTTCCTCAGCTGTGTTGAGCAGAGATCTGACAGCAGCTGAGGATCTGGACCAAAAGTACATTCTTACGCACTGGTGATAGCATCTGTGATATGAAACAGACCTCACGTTTCTAAAGCTAAGAGTGGTAGGTACGGGACATACTGCAGCATTATCGGTCTCTTTCCTGGTCTTTGTAACTTGATACTACTTAATCTCAGAGGTTTAGTTTAGGAAGCCTGCCTGATGAGGTGGAATGCTTAAACTCATCCAGAAGCACCAGTTTCTCCTCTGACATTCAGATCATCCTAGTCTTTTCAGTGAACACTGAATAAATCCTGCCTGCTCCTGTTATAAGGATAACAAGTGCCACACGGAGGTAGTCTGCTGTATGACATCTTGATTAACCTGTTTCTGTGCACAAGACACGACATGCACGCTAACAACTTTCTCTTCCTCCAGCTTCCCTGTATTTGTAGTTCAAACAATCCTCATCACTGCACCAGAAAATCACTGGGGAAAACAAATGGGAAGAGGTAAAATACATCAATTCATCACAGCCACACGTCAAGCTACTACCAATGATGTTTTTAAAACGGAGGGCAAGGGGGGAGGTTTTATCACAATAAAAAAGGCAAAGAGAGTTTGTTTGGGTCTCTTATTATCTACTGTCAAATGAGTTATCACAATATGAAGAATGACATCCACAATCTGTGACTTGCCAGTATCCCTAATTTAAATTAAATAGAACAAATGGCTGCCACTATCTCCTTCATTACACGAGCCTTTTGAGAGTAATGATCTAAACATACAGTGCTCAGCCTGAGAAGAAAACCAATTGAATCAAGGTGGAGCATTGTATGCTGGGACCTTAGTTGATACCTGATAAAGATTAGGGAAATAACACTGCAGGTGTCCATGTTTTGTACTCGTGTCTTCCTTATAATATAGCTGCTGCTATGCAGCATGTTTCAAAGCTTTACAAAGCAGTTAAGTATCTTTATCCCCATTTTAAAGACAGGCAAGCTGAGGCATAGGGAGGTAAAGTGAAGTATCCAAGGTCACACACAATTCAGTGGCAGACTCAGGAATAGAACTCAAGTTCCCCAGAGTCTTGGTTCTGCTTCTCGACAGCCTGGTCTACACTTAACTTGGCACAATTATGTTGTGAGGGGTGTGAAAAAATCCACGACCTTGAGCATGGTAGTGAACACCTAACATCCAGTACAGAGGCAGATGGGCCATTGTAAGAGTGCTTCTACTGATCTAGTGTTCCTACACTGACAGGAAAAAACCCTTCTATTGATATAGCCTCTGTCTACAGTATGAAGGTATGTTGGCATACCTAAGGTGTCATATCTGTGTTGTTTTAGTCCCCTTCATGTAGATATTGCCTTTATCACTCAGTGTTCTGAACACCTCTTCTGCCATCAACATAAAGATTTCATATTTAATTGCACCGGATACCAATTTGCATTTAGGCATTGGGAATAGTGCTTCAAAATCACTGATACAGCACAATCCCACCAAAATTTAGTAAGTGTCCTAAAATTGGATTTACCAACTCTACAGCTTCAATGGCTATTCCCCAGGAGGCTAGATGCTGATGAGAAGAAAGAATCTTTTCAAACATAAACTTAGCATTTCTTATCTCATGTTCCTTACATGAGAAAATAGCAACGCGAGTGTTTCACCCTTTTTCAGTTCTACCTTTGGCAGACACATGGTACATGTAGTTTCTTAGTCTATGCAGCATTTGGATTGAGCAGGATTAAGCGTCCCAGCCCAGATCAATAGACTCAAGTTAGTAGGGCTTTCGATAGTGCCCTAAAAATAGCTGTGTTAAAAGCGCTTTGAAGTCACAGTTTGGAGTGGAGCAGAAAGTCTGAAGCATAGGATAGGAGATGGACTTTAGAACCTGAGTCACAACTTCAAAGTTGGTCTGTACAGTTATTTTTTAAAACTAGTGCATGACCTGCTACTCCAAATCTGTCAACCAAGGCTGGGAGGTTTGATCCAAAATGCCATAGAGACATACTCTAAGGCTTTCACCCACTTTGAAATTCATTTTCAGATAGCGACCTTCATCACAAGATGCTATTAGAAGGGAATGTGCCACTCTAGTTTGTTCCCATCTTCTCCTTTTGGATTGATTCTGACGAAGATCTCTGTGTAGTTTGGAAGCTTGTCTCTCTCATGAGCAACAGCTGGTCCAAGCAGATAGATTACCTCACCCACCTTGTATCTCAACACAGCAAGAGGCAGACATGCTCTTATACTTTTTAAGAAGAACTGTATGACAATCAATGTAAATTTGTTTCTACACCAACTCAATTGAGATTATTTTGGTAAATTCCATATAAGAGCAAGGCCCCATTCTCCTGTACACTGGGTACACATTCTGAACTTCGTTCCACAACCTTCATCTGCAAGTTTCATCTTCATTATTCTTTCAGGGAGGTGAAATTTGCCCTCCTAGAGGGTTTATCCCCACCCCAAACCTGCACTTCCAGCATAGCTCATAGTGCACCAGTGCTGCCAATTGCATATTAACACCCCTTTCTCCCCCAGCACTGACCACAACTGCCTTTGGAATGCTCCATGCAAGAGACTCTGTCCAGGCTGCTGCAACCTGTCTGCAATAACAGAATTATCTAGCAGATTCTTGCTAGCCATCCACTAATGGATCTGGGGTGGAGGTTTTGGATTTGGGGTAAGGTTCGATCATGCTGCAGAAACCTCACTGCAGCTGTTTGTGTTCCCAGTGATTGCGTTTGTGTTCCTAGTCCTTCAGCCAGAACGACATATGCAGATTTTTTTCTTGCTGCCAGAAGTGGAAGGTAGCTAACGGAGCCTTAGAATCTGGCATGTTCCCAATGACAGCTCCTCAGGGTAAGCAATCAGGTTGTCATTACTGTAGAAGATCTTTGAACATACATTTATACAAGAGCTAATTAAAAAAACTTGTCAAAATTCACCCATTCCTGTTCGGCAGTTCCTGCCGCTCACTCTCTGTCTTTGCCATTAAGGGGTGTGGTTGGAGAAGTCTTCCTTTACTGGCTCTCCCTAGATGCATCAGCATGGACCAGTCTTCCTAACTTGTAAAACTGCAAATTTCCTGCTTCCAAAAAATCTGTGATTTCCTACTTAGAGTTGTTGACCTTTTGTTTTTTTTTAAACTTCCTGCTTCCCACACTGCTACAATGGACATTTCTAGCTCAATGGTTCCCTACCTTGTCTCTGCAGTGGCACACCTTGATACCTTTAATTATTTTGGGGCACACCATCACATTGTCTCCAAATGAACTCATGAATATTCATAAGCCAATCCAGAACTCTTCAAATAGTTTTTCAAAAAATTCCATGGCACACCTGCTCAGGCCTGAGGGCACACCCATGTGCTGTAGCACACTGGTTGGGAAATACGGCTCTAGTTGTTCCTTATTCAAAACGCTTCAGGTTCTCTTGGCCAAAGCTAATTGGATGAAGTCACTGGGTGGTGACATTTTTGTTATTGAAAATTAGTATTTAATAACTAAGCTTGACATATTTGAGTGCCTGAAGCCAGCGAACAGTGTAATCAGCGGCCAAGGGGGATGATACAGAGGGACTAGAAACAGATTTGATTGTGTGAGCCAACTGATTTTTTTTTTAAAAAAAACCTTTCTTTTTAAACATTGGTGCCACAAAACTCCCGCAGTGGAGTATAATTATTTACCAGGAGTGACACCGGTATGGTGACGGATTGGGGATGCTCTTGCAATATAGTGCTGAGTGTGTTTCTACTCCACTCTGCACCTTTGTAGTACCACTAAAAGATCAACAATGACATCAACATTGTTCTGGCTAGAAGACAAAATAATAAAGAACTCTGCAGTGTGATTAGTGCTGAGAATCAACACTGAAAGCACCACCTTTAAGCTACCCTCCCTAATGCTGGAGTAACACTGCTAAGAAATCTGATTTTTTTAAAATTGTATTAACTCTTAGTAAAAGTAAATCCACTGCCCTTTTTACCTGCTTACTCATGGACTGAGACTCTAAGGTCAGAAGGGACCAGTACGATCATCTAGTCTGACCTCCTGCACAATGCAGGCCACAAAACCTCACCCACCCTCTCCTGCAATAAGCCTCTAAGCAATGACTGAGTTATTAAAGTCCTCAAATCATCATTTAAAGACTTCAAGGTGCAGAGAATCCACCAGCAATGAGCCAGTCTCCATGCTACAGAGGAAAGCAAAAAAACCCCAGAGCCCTAGCCAATCAGCCCTGGGGGAAAATTCCTTCCTGATCCCAAATATAGCAATCAGTTAAACCCTGCGCATGTGAGCAAGTCTCAGTAGCCAGTCACCCAAGAAGGAATTCTAATAATTGCTTCTGCTGTCTTGTTTGTTATGTCTTAATCAAAATGATCACTGTATTTAGGAAGAACATTAGTTTTAATATCCTCAGTTTCAGAAGCTGAAAGTTGACTCCTCTTCAAGTCAGTTAGCATTGCATGTGCTCAGCACCTGTGAAAATTAAAATATAAGTTGTTCCAAACCTAAAGGATATATAACCTGTGTATTTGTTGATAAATGAACTAGATGTTTTCTATAGGTCAAGGTTGGCAGTGTGGGGAAGCTTATGCAATTTCTGAGTATTGTACCTGATCTATTGTTTGTCTCCAGTGCTAGCAACCTCTGCCCTTCACGATCACTAAATATCCTCTAGTAATCAAAAGAAAAAAAGAATATATTGTTTAGTTTTGTATATTTAAGTGAAACACTCAGAAAATGCTCTATAATATATCTGACCAGAATAGAATTATGTGGACATAGCAAATATATAATTATGTGGCTGACAAATGCATGTTTCTAAAATGCATAGGACAGGGAGAATTTCATGCAATTTCTTGACATTTTAATCTTACATAGTTATCCTGTAATAATTAAATTCCAAAGGGGTAGCCGTGTTAGTCTATTGTAGAAAGACAACAGAGTCCAGTGGCACTTTTAAAGACTAGCAGATTTATTTGTCTGTAATAATTAGACATTTTGCTCAGTGGAAGGCTGGAGGGCATAAAGAAAAAGGGGATCTTTATAATCTCAAATGTGCAGCCATGCAGTGCCGCAACATGATGTTCTGTGCACCTGAGTATTTAAAGGCAATATTAAATCCAGTAATTTATTTGTAAAATTCCTATGAGAGCTAGAGGAAAACAACACAAAAGGGATTGAAAGTACAGAAAAAGGTAAATAGTATTTGATGCAAAGTATAATACAAATTACAAAATATCATTCAGAAAATGGGAATTCCCTACCTATGATGTTGGAGAAAATTCAGGAAGTTAGGTCTATAGAAAAAATTGTTTAGGAAACAGAAAGGGATGAGGAAAATTTTCTTGATTCCCAGTCCTACCCACCACTGCAATGGGTACATTCTTGATGGATACTAGCAAGTTCTCTTTCATGAGGAATTAAGTGGATTTATGGTGGAATTTTGAAAAGTGTTTAGCATTTGCCGTTCAAGTCAATGGTGAAGCTCCACTGACTTCACAGAATTAGGTCAGTGGTGAGCACTTTTGAAAACTCTACCCTTAAGAGTCTATTTGAAATTAAATGAGACACTCCAACTCATATACTTTCCATATCCAAAGTAAATTTGTATACTGTGCAGAAATTCATGTAGAATTAATTCTCATCTATCAGAGAGAATGCCAGTACTTCGAGGTGGCATTTTCATTCCCAGACTGATGAGATATATTTGCACTAGCTCTGATTGAGCTACCATGCTAAAGTGGACAGTATCTGAGGTGGTACCAGCAGTGGGAGGAGCTAGCCATCCTGAATACATACCTTGCATCTCAGGAGCGTTTGTACTCACAATGACTAGCCCCTCCCACCACTCACATTGTCAGAGCTACACTATTTTTAGTGTGTTAACTGATCAGTGTTTTTGATTGCACACTCAGATTATTATACCCCCAGCTCACAGTGTAGTGCTTTAGACAA
This sequence comes from Pelusios castaneus, assembly GCA_007922175.1. Lineage (NCBI taxonomy): Eukaryota > Metazoa > Chordata > Testudines > Pelomedusidae > Pelusios > Pelusios castaneus. The sequence goes on from ML685867.1 coordinate 3,581,952, forward strand.
CATGTTTGTTTCAGCTGAACTGGGTAAGAAGTGTAAACCTGGCCCTGTTGAAATCAATAAAAGTTTTGATGTTGTCTTTAAGTGAACTAAAAAAATCTCTTGAGATGTCCAGAGATGTAGCTCTTTTTCAGAGGTAAGATATTCAAGCCCTCCCATTTGGACACAAAGGGAGTACTCACCTGAATAAAGTTACTCACATGGATAAATATTTGCTGGTTAAAAGTCTTAAGTTTGAAAAATATTTTTTTAATAAGCTATACAAAGAGATGAACACTGCCACAGATTTGTGCTGAACTAAAAAAGCCCTAAAGAACTTCAGTAATTATGTAAATTGTAACCACCTTAAACATTAATTGTCAAGATCTTTTTAAGAAGCTCAAAAAAAAAATTAAATGAAAAACATATGCAACATCAGCTTTTTATGATAGATTTTGAGTTTTCTAGAGGAAAGTTGTACTTTATTCTTTGATATTCTTACTGAGATATACAATGTTTCTTTTCATTTTTCTTACAAATGTCACAAAGGAGAAATATATATAGATATATTTTTCACTTCAGATGTAAAATTCATACCTCACTTGTGACTCATGCAAGGAAAATAAGAAGCTTCATTAAACAGAGCTCCAACTTGTCTATGAATAGTGATTTGCAGTTTGGGAGCACTTTCCTTTCAAATCATTAGATCTGTGCAGCTAAAGTATTTTTATCTCCTTGAAAAATTCCACTTATTACCTCATCATCATGAGAAAAAACTGATTTTTAAAGATGTTTCTTAATGATCTTTAAGCAATGGCAAAAAGTTCTTTTAGTATTTCCATATTATAAGCACTGATTTGCTCTATAGCATGCAATTAAAATAAATTAAAAAATAAAAGTCTAGTGCAATTTATAAAAAGTTTTTGGCACATTGACTTACATAGTGACTTCTATACTGCTGTACGAGTTAACTTCAATACTTTGTGACTTTTTCAGCATTTTTCTGAAACCTATGTTAAGAAAAATTCTACTAGTCAACTTTATTCAGTTGAACTGAGGTTCTATCCTGAAACACCAAAATCAAAGGGTCTTTTGCCATTGATTTAATTTGAATTAGAATTGCAGTCCAGATAAAAAATGCTGGCTCAAAAGTTTTGCAACCTTATGCACAGTGAAATATTTCCACATTTCTCCACCCACTCTTGGTGTCACAGTAGTTGCTGAGTTAACATTGTATAACACCGAACATGAGGTAACTCTGTTTTGGACCCCATTATGAAGAATCAATATGAATTAATCACTCTACTGGAAATTCGTAGTTGCCATGTGTCCAGTGATCCTGACCTGCTTACATTCAATGGCTGCGTCTACACTGGTAAATTAAGTCGACTTAAGCTTAGCTTAAGTCGACTTAATTGGCCCTGCGTCCACACTACACTTTGCTTAAGTCGACTTAAGGAAAATAAAGTCGACTTAATGAAAATTAAGTCGACTTTATTAAACCACCTTTCTACTCGACCTAAGGCTTAATTTGACTTTTTAAAGTCGAATTAAGCCAGTGTAGCCCTGGGGTAGCGCTAAGTCGACTTAGGGCTACCCCAGGACTACACCAATGCCCTCCATGCCGGGGGGGCACAGGAGGAGCCTGGCATGCCCCCCAAGGGGCAGGGCATGTGGGCAGGGTGTGATGCTGTCTGGATTTAGGGAAGCATTTATGATATTATTTTCAATGGATATCTCATAAATGCTATAATCCATAGGAACTATGTCATGTTTGGTATCAATAGAAAGGTAGTAATTTGCTGGAAATGATTATATAGTTTATGTCTAGGAATTCTATTTCGATTAGAAGTTAGAATTTGATGTTATACCCATACTAATAAATCTGTTAGTCTTTAAAAGTGCCACAGGACTCTGTTGTCTTTCTACAATAGACTAACACGGCTACCACTTTGGAATAGGACACAATGGTTGTATTCCTTATGTCTTTAATGGCTCATCAGGTAACTCCCTGGGACCATTGTCCTGGCACATTCCTAAACATTAAGGACACAATGGTTTTAACATAAGTTAAAGTACGAATATAACACCAAATTTTAACTTCTAATCACAATAGAATTCCTAGACATAAACTATATAATCATTCCCAGCAAATTACTGCCTTTCTATTGATACCAAACATGACATAGTTCCTATGGATTATAGAGCATTTATGAGATATCCATTGAAAATAATATCATAAATGCTTCCCTAAATCCAGACAGCGTCACACCCTGCCCACATGCCCTGCCAGGGTCCCTGTCCCCCTTTGCTCCATTGTACACAAGGGGTGCCCCCCCTGCCACCATGGACCTACCGAAGGTTCCCTTAGCCCCACAAAGTGAACCTAGAGCATCCAGTGTGGACACTCTAGGTCGACTTTGTAAGTTCCCCTTTAAGTCAACTTTAATTTTAAGTGTAGACACAGTAAGTCGACTTAAAAGTGCAAGTGTAGACATAGCCAATATGAGCAAATGGGACCATCCCAACTAGTAAAATAAATATATATGTTATGAAAATAATGAATGAATGGGAAATCTTTAAGAATAATTTATTGGGTGGCCAAAAAGCCACAATTTCACAAAGCAAGGAGCAAAACTTTGGCTGAAACGCCATGCTGGCACAGAGGCAAAATGAAGGCAGCAATTAGAAGTAAAAATGCAATACATCAGTGGAAGGAAGTGCAAATAGATTGCAATCAATATAAACCTGAAGTTATGAAATAGAGAAAACTGAAAGTGGAAGCTAAAGACATCAGTGGAAAATCCATAACTGAGTGACAAGGCTAAGGTCAATAAGAAGGAGGTTATATATATGAGGAAGAAAAGAAGCCTGTGAACTCTATGAATTATTATTAATATACATATTAATGCACGTAAAACTACAGTTTTTGGCTGCTGAGGTTGAGCAGTCCAAGGCCTGATTTTAGGGGTTGCGAGCCCTTGGTATCTTGGTGTATATATATGTGTTTTTTCCCTCCAGGGTCAGAAATGAGAAATGTGTGTGATTTTAGAGTTGAGCCTACTCCATGAATTTTGGATCCAAATCTAAACTCCCCCATATTTCAGTGGTGTTTATATCTGGGTTTTGATTGAGGCCTTTCTCTAATAAATACATGAATAGATATTACATCACTAGAGAGACTATGTGGCAAAATCATATGATGTCTCTATGTGCTAGGAACTTCTGTTAGAAGACCTGAAATACCCAGTCTTTCATTTTTGCAATCAAAATATTTAGGGTGTTATAGTCACAAAATACCTTGTACTGCTATACTAAGTAAAATGTATTGTAAAAGTAAAAGTAAAAGTAGTGGGGAAAAAACAGTGCAAAGTAATGAGTGCTGAGTATTTGGAGAGAAGAAAAAAAGTTGAATGAGTAAAGACATTCTCAAATCTGTTCTCTTGCTCAACATAAATGTTTAATGACACTTACTCAGTGTTTCATGATAAACTTATTCGGAACACTAAACGACTTAAAAAGAAAACCTACGCTTCAAGAAATACGAATAGGGCACTGTTGAATCTGAAGATGATAATAGTGATATCAGTACATTTCTTTTTTAACAAGTTTTTTTTTTCCCCTTAGAGATATTTCTACAAAAATATACTAGGTTTTGTGGGGCTTTTTTTTTTTTAAAGAAATATGATTATCTTATAGAGGAGGCCTTTAAAATGATTGAAACGTTTATATTTGACCTGAAATGTGGTAGTATTATCACACCACACCTGCAGTTATAGAAGGCATACCCCAAATAGTTGCCAGCCTACTGTGCTATAACATCATTCTTGAAAATAACATCATGGAAAACTGGTAGAACGGCTGCACTTATAAAGCTCACCCAGGCGTAGGAGAAGTTATTTCCTTTACCCGTAAAACCAAGGTGCTCAAGGCAACAATAGTAAAATTTAGAGAGCAGATTAATCCCTGCAGAGAGCATTTGGAATGATTTACTTAATCTGAATTAAAATTTAGCCTCCTTTGTGGAAGATAGGGTTTGTCTCCTATACAGCAGTACCACTTAGACATTCCTTATGGAATGTGAAATATATCAGGCGGTATATGGGCCTTAATTGTGATTACACTTTATTGCCACTTAGACTATTAAGTACTTAAATTACCAGATAATGGAATCTATATTCTTAATAATGAAAAAGTGTTAACAGTAATTCTACTAAATATTTCAGCCCTGTTCCAACAATCTCATGGAGGAAAGTTAATGATCATAATCCAAGTAAAGCCCGTCTGAGAAAGTCCCAAGCTGTTCTTGAAATACCTAATGTGCAGCTAGAGGATGCAGGGATGTACGAATGTAAAGCTGAAAACTCGCGTGGAAGAAATGTCTTCAGAGGACAGCTACAAGTGTACAGTAAGTGTGTGTCCATAAAATGCAACATTCTGCAATGCCTTATCCATACTTAATGCCACAGATACCCACGAAATAAAGCTGCAGCCAATTAAAAAAGAATGGGTCCTTCTTTATGTAAAATCAATTTGAAATTAGCACTACCTATATTTGTTAGCCTAACTCATTAAATACTGAAGGTGGCTTCATTTTTTTACAGCATTTTCTCTCAAAAATTCAGAAATAGGGGGTTTTCCCCTCCAGTTTTATTTTTTAACCAGGTTTATAGCTGGCTCACATTGCTTAAAACTGGTAATTTTTAAAAAATGTTTTACTGTTTCTGGCCCAGGCAATAAAAATTATATACTGCTCTCTCATAAATTCTGTATACAATACATGTAACAGAAAACCTTTTTTAAAAATGTCTTGAAGAGATTTTTTTAATGATTGTGTTGCAATTACTTCTTATATTCCTCTGCCTATTCCAAATTAATTTGAGTCTGACTGTAGAAGGATCAGAAGGAGAGAACTGCTTACATTTTCAAATATCAACTTCAGTCCTTGGGAACCTACTTTGAAGCACGTTGAGGGGGTCTGATTTTCAAAAAGTGAGCACCTTACATCTCAAAACCATGCCTTTTAAGGAGTCTCCAGCTGAGTACCCAAGAACTGAAGAACCAAAAATCACTTACCACTTTTTTGAAAATTTAGGCCAAAATATTTTTTAAATGACCTTACACACACACACACACACACACACACACACACAAATATAATATGACCATTGACATACATAGTGACTTCACTACACTGATGCACTAAAATGACACAGAAGCAGCTCTGCATCTGTGTCACTGTAGCATCTCAAGTGTAGACATGCCCTTTATATCTCATACTGAAGATGACCTTTTAGGCCTAGAAGCAAGTGGTGAATGTCTCATTTCAATACTGGGGACCTTCTCTTTTCAAAACTGGTGTAAATTTGTTGGAGAAATTACACAGGTGAAAGAGTGAAGAAAAATGTTGTGGGAAGCTGACTTAAAAGTATTATATCTGGTAAAGCACATTTTTACTTATGTGAGAATATCAGATACCTGTACAGCTTGAGTGTTTACCAGAGTGTTTCACAGTCTTTTATTTATAAATACAGTATCTTATTAACACACATTTCCATTTATATCTGTCAATTATATCTGTTATCACTTTCACCATTCCTTGAATCATATAGTCATAGATATCAGAAGTGAAGACCTACCAAATGAGGTCATCTAGTAAATCTATCTGCTAATGCAATATTTCTCTAGGGCTTTGTTCTAACTTCAAATAAACCAAACAACAGGGTTCCAATAATTCACTTTGAGGAAGTTCCTCAGCCTAATAGATCATTCTAAAAGAAAGTCTTTCCTGATAATTCAGTAATTTACTCTTTCTTAATTCATTCCATTTCTCCTATTATAATTCCCACTAATAAATAATTCTTCTGTTTTGGTAATTACATTTTCCAAATAAGTATACACTGCTCAGCCCTTTTTCTTTGTAATTCAGTCCTTCCAGTTTTCTAATCATTTCTGCTTCCTCCAGTTTGTTGACTTTTTTTTCTGAGTGCACCTCAGGATTACAATGAGTAACTATCAAGATCTCACTGGATTAGGCTTCTCCTCTTTTTTCATTCACACCTCCTCCAGCAAGAATCCAGGGCAGTTTAGTGGTTTTTATTATACACAAAGGTGCTGGGAAATGCTTGTCCCATCTTTCTCTCAAATGCAGTTGCTTGCACCAGTCTGACTTGGCACATCATCCCTATGGCCATTTCTGCCCTAATCTCCTAATTCCAGGGCTGGGAATCACTCTGATCTCTTCCAGTGACAAGAATACTAAACATCTCCGAGATGTAACCCTGATTCTCCTCAAATAATAATATCTACCTATCATATAGCACTTTTTACCAGTAGGTCTCAGCATTCTACAAAAAGTAATTATAAACTCTCATTTTACAGACAAGGAAAGAGTCATAGAAGGATGAAGTGACTTGTCTAAGGTCACTGGTAGAGTCCTCTCTCATTAGCAAGGAGACATATTCTATTTCTTTGTAGGAAACAAGTAATCTTGAGTGTCCAAGATGCTGTCCATCAAGGGCAGGAATCAGTCTACAGAGAGCATTTCTTACCTCAGTAATGCTGCTATCCCAAACCCCATGCCATTATGAGTTCTTCCTAGTCCTTTTATGTTTTTGTGATCACAAAAAAGCCATTTTTCAACTTCACCCTTTTATGAACACTTTACAGATTGTACTAATCTGTATCCTGAAGAGTTACAGTAGAACAAGGTTTCTAACAAGGAAGGGGAGACCTGCCGTAGATTATTGGTTTTTACAGGTTATCAAATATGTGAGAAAATGTGAATTAAGAAAACAAAGGCAGATCAAAACAAAAAAGGAGTCCTATGGTACTTTCGCTCAACTATATCCAAATGCAGATCAGAAATTCACTTGCCTACACTAAGGAGACACAGGCTGAGGTCTGCAAACTAGCTTGTACCTGGGATGGAAAGGAGCACTCATGATTAAAGACACAAATTATAAGCACTTACCCATAAATAAATAAACATACCCACAAATCAGTTGAGGGTGCAGGAAGTGAAATGTTCCCTTATTGTCTGTGAAACACATGATATCACTCACACGGTCCCATTCTCGAAACACTCTTTTGGAATCTATGAAACCAGAAATCCATTTTCAGAACAGATTTGTGGGTTTGTGGTTTAGCAGAGTGTAGTTCAGCCAAGTTTTACTGTAGGGCAGTCTCAGTTTGTCTTACTGCTGATATCATTAGGGTACAGACAAGGTGCAACAGAACTGCAAACATTGTTATGGTGGGTTTGTGACAGGCTGCTCCCCAAATCCAGTCTGGTGTGCTGCTATGACCG
>ML685867.1:3589246-3631041 GCA_007922175.1 Pelusios castaneus
GGCAGCAACATGTTACAAATGAGTCAGGAGTGACCACTATCAAATAAAAGGTATAAACCGCATACTACTCTAACATCTTCACCTAAACTGACCTCAGAGTCCAAGATTATGCACATGGTGTTTGGCTGTCTGATGTCTTGCAGCCATTCTCTGCCTGTTCTTAGGCAGGGCCCCGATCTTGCTTGAGGTTGGTTGCAGGATGGTGTCTTCTCAGGCTGAAAGCCTGCAGCTTCTCCCCCTTCACAGTCTCTGTCTTTGTTTTTACAAACTGCTGACAACCCCTCCCCCTCACTGTCCTGTTGTGAGATTCTCTTCACTCCTACCTGAGCAGGGGAGGGCATTAGCATCCCCTTTGATGTGTAAATCTTCAGCCATTGTGCTAGAGACAGCCCTGAGAGTCTGAACCCTGTAACATGCTTCACATCTATACATACATGTTGCAGCAGGGAACATGGCACCCTGGTAATCACGTGGCACATGTTCTGAGCATTCACAGAGGAACCTGGTATAGCGTAATTGTCATCAAATAACACAATTACACTGCAAAACTGAACAGAAAGATATTACAGGTCACGCCCAAGGGCTGCACAGATGTGCATCCCGTCACAGGGTTTTTCTAGATTTACTTTGAACAGCATCTGCTACTATACCTGTTATTTTAAAATACACTTACCTAGAATGATCTATATGAATACATTGTCCTGACTGAGACACTCATGTTTCTGAAATAAAAGATAGTTGTCTTAGGGTCACAGGCTTATATGTAAACTATCATTTTTACAAGAGATGGATTTTTTTACACCCTCTATCCAGGTTGCAGCACCAACACTGTCATATGGAAGATCATACTGATTTACATATGTCCTTAGGTACTAGCTTCCTGTCTGTTTTAATCTTACTCCATTTGCAGTTCCATTTGATTTAGTTCACCGTGGGATATTTTGGGGATTGCCCAGAACACCAGGTCCACCTGGCTGGTCTGATGACATCAGAAATTCATTAAATTCCAGTTTCACCTAATGCCAACATCCAGCTGTAGCATAATTGTGTGATCAAGCTGATATTTTAGAAATGATCATTATGTTCCATCTGTGCTTGACTGGAATTCAGTCCTGGGAGTGACAACATCATTTAAAATTTGATAAAACCCAAGATATCCTCAGCAGATTTAATATACATGCCTGCACTCCATTTTGAGAGCTGTGATTTCCCCCAAATCATCTGGTGATCCTGTAATTTGCAGTGACTTCTATTGAAGCTCAAACTGATTAACAGTAAAGAGTAAAATATGCTTGTTTTCCTGGGGAAAATAGATCATTCCACTTTTGTAATTCAGTTATGGAACTTCACAAATTCTAACTGACTTAGGATCTGTGGTATTTTTCATGTGGATTACATAAGGATAATTAAATTATTCATTCACTACTCACTTTCTTAGGTTGAGTGAGTTGATGTAGAAGCACAGGAAGAAGCTTTTCTCCTCTTCCCTGCTTTTCTTTCCCTGCCTTCATTGTTGTCACACAAGTGTCCCAGTCTCTCTTTCACTTGCCATTCATTCTTCCTTATCTCTCTTTTATTCACCCCGCCCCCACTTTCTTTTGTTATTTTGCTTCTATATAGACACATACACACTGTGAAACAGAAGGAGATGATTTGTGAAATGGGAGAAGTAGGAGAAAGGAAGATTGAGGGAGTATGAAAACGGGAGAGCGAGTGATGGCAATGACAATTGTGAAATGGAACAAATGAGGAAGGCTAGGAACTCAGTGGAGAGGAGCAGAGTGATGGAACGATGGAAGTGTAGAGGATCAGAGAGATTGAAAGTAGAAGAGACTGTAGCCATGTGCTTTCTTAATGCAAAACCACCCAGAAAAAGGAGCACAACACAGACTTCTTCTACCTCAAAGTTCGGGATATTGCTACTGAAAAAGACTGGGGGATATCACCCCCACGTCCACACACACAGCCCTGTTCCATCTTGCAAGATGTTTGATAGGGTGCTAAAGGTCTTTTTTGTCCTCCCAGGGTGGGATTTGAAGCTCTGATATACCCTACCTCAATGTAGTCTCCCACAAAGAGCACTTGCCATGCTGGTTAATGGCCTGGGGCTTTAGGACTTACCTGATGGTAAGTACAAGATAGTTGAGGTAATATCTTTTATTGAACCACCTTCCTTGGTGGGGAAGGATGAGTTTTTGAGCTTCTTAGAGCTCTTCCTCGGGTCTGGAGAAGGTAACCAGAGTGTCCAATCTAAAGAAAAGCTGGGACCAATTGTTAGGTGTATGCAGTAGATTGTAGTGATAAATTTTGATTGTAGTAAGACTTGTATGTATTAGCAGGAATGTTGTAAGTAAGGCACAAAAAGTAATTCTTCCACTCTATTCAGCACTGATAATGCCTTCACTGGAGTACCATGCCCACCTACTCAGGTGCCACATTTCGGGAAAGATGGGAACAACCTGGAGAAAGTCCAAAAGGGAGCAACAAAATTGATGAAATGTCTAGAAAACATGACCTGTGAGGAAAGATTGGAAAAAATGGCTTTATTTAGTCTTGAGAAGAGAAGATTGAAGTGGGGAGGGGAAGTCTTCAGGTACATAAAAAGTTGTTATAGACAAGGATGAGAAATTGTTCTTCTTAACCATGGAGGATAGGAGAAGAAGAAATGAGCTTAAATTGCAGAATGGAAGGATTAGGTTAAACATTAGGAAAAAATTCCTAACTTTAAGGGTAGTTAAGCACTGGAACAAATTGCCTTGAGAGATTGTGGAATCTCTGTCATTGCAAGTATTTAAGGACATGGTCTAGATAATACTTGGTCATGGCTGAGTGCAGGGGACTGGACTAGAAGACCTATCAATGTCCATTTCCAATCCTAAATTTCTATGATTCTATGCTATAAGAGACAACTTAAAATGAAGTGGGCAACTAAGAATTGGAAGGCAGTAATGTGTCTGACAATGTTGTAATGAGCCATAAAATAAGAATCTTTTTTAAACTCATGGTTTTTAGTGTCGAGCAGTGATGAATTTAAGCTCCCAGGCTCCATGCTCTTGTCCTGCCCCTTGGGTGGCTGGTGCACCCCTGGGTGTGGGGGTTGGGAAGGGCCAGTGCTGTTCACTCTGCCGGGGGGATGGTTCCAGCCCACGGCCCTGGGGGGCTGCACTGGGGACAACACTGTGTGGTACTGGCTCTGCCCTGTGGGCAGACTGGCCGAAGCAAGACCAGAGCCAGGGTGGCAGGTGGGAATGCTCTTTGGCCTCAGGGATTCCCCCAGCAACTGCCTGCCCACAGGCCATCATGTTGGCGGTGGGGCCCCGAACAGGGGACCTCCATGGTGGGGGGCAGCCCAGGGCCCCCAGGACGGTTAATCTGGCCCCGGTCAGAACAACAGATGCAAAACCTGCAGATAGATCTCCACAACTTACATTAATTCCCTGCCTATTAAGCAAAAGAGTGGCCATTTCTGGAAAGAACTGGAGGAAACAACTTGCCAACTTCCTAGGTCTTCATAGTGGATTATAACCTGGTGGATTAAATCCTGTTTTCCTTGTGGATTGGTAGCTCAACAAGCAACAGAAAGACAATGGTGTTCAGTCGCCCTACTGAGAGTTTAAGTGCCTTAGCTTAAACCTGCAGTGTTCCCAAGTGCTATGGTCATGGTCATCAAAGATAGGTTCTTGCAGTACTAATAATTACATAATTACTTCTTGTTGTACTAGTTTAACCTATTATATTTTATTAAAACATAAGGGCTTTTTATTTCCAACTACAGTGATCCTCAGTTCATAGTACTGTACCATCCTTTATTCAAAATTTACTTGGTTCTTCTTTGACCCTCAATGTGTCTTTTTAAAAATGAATTTAACCTGCTTGTGCTTTAATACAATCACTAAGGTGGACCATGCACTGGTTTAAAATCTGTGTTTTAAATTGGTTAAATCTTTAGAACATGAACTGAAGTCCTATTAGCCTCCTTTATATTTAGCATGGTACCTCTCTTCTATAGCCTACCCACATTGGGTGGAGAAGCTTAACGATACGCAGTTAGACAGTGGAGAACATCTCCGATGGGAATGCAAAGCCGCTGGAAAACCACGACCCACCTATCATTGGCTGAAGAATGGAGTCTCCATCCAGGCACAGGTACAGTGCTCAATAAAACACCAGTAGATTCTAGGTTCCTCTTTAATTCAGAGAAAGTGAACTGGGAAAAAAAAAGGTGCTGAATAAGAAATGCTTCAGAAAGACAAGGTGTTTTTTTTCCTATTAATATTTAAAGTTTTAGTTAATGTAGCACCAGTTTTCCTGTGGGTGTGCCTGTTGAGCTATGTCAAAATATCTGATAGCAGCAGGTGGGCCTGAAATTCTCACACTCTAGCTGTAATTCAAAGAGAATAATAGGCAGGATATTGAGTTTTTTTGTTGTTTTGGTTTGGTTTGGTTTGGTTTGGTTTTTTCCGTTCCCTTACTATTCAGTGAACTAGTGATATCCTTCTGAGCAAGACTCAGCAACTTTTGTTCATTTCTATTTTTATTTATGGTGTTTACAGTATAATTGTTTATTATTATATATTTTTGAGTATTTGTGTGTAGGGTCATATGGGTAGAGTGGCCATTGTATGACTGAGCAAAAAAGTGGAACTACTCTTTGGGGAGCAAGTTACACCAGTTTAGAGTCCTGTAAATTCAGATTCACTTAAACATGACCAGCCACACGTGTTAAATATGACATGGTATCTTCTGATAGCTGTCACATTCCTCAATGCTAATGCACTAATACAAAATGCATGTTTTTCTCAGTGCCTATGTATTATTTTTGCATTTGCAAATGGTTTAATAACTCTTGTGTGAATAATAAAATTTCCACTTCTAGATCCAATATCATTGGCCCATTCCAGTTCCTGAATTACTAGTCCTTAGTGTACTGAACTGACACATTTTAAAAGAAGGTCTGCTAGAGTGTTTCTCCATATCAAATGTTCTGCATTGACATAGTTTGGATTTTACTTTTTAATTTCTGTCAATTGAGTCATCGCCACATCTCACGTCATTTTATTTTTATGAAGCATATTTCTATTCTTTTATAGCTTCCAAATACTAAGAACAGTTTTCTAAAAAAAGTGTTTATAGGATTTTCTTCATGCATTGCCAGATTAAAACAAAATTGTTCAATTTTGGTAGAAAATGTCTCCATTTGTTAATGAATTCATAGAATGGATTTATGAATATAAAGGATGTGCTATGCCTTTCTTTTCAGTGAATGTTTCATCTATCTGTGAAAACCGACCAATTATACAAACAATGAAAAAGCAAACATATAAAACAGTTTATTTTTTAAGTCCTGAGGCACTGAAAACAAGTTTATAAGCCTTAGCTTTTTCTTATCTACCTTTATGGAGGTGGGTGGAAAATCGGTCCAGACTTTGAAGCACTTTTAATCTCTGTGTTTTTGTGGTTTTGAAATTTTCCAAACAGCTGATACATGCTTTGCAAATTCAATTTCAACCAAAACTGTGTCTTCAAAAAAGAGAACAGTATTGGTTAATCCCGTATACATTTTCAAATGCTATTTTTATTAATATATTTTAACTCACGCCTAATAGTTTGTATTATTGAAACTGAAGAATGTATTTCACCAGCTCAAATTATTCATCGTACTACCACATGCAATGCAAATTTCCCTACACAGCTGTCAGTGCACCTTGTTTCTGACCTGCATCAATTATTTTCTATTATAATAGACATTTTCAGATCAGATGCTGCAATTAATACAAAGGCAAGTTGATCCTGCTGCCTTTAGTCATATGAGTAGTCTTATATGAAAATAGTGTCATTGCTGCCAATGAAACTACTCATGTGTAATTAATCATTACAGGATTTACCTAGTAATATATTAGATTATATAGTGGGTTTGGTATGTCAACAGGCAATCACTATGGACTCCATTGAGACCACCAAACATATTTCCCTTGTTTCTTGGCTAGGTAACACACTACTGCAGATTGGCAGAGTACTCTTTGCTGATTTTTAAACAGCAAGTTGGTGTAGTGGCATATGAAAAATAAGTGCCCAGGGATGTTCCATTTGCAATCAGATAAAATAATACAGAGGAAAATCTATTTTGTGGTCTTTTTAGGCCCCCAAATATTTTATATTTCTCATTCACTGGAGAACAAATGAAAGTAAACAAAAAAATCACTCTAATAAATTGCTAAATTATATTTTAAAAACATTGATTTATTTTATTATTTTATTTTACTTTATTGTTCCCTTGCCTACAACTTATAAACCAGGAAATCCACCTCATTTTGTTTGCTTTTGTGGAATTATTGTTTTCATTCCATTACAGAGCAGGGTTGAGATGGTTAATGGTGTACTGATGATCCACAGTGTGAATCTCTCAGATGCTGGAATGTACCAATGCTTAGCAGAAAATAAATATGGAACCATTTATGCCAGTGCTGAGCTGAAGATTTTAGGTGAGTAATGTCTGAAAAGAATAAGATTGATCTCATCTTTCTTTCTGATAATTACATGGCTCCATGGTCTGTTATGATAAAGAAAGAGATTTACTTCTCCAACTTTAGTAGAATTGGATAAAAGTTGTATAATTAATTTGGCTGGATTCCTCTTTTCTTCTTTTATTTCTCTCTCTCTCTCTCTCTCTCCTTGGTTGCTTAGGGGTTCCAAAATACTTTTGCTACCAGAATTGATGTCTTTTTTGAACTTCTTCAGTTATGCTTAGTGAATTCTTCTCGACTCCAAATTCTACGTATGGAACAATGCTCATGGGGAAAATTCTAAGTGTTTGTGTCCTCTTCTTTCAGGAAAGCACTTAAGCATACACTTTATTTTAAGCATGTCAGTATTGCCACTGAAATCACCAACACTATTCAGACTATTCAGTTTAATTCCAAAGGGGTAGCCGTGTTAGTCTATTGTAGAAAGACAACAGAGTCCTGTGGCACTTTTAAAGACTAACAGATTTATTTATGAGCTTTCGTGGGAGAAAATCCCACTTAGTCAGACACTTTGTGGCATAATGAACTCAACAATAATAGTGATGGGAGAATTTCAGAGAGTTTATTTCAGATAAGGACACAAAGTTCTCTTGTTCCCTGATGCCCTAAAAGAATTGTTGGGGACACATGGCTCCACCTATGCAGCGCCCATTTTCAGGGTCTGGTGCTATTGGCCTTCACCGAACTAACCAAGCCTTGTGAATTGGAAACACTGGCTGGAAACTTAGCAGATTGTTCTTGTTCTGCTCATATATTCATCCCACAGGAATCAATGGAATAGGATTGTTCGTGTGAATAAGGGTTTTTAGAGTTTTCATGAGAATAGGGTGATGCAGGCTAGTCACAATAATTCCTATTCTACATGGGTTATAAATGCTCCTTCAAACTAATCTAACAATTCTGCTTCCAGCCTGCTCTTATCAGAGCAAACAGAACTATGTGATGGAAAATAACTTAGAAAAAAGGTTTGGTATGGGGGCAGCCCAAGTTTAAGGTAAATATCTCAGTGCAGTGAGAGATTGTGTAGGACTCTGATATCATATACCACTTTGATCACAGAGGGGCAGTTACTCATTTGCTGACCCAACGTCATATTTTCGCACCTAATTTGTCTAAATGTTTCTTCAGACCCATGAATTCCATTCCATAGCTAGGGACCCTCTTCTCCGAATGCCCTGCCCCAAGAGGTTCGATTGAGGTTTAGCCAGCAGTAAAGTTCCTGTTCATTGCGATGTTTCCTTGCTCTCATATTTTCTGTTTGTTTTCATTGTTAAACATGTATTCTGTTATATCTTTGTGTTTGTTATTGTACAGTGAATGTAACATGGCCAGTACAGTGCTGTTCTTGTAACCTTAGCTTTTCGAAATCATAACTTTTTGTGCTCCCATAATAATGCATTTGCCTAGTATTTGCATTTCATTTCTGGATTTTTTAATAAAGCAAACAGGACAGATCACATTGTCCATTTTTAATAATGTTATCATTAAAATTGTCCAAAATAAGGTTTTGAACCTCATACATTGTTGTAGGTGGGATGAGCTAAGTGAATTTTTTGCAAGGCTAGACTAAAAGGTGTTGCAGAGGAATAGCTGAATCTTCACATTGTAAAATTTCAACCAGACAGTCAAACCCTTACTCACATTAATATCTTGATCGTTAGACAGACCCATTGAAATCATGGGACTTTTCAGGGAGTAAGGTACTACTCAACACATATAAAGGTCACTCAGTTGTTTTTAAAATATCTCTGAATTTTAAAAAAAAGAGCAGCCAAAATTGTGAATATCCTGACAATAAATTATTGTAATAAATGAAATACTTCCAGAAAACTATAATATATTCACAATTTTGCACAGTGGGCTTTCAGCACAAAAAAGGCAAAACAAATAATAAACTCATCAACAAACTCTGTAATAACTAACAGTATTTAACAGCTTTTGCAGTAATTTGTAGAACTTAAAATATACTCATGTTTTGAGCTAACAAGTGTAATAAAAAGGTATTTAATTCTATTGTTGATTTTTTTCCAGACTTTCTCTAAAACTGCTATTTTTCACAAGTAATTTAACTTTAGTATGTTGATTATTTTTTGTTAACTGATGGATTGATTAAATTCTAGTCTTGCTGCCAGAATTGGGTGTAGATTTAATGGCATTTTAGAATAGATGTCATATGATCTGTATTATAATAGATTCCAAACAAAAAAGTGAAAATAAATTATAAACTATCTTTTAGAATTCATTGAAATAGAAGGCTATGTTTCTTCTTTCTAGAATTAACATACTTTATTTTTAACAGCCTCAGCTCCCACGTTTGCACTAAATCAGCTGAAGAAAACTATAATTATTACCAAGGGCCAAGAAGTTGTCATTGAGTGCAAACCACAAGCTTCTCCAAAACCAACCATCACTTGGAAGAAAGGAGACAAAGCAGTAAGAGAGAATAAGAGGTCAGAAGTCTCTTCAATAAACTAAATATTAATGCAGTTGCATTTACTACTGTGGTTCCATATGGAAAATACAGCAAGTGAAAAGAGGCACACATATGCTATGTATGTCCGAGAGTGCATATATATTACAGTTACTAGACAAGCTAATTAGTTTGACAGTAGTGAAATTATCTTCCCTATGGTGGATGAATATTAGTATTAACTTTGAGATCAAAGCTCTGGTTGTTTAAACAGTGATGCAGAAAAGGCTAAAAATGTTCTTTTTTTCTGCTTTGTATATTCCTTGTTCTTCATTTCAAAAATGCTGCATTCATAATAAGGTAATGTGATACATCTTGTGGTCCCGGTAATGAAAAGTTTATAGGCTGAGATTACTATTCTGGTGATATGAGAACATCACATTTGTTTAAAATACTTTTACAAGGAACCCAAGCTAAGCTTGACAGCTTGTTGACAATGGGGTCCTGACCAAGGGTGTTTTGAAAAACATAGCACAGAACCACAGTACAGTTTACACTACAAGATTCAAGTGTATAGTAAATCATTTTGGTACTTAATGGCACATCTTTTTAACAGGTTCTGTTTGATTAAGTTAATTCTGTCTAGTTCTAGACTTCAAACATAATTTAAGCAGCTGCAGGTCAGATGCCAACTGCAATTGCATTACAGAAGATAACACTTTCTGTACATTAGAGCAGTTTTACTAGCCTTGACATGGACTTTAAGAATAATCTTATCTTCTTTCTTGTAATGTTATATGAATGGACCACTTAAAGGGTGTGTCTACACTTGTAAATTAAGTCGATTTAAGCAGGTTTAAGTCAACTTAATTTACTCTGCGTCTACACTTGAATTTCCTTAATTCGACTTAAGCAGTTCCTTAAGTCGAATTAAGGAAAAGTTAGTTCGAATTAGTAAAACCTCGTTTTACTTCAAACTAATCCTTAATTTGGTCAATGTGGCCATGTTAGTTTGAAATAACTGCTTAGTTCAAACTAACCGGCACATTGAGCTTAATGCAACTGACTAATTGGAACTAAGCAAGTGCCATGCATGGCACTTGCTTAGTTTGAACTGGCATTCTAGTGGGGCCATGCTAGTTCAAATTAAGTTAATTCAAACTAATTAAAATTAGTTCAAATTACTTAGTTCGAATTAACTAATTCGAACTAACTTTGGTAAGTGTAGACATAGCCAAAGTGACTTGTATGGCATTATTCTGAAAGATAAAAGTAAGGTCTTTTTGTGCATGTATACAATACTGATGAAAGCTGTACAGTTCATCTGTCCTGGTCAGCCATGGAAGGTGAATGTTATCTTGTTTGATCTTTGCAAATGGCGATTTAGTTTAATGTTGTTTGTTTTGTTCTGAAACAGAAAAAGGGCAACATTTCATACGATTGACTCTTTTGGCAGTGTTTGGAATGTCATGACATCAGCCCTTTTACCCATTAGTAGTATATAGCTGAGGCTTTGAAATGGCATATTTTGATAATGTGGGCGTGTAGATATAGGCAAGTTTTAATGAGTTGTATTAGATTAAGATTACCATATCAAGCACTATCGATAATGATAGCTATCTCCCATTCTTTGTTAAGCTTCTGTAATGATAAAAACAAAAGTGACTTTTGTTTTGTCTGGATTTGTGAAAGCTGACTATTTATTTTTTATCAAACTTCTGTGTTTGTTCAGACCATTTTAATCTAATCTAATCTAATAATCTACTTATGTCCTGCCAGCTGATGTCAGCTGGTAACAAGTTACAGTCCAGAGCTAACAGAAATGTCTTTGATTAAATTTCAGTATTCAGTATTTTGTTAATAATAATAGATTGTAGTTCTGTAGGATGTATCTAGAGGTATATAGTTAATTATTTGAAATTTCCACACACACTGGCTGATCTGATCCCCTTTGTTGCTGCAATATAGTTCTGACTTTGATGGTATATTTGATGTTGCACAAATAGATCTAAATGCTACCCTCTGTTGATTTTAGTAGAATTATTTCTGATT
The DNA here is from genome assembly GCA_007922175.1 of Pelusios castaneus. NCBI lineage: Eukaryota > Metazoa > Chordata > Testudines > Pelomedusidae > Pelusios > Pelusios castaneus. The sequence continues at coordinate 3,600,233 of ML685867.1, forward strand.
TAAACTGATGCAACACCATGCAGAATTGGGTCAATCAAATCATGAACAGTAAATTCAGTTACTGGAAATCAAGAAGTATGTTTAACTAGAGGAAGTGTACTAAAAAATAATACAAACAAAACCAGCAACCTATACGAAATGCTAGTTTCAGGAAAATAAACACGTGTTAGCATGCTCGTGGTTTATTAGTTGAACTAAAGAGGATTCTGAGAGTTAGTATGGGCACTTATTTGATGCTTTTTAAAATTTAGCCTAACTGATCTAAAAATTTCATGAGACCAGGATTTCATCTTAGATTTCTGATGCTTTCTGATTCTGTTTGGATTGGAAATATGGTAAAAATAACTTTTTTTCCATCTTATTTATGCTCCTTAGTTTTCTCTCTGAGTGGAAGGGGACATGAAGAGGTATTCAAGATAAAAAGAGCTGACTGAACTTCTTCAAATCTTAGAAAGATTTGGTTTGTGTTCTATTTAGCTTTCAGCCAAATGTACAGAACAGTTCTTACATTATTCAGAGACCACCTATCCCTACTCTTTATACCTAGTAAAAAAGATCAGTTTCAGAACTTTGTGTACAGAATTCCTAAAACAATAATAGAGTCTTTTTGAAGAGGAAAGGAATAAGGCCATCAAATGAAGGACTTACGTGTTGGAAAAGATATTCATTTTGGGGGTGAGGTGTTTTTTCTGTGCTTTAGAGAACTCTTTTGGAGATTTACACAAGTTGCCTCAGACATTAAAAATATAAAGAAAGAGAGAGAGGAAAAAGAGTTCTCTTGTTTTGGTGAATGTGTTCAATTATTTTTTCAATCAACTTCTTTTTATAAAATAATTAACTGCTAAGGACTGATACCAGTATCCTAACTACATCCTAAAATAAAGCAGACAAATTCACCCTCCATAGTTTTCTTCCCCTACCACAGTTTTATCTTCTCCTGCAGTGCCTAATTTCTGTTTTACTAATGGCATTTTCACCAGTTTGGTAAAGGAACATGGTACACAAAGTAACCTCTGACCTTGACTGTATCATAGTTCTCCAAAAAGACTTCCCTAGCTCAGGGAGAGAAGATGCATAATTTTGAGACTCTTCTTCTCCCTTTTCTTTTACTTCCCTCATTTCTGCTCACCTCTTCCTTTTGTGCTCCTTATTAATGTCGGTTGTCCAAATAATCATAATGGCAAAAACACTCATCTTTATGTGCAACTGGCCAGAAGATTATGCTCCTTCCTATCAGAATCAGACTTTGCCATAGTGATCCTTGCATTCATAACATAGAAGTTCATTATTACAACTTGTTATATGTGGAATATAGCATAAGACCCTGAAAGAGTTCCATAATAGAACAAAATGCAGATACCTTTTGCTTAGCACAGTCTCTCTGACTACATAGCTCTTGCGCTTTGCCTTCTGAACTGGGTCACCTTGATATTCAAAGCCTTCCTTGGACTTTGCCCTGAACTATCTGAAAGCCAGGTTGTGAGCCCTTTACTTCCACTGATGGGTAGATACTAGAATAAATGGTCCTTTTGATTTCACCTAGAAAAGTTTTGAATATCAGGGTAGTGATCCTGAGCTGATTTGGATTATCTTCAATGAGGTCTTCACATTCAGAATAAAAATAACTTAAAGTATTTTTCCTAGAAGCTAAGAAGGAAGAAATAGACAAAATGCTATTGTTTTTTCTAGTTTTAAGTACTTGGGAGATGCTTAAATGCTATGGTAATTGATGCTATATAAACACTAAGAGGAGTATCCACCATAAATGTTTCCACTGGTTGTCTGAGAATAGTTTAAAATAGCCTTAAAAGCTCTTGCTCATTACATTCTAATTGATTTCTTCACTTTGTATGATGGTAAATGATAGGACTGGTATTAAATACTTTCCATATTTCTTTGTGTTCCAGATATTAATCTGCATTTGGCTTTTTAGCTTAGTTTATAGTAAACATTTCTGGAAAAAGTAAAGGTGGACCAAATAGGCAGTGTTCTGGTCCAGATTAAGCTTAAAATAGAATTTTGGTGTTTACAATTAAGACAATCAAGGCTAGGATTTTGGAGTCAAGTAAACAGAAGTTTTACCTGGTCTTGCAAGGTTTTGGCCCCCAGCTGCAGAAATCATGCAAGATCAGCTATCCTAATGGGATTTTGGACCTCAACCAGATTCAGAAAAGAAGGCCCTTTTCATTGGTAATCAAACTCAAAACTGTAACATCATATTCTAATCTAGACCCTGCTGAAATGAAAAGGGGCAGGAAAACTGTTCAGATTTGTCAAACAAGTTTGGAGCCCATTTCTAGTGAAAACTAGCTTGGTTCTAGTTTGTAAAACTACAGAAGGCATAAAACCATATTTTTTTTATCAAACTTTTCAAGCATATAATAAACCTTGAAAAATACAATATAATTGACTAGAATCTGCTGACAGTTACACTGATATAAATCTTGAGTAACTCCATTGAATTCAGAGCTCAAACTCTGGCCAAATGTTATTTATAAATGCTTTAAAATACCTTTTGTGCAGGTTTTTGTAAACCAATGATGTTTTATAATGATTTACTCCTTCACAAATTTTAGTAAGCCATTTCTCTATGTACTATAATATCTGTTTCATCACTTGTTTAAGGTCACCTACCTTTCTCCTCTAGATTTATTCTTGTAGCAGTGACTGTAGCTGTTGTTTAAATGATATGCTTGGGGAGTCCTAGGTGTTAAAAAGCTTCATAAGTCTTTGTTCATCTGTTTTTGTTCTTTCTCTCTCCTACATCCAAAGTATTCTCATTAAATTCATATTGGATTTTCACTCTAGCTCATTATTTCCATTATATAGCCATTAATTATAGTTAAAATAAAATCATCCTAAAGCACCCTAGCAGTGCAAAAAATGCTATCGAGACTCTATTATTATTACTTCTTCATTCAGCTCCCTGTATTTACAGGTGTGTAAAGGGGAAAAAAGGGCAATTTTGTCCAACAAACAGCTGTCTTGAGGAAGACAATGTTTTTACAGGTGAAACTTGTTTTGTTTTTGGAGATGTTTCTTTTTCTTTTGAGGCTAGATAATAATGGAGAGTTCACCAATATCCTTTGTGCAGCTAGATTTGCTTTTGGGTGATTTTTTTTCTGATAGTTTTGAGGAATCACTCCATATCTATTTGTTGCCATCAAAATATTGCTCTCAAAATGAAGGATTTGTGAAAGAAACCCAAGATTCACAGTAAATCACCTTCAGCACCACAACCTTTACAAGTTTCTCCTAACCATTGCTGAGATCAGTATTTTACTGTCTTTTCTTATTTCCAATGTTGATTTCTGCCCATTGTTAATATCTAAGAATCTTCATATTCCTATTAATTAAACATCCCTGTGAGAATGCTAGGTATCTAACTATTTAGAAATAACTTCCTCCACCACTAAAATGCAGCCACTTTTCAAGTGGAACACAATTGTGTGCCTGCCTGCCACCATCATACAAAACAGTTTTAGAGACAGTGAAGAATACCTTATTCAGTGAAAGCTTGGAAGAAGGTCAGGAAGGAATTCTAGATAGAGTGTACCTATCTGAGATGGAATTTGTCCAAAACACAAAAGTTAACACCTATCACTGTAGTGAGTGCCATGACATCATTAATGGCTGCAAATGACCAAGCTCTTTGTTTTTCATTTCATCTGAATGTTGGCACCTCTAGCAGTTCTTCCAATACCATAGAGGAGCCTTTAACCCATAAGGACAAGGACTGCATATTGAATCAATATCTGTACTTTGTGCATCACCAAAATGTTCACTAGAAGTCTTCCAATTTGGTCTTGCCCACATCTTTTTAGCTACTGGGATTTGTAAACTACTGTTTCCTGTTACCAGTTCATAGCTGTTGGAGTTCAAGTTTCCAAGTTTATTGTAGATATTGTCTATGGTATGGTAGCACTGCCTATCAGTACAATTATCCTATTTTCAATTGCTTATGATAACTTTTCCAAACTTTTTAAGCTGAAAGTATTCATACGGGGTGTCTGCTTCAGGCTAAATATCTTTTTTTGAAAAATTTCAGCCAAAGCAGATCAGCCATTTCTGATAAGTCTAGAGAAAAATATGTTGGTTTTCCCTTGTAAAAAAATTCTGACAGCTTTTTTTCTATAAAGCTCTAGATCTATGGAGGAACTTAAAATTTGCAAGGAATTGCTTGACATCAGGAATATGCCTTCTGGTATCCCCTGTTAAAATCTGTCCAGATTTCACCAAATTATAAACATTTGAAAAATCTCAGTTCATACTTGTTCAGCAGGGCCTTCTTTTTGGTTTATCAACTAAATTCCCTGACGATTTCATCTGCACTGAGTATGCTCCAGCCAGACACTGAAAAGGACATTTCATGTTAAGGCATGTGCCAGGTGATATGGACCCGTTGTGTCCTGAATGGCTCATCAGTTTACTCCCTGGGCCCATTGTAGCTGGAAAATTCCTAAACATTAAGGACACAATGGTTTGACACACCCGCCCCTCTCAGACATTTCCATAAAATCACACAAGTTGAAGTACAGATAGAACACCAAATTCCTATCTAAACTAACTTCTAATCCAAATAGAATTTCTAGACATAAACTATATAATCATTCCCAGCAAATTACTACCTTTCTATTGATACCAAACATGACATAGCTCCTATGGATTATAGAGCATTTAGGATATATGAATAGAAAATTATATCATAAATGCTTCCCTAAATCCAGACAGCATCACACCCTGTCCACATGCCCTGCCAGGGTCCCTGTCCCCCTTTGCCCCATTGCACACAAGGGGTGCCCCCTCTGCCACCTTGGACCTGCGCAAGGTCCCCCTAACCCCTAGAAGTCGACCTAGAGCGTCCAGTGTGGACGCTCTAGGTCGACTTTGTAAGTTCCCCTTTAAGTCGAATTTAATTTTTAGTGTAGTCACACTAAGTCGACTTTAAGTCGACTTAGTTAATTTGACTTAGTTAAAGTCGACTTAAAAGTGCAAGTGTAGACATAGCCATAGAAACTGAAAGGGACAATGAGAGGTCATCGAGTCCAGTCCCCTACACTCATGTCAGGACCAAGTACCCTCTTAAACCATTGCTGACAGGTGTTTGTCTAACTTGCTTTTAAAAACTTCCAATGATGAAGACTCCACCCTGCCTAGGCAACTTATTCCAGTGGTTAATCACCCTGACCATTAGGAAATTTGTCAATTTAAGCTCCCTGGCTCATCATTTGAAGATGTAGGTTAAGTTTCCTTTGAGAAGGACTGAAAAGTCAGATATAGAGTGATTGCTCTGTGAAAAATGTTCCTCACAGGTAATATGATGACACGTTCCGAAGGGGTAGTTGTGTTAGTCTTATTCAGCAAAACAAACAAAAAGTCTTGTGGCACTTTTAAAGACTAATACATTTATTTATCACATGAGCTTTCATGGGAGAAAAATCCCACTTTGTTAGTTGCTTGAAGATGGAGAATTTACTTAATGTGGTGTTTGTGTCTTTTCTTATTTTTCTGTTTGGGTTAATTCAAGAGCATAGTGATTGTCTGGTTTCACCCATATTGTTATTTGGGCATTTAGTGCACTGGACAAAGAATACTGTATGTTGTGTTAGACATGTTGTAGCACCCATGGATCTTGAATGGTGTGTTGGGGGAGTGTTGAGCATTGTACCAGTGAAGATAAATCTGCAGATTTTGCATCTGTTGTTATGGCAGGATCTGATGCAGCTTTGAGTTGGGGCATTTTGGTCTGTGTGTGTCTTTCCTTTGATGATGAACTTGGAGAGACTGAAGTATTGTTTAAAGGCAAAAACTGTTCAGGACAGATTTCTTTCAGAGTGCAGTCTCCACTGACTATGATGTATGATTTTTTTGTGGAGTTGTAGGTGACAACTAGGGATGTGCAGTCTGAGAAGACTTTATTTTTGTATTGAAGTGGGTTCTCTATAAATTCCTTGGGACCAACATGACTATAACAATGCTACATAGAATCAAAGTTGCCTGTACTCTACTGTACTTTAGGCATTATGACACACTCTTTAAATGCATGTCTCATAGGCTATATCCATACTTAGAAACTTAGGTTAACTTTATTAAGTCAACTTTATTAAGTCAATTTAAAGATGACCTTATTAAGTCAACCTAGAGAGTCCACACTAGACTCCAGGCTAGGAGGGCTTGTCCAGGAGAGAGCCAGCCCCATGGGCGGGGGGCTGGTTCTCCCCGAGACCGGCACGCCACTGCCGGCTCTCCTGGTTCCCTTCTCTCTGGGACTGAAGGGAGCACGGGGTCCCTTCTGGCTGGGACAGTGGGGTCCTGGGGAGAAGGGAGCCCCGCGGTCCCTTTTCCAGGACCGTGCTCCAGCTGATAGGGGATTGCCGGGGTTGTTAATTCGAACTAGTTTTTCCTTAATTCAATTTAAAGAGCAGCTTAAGTTGAATTAAGGAAAGCCCAGTGTAGACATGGAATAAATTACATCAACTTAAGCCTACTTAAGTCGACTTAATTTCTAAGTGTAGATGCAACCATACTGTTTTTTTCCAGAGGGCCCCATTTTCATTCTGTGCACAAGATAGGCCTATTGTAGGGAAGAATCAGATTTGGGTAGTGAAAGAGACTGATGTCTGTAGAATCCCTGCCTCATGTATTGCAGAAGTGGGAGATTAAGTAGCAAACGAGACGGGATTGCTGGACAATAAAGGTATTAAGGTATCTGAATACTGCTCTAGAGAACTGGATTCTGTGATTCTAGACAAGCTGTTTAACCCAAAGTGTACAGTGCTGATCATTCATGTATTCCTCATTTTCTGAATTCCTGCCTTGACATCCTGGAATCTGATTTACAGATGTACTCACAATCGTAACCGAAGTTAATGGATCTGTACTCTGAACATATAAAGAATTATTCCATTATGGAGATCCTAAACTTCTTAATGTAGGTGCCCAAAATCAGTGGATGCTTTTGATCATAATCTTTCTGTGCCTCAGTTCCCTATTTGTAACGTATTTTACTCTCATTTCACTAAGATATTAACAAAATAAACTGATGAATATTTGAGAAGAACTTAGATATTGTAGTAAGTGTGCATGTGTGTCTATGTGGAGGGTGTAAAATATCTTGTATGGTGAAAGTGTTTACTGCATAGCCATGCAAGATTGTGAAAATGTTACAGTGAGATATAAGGAAGGATGAGACTATTTTTGCATACTTTTCGACTACTTTTGTCACAAACTCAGTTTGATATTAAAACCAATGACCAACAAAAGCCAAGATCCCGTACAGCCTGATTTTAAGCAGACATCCTTTGTTGTTCAATTAGTTAAAGAACACAGAGCACTTAAATCTAAAAATAGGATTACTGAAAAAGTCAGGAATAGAAAGCTTTTATACTCTTTTCCTCTCTCAGCTAATTCATTTCCACTTTTGACAGGTTCTTATTAGAGCCCTCTTCACTACTATATTTAAGGATCTCTCAGTGCTTCTATTTTGAGTTTCTATTTTAAAAGGATTTATAACTCAATTCTTTTTTTTTTGTTTTTTTTGTTAAATTGAACTAAAACTGGGTAAGAAGGATTGAATCAAGAAGTGATTTTTTACTCATTTTAAAAAGCAAACATATTTTGGTCATTTATGCTACATTTGAAAATATATTAGTGTAGTTTATATTGTAGAGGAACAGTAGCCTCTTTATAGCTAAGGTTGCCACCAGTATTCATTGAAAGCTTAAGGGGGGAATACTGATTTAGGCTGAAAATTGCCATAATTATTTTGAAGGCAAAGAAGTATGTTTCTGCAAAATCTGTGAAAATTTCAAAAAACTGTTTTGTAGTTACAAGCCATTAAACCATTAGTCTCAATGTACAATTTTGACTTTCTTCTAATGTTTTATAAATTCCCTCTAACTCAAAGCTGCTCATCACCACGCCTTCATGTTTTCTATATTTAGAGTTCCTTGAAAAAGTGTGTGTCAACTATATGGGAAGAAAATAGGTTGCAAGTAAGTAAGGTTATCAGCAAGTTTTGTTGTACATAGTTTTCAGATACAATCTTCCTTCCACTGATTTTAATTCAGGTTATGGCCCCAATCCTACTCTCTGATAATTTGGGACCTGGGTTGATGGCCTTCAAAGAATGTCCTACAGTAACCGCTTACGCCTTCTTTTCATCAATGTGTGGCCTTACTTTTCCACTGGGTAGATGTTTCCTGTTTTGCTTCCTGCCTCCCCTTTTTCCTAAATTTTTGGATGACAAACAAAAACAATCCCACAGCTCCCTAGAGAAGGTAAAGTTGAGAAACTGAATAATTCCGAGCTGCAAATTGTCTCAAAGTACTTGCTCTGTTGTGCTATGTACACCTCCATTTTCTGCCCTCTCATCTTAGACTAATTATCCGTTATGCTAATGGTTGATAAATACTGATTCTAACTATGGTTCATTTACCTCAGTTGCTAAAAAATGGTTACCCAAGTTCCTGTATGTGAGCCACACAGGCAGAACTTGAACAAGTCATTAGTTGCTTAAAGGCTTTTCTTTGCTTAAGACCCCCTAGACTATGACTTTCAGCTTAATTTGTCCTTAATAGAACTACATTTAACATTCTTGGGAATTTAAGCATCTAAGAACATTCTACCAGATGATCCCCCAACCCCAATGGTACTTTAATGATCATAAAGTAGTGAAGAGAGAAGATTCTGAGGGTATTTAGAAAGAGGCACTTCATGACAGAAATTCTTATCTTCCTTGGGGAGTCATGCAGTCACTTCTTTTTACTTTTTGCATAAATCATGATCTAATTTAGCTGTGGCTTGCTCATAATGGGAATTAGACATCCAGGTATAAAGTAGAGAAGGAACACAATGATAACCTTGACTATATGATAAAAACAAATAGCAAGATCATCTCTTAGAAAAATAGGATCTTTAATCAAGAACAATGCTGTTGTGTTAATTCATCATATTAAAGCAGTTAAAACTGTAGCTCATGTAATTTTTGTTGTTGTTACTATTTTGTGCTCTTAAACAACTCTTGTTCTAATGGAAAATCTCAATTCTCTTACTTCATAAGGAAGAGTGAAAATGTGCAGTTTTATTATGGCCTAGTTTATTTAATCTTATGCCCCTACATTGAAGCCATTTACCATCATTGCAACAGTTTGTTCCAGAAAATATATTTGTAGATGGACAAAAAATGAAGATAAAGAGATAAAGAAAAAGAGGAAGGAACAATTAACTGAACTCATTTGGGGTCCATAGGCACAACATTAATGCAGATAATAATAATAGGACACACATGGCTGGTCTACACCACGGCAGGGTTTTGGTGGCAGTCAAAGGGAGATACGCAAAGCACTTAAAATACTTTCCATATCTCCCTTCAACTGCCTACACCCTAAATACCATGGTGTCTTCATTGAACTGAGTCAAAGGGAAATGCCCTCCCTTCGACTCAGCACTATTCCAATTGCCAGGGTGGTCTTCAGCAATCAACTTCCTGATCGGCTGAGTTGATAGGACCAATCGATCTGGCAACAGAGAATTTGCCGCTGTCAGTAAAGACTAGTTTGCCCTCCCCTGCCATGCAGATGTTTCAGTGATGCAAAAATTACTTAAAATCTGGAGGTTATGAATGTGGTCTCTTAATTAAGAAGCAAAGAAGATAATTAGAAGAAGAAGGGGAGGGAAAAGTCTGGTAGAAAGGAAAGCCAGTCCCACAAGCTAAGTTTGGGGGGGAGTCTTGTGAGTCTTCTGAGGGAACATATATGTTTCAGGTTTATCCATCTGTTTATGGCATAGTATATCATGTAAGTTTGTTTGTTTGTTTTAAACTTTTTTTTACCATCTCTTCATGCCATAACACTCAGTGTCCAGCGTCAAACTGGAGACTACAACACAAAGACTTGCACACATATGGGAGTTTAACACAAGGACCTGTAAAATTAATTCTGCACCTGGAAAGCTCCTTCCAGAGACAATTCTTTCTGATTTGACATAAATGCAGCTTGGCTGATATGTCACTTTCAGCACAGCAACACCTACAGCATGAGGAATTTTGAGCTTCATTGCAGTCATGAGGCTATTTCTAGATTTATAGTCACTGAAACTTTGGATTATGATTTAAGCTAAAGTGTTAAAAATTTTGCATCCTCTACTGCTATACTCCACTCTCATTCTCTCACCCACCCAACTTGAAAATTCACAGAATATCAGGTTTGGCATGCTAATTACTCCAAGTGAAAATGGATAGTTTTATGACGCTTTCTGAAAAGCTTCAGTATGCTTTGTACAAAACTAAATTTAAAAAACAAATGAACAAAAAAACTTCGTGTACCTGATATTAAGAATAAAAAGGTATCTTTGAAACTAGTTCCTCCGTGGAGTTGGCAAAGAGATAGAGAGACTTTAATCTGTAGGTCATTTGACTTTAATCTCACACCGTCACACCTCAAATGGAATCAAAAGATAGGAATCCTCTGGACCAGGGTATCCCAACCCCTGGCCCGCAGGCCAAAAGTGGCCTGCGGCGCTTTTAAAAATGGGCCACGCTGGGAGCCAGGCCACAGCCGCCTGGTCCCGGAGCGCAGCTGGGAACTCGTCTGCAGCCGCCCGCCTCCCCTCTGGTCCTGGCCAGGGACAGATTAGGAATTGGGGGCAGGGTCAAAGGCTCCAGAACTGTGGGGGCCCGCAGGCGGCGCAGCTAAGGGTGTGCTGGGGGGACCACGGCTGTGGAACATGTTGGGGGGGCCGTGAGCTGGAAAGGCCACTGCGGAAGCATGGGCTGCGCTGGTGCTGTTGGCTGGTGCCCACACACACTTCCCTGTTCATGGGCATCCAGTCCCTTTTTCTTTTCTTTTCCTTTCCTTTTTTTAAAAAGTTTTTTTTTTTTTTCAAATTTTTAAAAAATCATTTTGGCTTGAGGTCCACAAATATAATTTTTACAACCCTGAAAGGCCACTAGTCTATTTAATTAAAATTAATTTAAATTCAATTAATTAATTAATTATAATTACAATTTATTGGAATGTAATTAATTACATTTTAATTATATAGGCTGGTGGCCCTTAAGGGTTCTAAAAATTATATTTGTGGCCCTCAAGTTAAAAAGGTTGGGAACCACTGCTCTGCACATTGAGTTTTTGCAAAATCAGTGCTGAGGTCTCAGTCCAACATCTAGTGGACACATTTTGACTTTGCGCAAACAACAATTACATCTGCCACTGATTTGACACTCTATTCACATTCTCTGCTGCCTGACCTTTTAAGTATTTTCCCAGGTCACATTGGTGTGGGCTTGGGTTTTTTGCTTTCCACTGTAGCATGGGGCAGGGCTCACTTGCTGGTTGATTCTCTGTATTCTAAAGTCTTTAAATCATGATTTGAAGACTTTAATAACTCAGTCATAGGTTAGAGATTCATTACAGGATTGGGTAGGTGAGGTTTTGTGGCCTGCATTGTGCAGGAGGTCAGACTAGATGATCATATTGGTCCCTTCTGACCTTAGAGTTTATGGCTATGTCTATACCTGTAAAGTTAAGTCAACTCTGTTAAGTTGACTTAACAAGGTCGACTTTAAATGGCTATACTTTAAGTTGACTTAAGTCGACCTTGTTAAGTCGACTTACCAGTAGACATAGCTGTCCACACTGGCTTTAAGTCAACTTAATAAGGTTGACTTAGCGCTATTCCCCATCCACACTGGCTTTAAGGCGACTTAAGAAGTTGACTTAAGGCTTAAGTTGACCTTGAGAGGTGGTGTTATTGTCGACTTAAGCTGTTAATAAGTTGACTTATGGAAGCACTAAAGTCAACTTAATAAAAGCCCGGTGTTGACGCAGCTTTGTGTAGGTCAACTTAAGCATTCTTAAGTTAACCTAAGTTGCCAGTATAGATGCACCCTGGAAGTCTATGAGTCTATTGAATGGGAATTGAGATTGCACATACCTTTTGCACCTAGAGGGTGGAGTGATACGAAAGGTTAGGGTAGAGGGATATTAGTGAGTCTTGCATTTAAACTATCTGTTTGTATGGTGGACTGAGAATATCAGGGTCTGTGGATGTCAATCTCATCGTTTTCACAAGCATAAGTTCACAAATTTTGAAGGGATGCAGTTAATTTAACATCATATATCTACCTGTAAGGTCTGTGCCTGTTTTTGTTAATAATAAATATGTTAACTAAATCTAGTCCCAGTATTAATACCTGTTGCACCTTGCTGGACAGGTTACTTACATGATATTTTGCCTTTTATTAGCTGTCCTTCAGTCCATTTTCTATATAAAAATCAATAAGCTTTTTATAGTATATTCTGTACCGGAGTAAATCATCTCTTTTTGGTACATTTAGGCTGAAGCTAATCAACTTAAAGATGAAAAATGTGTGCCATTATTTTCACTGTGCTAACAGTTGTAAACACATCCCTAAAGGATTAAAAATTTACAGATTCCAATTAAAGATTCAGGAAGGTCATGAGAAAAGTATGTTATTTTCATGTCTGCTGACTAAAGGACATTGTGCATAAAATATTTTCATCACATTGTCTAATATTGTTGGAAAATGATGATATGGTGTCATACAGGGTGATGTAAGTCAGAAAACATAGTAACAGCAAAATGCACTTTCTCGGGTTAAATATGTGGTGTAGCATACAAAATCAGTTTGATTTTTATAGAGCTCTCTGAAGAATCCAAACACAAAGGCTTTCTGTGTTCTCCTTTTTCCTGTTGTGGCAGCAGTCACCTTTTTCATAGTATTCTTAGCCAACCCTTACTGATTTCTCAACAGGAACAATAATAATTCTTCAAGGGAATCTCTCTTTAACATTTCCTTTGAATCACCCTTCACCCTCTTCTTTCTCTGCATTTGCTCCAACAGACACATTTCTAGTTCTTCTGTGGTTTTTTCACACACTCTTTCAGTCCCCATTTGGAGATATTCTTGACCATTTAACAACATTTGTAGTAGCTATATAATAAGGAACTATGGGTATGTGCCCCACAGAGGTAAAAAATATCCTCAGTTTGTTTTTATGGCAACTGCGGCTATGACTGAAGAGACCCACACAAGAGTGACAATCTCTGCCGCATTTGTCACATTTAAAGATGGTGTTTCAACCCTTTAGGGTCTTCTTCTAAAAGCTCTTTTCTCCTTTGCTAAACTTGATTGTTTCCTCTCACAGCGTTGGGGACCTTTATTGAGACCTTGTTTCTAAAGACTGCGGTCCTGAGTCAGATCTTCCCACTTGTCCTTATCCATGTTCATTTCTTTGAGGTATCGCTTGCACGAATTCTTGAAATGCAATTTCGGTTATCCTTTAGGTCTTTTTCCAGATGCTAATTCACCACAACGGAAGTCCTTTGCAATGCACCCATCATTCATTCCACACACATGTACAAGCTAGTGGAGGCATCCCTGTTTAAGGCCTACTTAAGCACCTCAGGGTTGGTGACTGTTCCTTCAGGAGATCCCAAAAATTCAATGAAGACAATGCATATGAAAGCTGTGGAACCTTTTTTCACAATGAGAGTATAAGGTTCATGTCTTGGTCCTGTACATAACATATGCACAATACACACAGATCTTTCTTTTTTTTATTAATTTACTGTTTTGCTATACCCTTTTGCTCAGTCTCGATTTTGTTGTGGCAGCCTTTTCTATGAGGATGTTGAGTGCTGTTTCAAGTGAAAGGTTAACTGTGATAGTGGACCCCAAGTACGTAAACTCATTCAACACTTCAAGTTCATAATTATTGTTGTTAATTGAGAGTGTTCTTCAACTCCTTGGCACATTATGTTCATCTTTTTTAAGCATACAGTTAGCCCGAAGTCTTGGTAAGCTTTGGAAAATGTACACATCAGATTTTGGAGATGGGCTTCTGTGTGGGTTGTCAATGCTCGGTCATCACCAAAGAAGAGGTGTTGGATACTTTTGAGAAAAAAATCACAGCTTGATTTAAAAATTGACAGTGATGGGAAATTCATCACAACCCTCGATAAGTTGTTCTAATTCTTGGTTACTCTCACTGTTAAAAAAGTATGACTTATTTCCAGTCTGAATTTGTCTTACTTCAGCTTCCAGGCAATGGATCATGTTATATCTTCCTCTGCTAGATTAAAGAGTCCATAATTAAATATTTGTTCCCCATGTAGGTTCTTATGAACAAACCCTGATTTCTTGTGCCAAAAATAAAATGACAGGTGTACTTTTAGCTATCAGCCAAAAAGAATTTAAAAAATATTTTTTTTTGTGAAGAGCCTGCTAGTGAGCTTCCTTCATCAACAAGATTATAATCAATTCTTTCACTGTGCTTTTCGTTATTTTTCTTACTTTCTCTTTCATTCTGTACTATGTCACAATGCATTGCACTGTTTTTCCTAACTTCTGTGACTGTTTCTCCCTTGAACACATGCTTCTTCTTCTGTTTCCAAACATACCCTAAATAGACATTTTCTCTGTGATCATTCCTTCTTGAAAAAATTTATTTCACCTCCATAATACTAGGAAAGGAGAGGGGGGTGGGGGCAGTGTAGCTCCAATTTTGTATTGTGCCTTCCACGTTGTAGGTACTACCACAATCTAAATAATAATGAATACATTCTTCCTCAGAAATAAAAGTTAAAAATCTTTTTTACATCATATTATAGGACATTATAATTTGGTTTACAAAAAGCAATTGTATATTGTTTAACTTAATGTCAGTTCATGTCAGCATACTAAGAATAAATTATATATCATAATCGTATTTTTTAAAGCTTCTAACCATTATTTTCAAAATGGCATGCTATTTAACACTCACATGCAGTGTATTGTCTTTTAGTATAGTCTATAATTTGGAAAGTGAAATATTTTATGTTGTAAATGAATAATCCCTTAAAATGTAGATTTTTAAAAAATGTTTAGCATGAATTCATTTTTAATTTACTTTAGACCTTAAGTAAATTCAAGGGAAAATTCAGATAAACAATACTGACATCATTATTGACACCTCAATAACTGCAAATGAGTCTCCCTCAGCTACCTCCTGATTCTAGCATTTTGCCTAATTCTGATTTCATGCATCAGTAAATTCTGAACAATCCATGTCTCAGAGCGCATCATGTACTAATTTTGCTCTGACAACCTTATAATGGGAATTTGAATACTTGCTACATTTTCTTTGTGAAAAACAGAGGAGAGAAAAAGCCCTTTTGTGTTTACCTTGCTTCATCACAGTGATATTGGAACTGCTCATTTTTCATTATGAAATCTCATTTTTAATAACAAGTTTCCATCTGCACCACTGGATGTTTTGTCTCTATACACATTTCCTTTCAGATGAAAGGGTGTTTGGGAGACTTGAAATTCCTAGTTTATCTGAAGCAAAGTGCACTCGGCAGAAGCTTCTTTAAGGACAAAGAGGAGGCAGCTCTTAATTTGTTTCATCCTGAATAAAATTTCCAACATTCATTCATGATAATATACAAATCACAGGTCTTATTGTTGGTTTATTTTATATATACTATGCCCTTTCTCACTTGAACAGGATCAAGCCCATACAATAACTTTTTGTTGTCCATTGAATACTCACTCATTCTCTCTGATATTCCATCAATACACAGCAGCTCCTAAAATCAAATGTTTTCTTAGAAGACTCATGAGCTTGAGACTGCTGAATTTAAACACACTTACTTTCTTCTTTCTCCTTTGAGATTTAATTCCAGTTTGACATCTGGCTCCTGCTTCATGGTTCAGACTGTAGCTTCATCTGACATTCAGATAAATGTGTATACTGGAAGAATCCAGACTGTGTAGCAACAAGAGCCCCTGGTGCCTAATATAAGTGCTTATAAGAAAAAAAAAGAAACTTTTGGCATTACTACAGTAGATTAATTCTTTTATTTGTTAAAAACATTTTTCCCCTAGCAGGGAGTTGCCTATTTCATTGGAAGTAATTTTTCCAATATACTTAATGAAAGAACTTCCATTGCATAAACATAGTATTAAAAGGAACCATTTCAGACACTTTCACCAAAACCCCTGAGTGTAGAAACTTATTGAATGAAACTGACTGTATGTAGCACAAATAATAAAGCTGATATCTAGTCTTTTTGTTTCTAGTTATTGAGGAAAATCTCAGCATACCATGAATTCTTTAACTTTGATTTTTACAATTTGGACAGCTAAACCGAACACTTATCGGTTCATTAGCTTGCTTACCTTTTTAATGTTATATATTTTCTCTTGGGGGTGAAGAGGTAAAAACATTAGGAAATGAAATAGAAAAATAAAACAAACCTCCCATTGTCCCCTTAAGTCCACAATTATGATTTAATTCCACCATTGGAATTGTTGTAGCCCTTCCCTACTTTATAGTAAGTTATATAACATTTATATAATGCTATCAATGTACACTGAGCTTTACATACATTGAGAAGGTATGTAGGCTATCCTGAAACTTTTACTATCTAAGGTCTTCTACTCAACCATGTCCCATGATATTTTACCTTCCTCCCTTTCCTTCCCTCCTTTTTCTGCCTTTGCTCATTTTGTAGGTCTCCTTCAGGTTGTTTCCAAATAGGGAGTTGTACTGTCCTTTTCTAACATCATTCTGTCTTCTGTGTATTTAGGTGTTTGTACTGAGTCCATCATCATGCCATCTGAATCCTTTTCATAGGATGACTGCCTATCACATGCACTCTTTTCTCTACAAGTCCTGAATGCCTTCATGGGGCAGCCACAGATAGCCTACTATTTCTCAATGACAGAGCACGACTAAGCAGTTACTGCTCATCTTTCACAATATACAAGGGAGACTGGAGATGACACTCCAGAAGGCACTCACATCCCAGAAAAATTGAGAATCCTCCCTTCTGTCCTACAAGAGCAGCATTCAGGATTCATCCTGAGATTTCTAGTCCTTCCTTTTGTAGGTGGAATCCCACATCATCTAACACATGAAATGGAGGTTACAGTATGAAAGGAAATGTATAAATTCAGAGAAGGGTATGTCACAATGTCAGTTCAGAATTTTTTCAGCAAACCAAACAAGTTGTTTTGATTCAAACAGTGTGGAATATCTGATCAGCTGTCTCAGTTCTGTGCACCCTGTGAGCCAGTGTCTGGCCAAGATGAGGACCTGAATAAGAAAGAATTGGCTGCACCTCAATACACATAAAAGAGGTTATTCTGATTGACTGGATAAAACAATAGGAGAGATCTTAGGTCTCATGGTTAAGTAGCTATGTCCATCTCTTATGGCCCAGATTCACAACCAAGAGATCATCTTTGATATTCTGCTGCTTCTA
Source organism: Pelusios castaneus (assembly GCA_007922175.1). Taxonomy (NCBI): domain Eukaryota; kingdom Metazoa; phylum Chordata; order Testudines; family Pelomedusidae; genus Pelusios; species Pelusios castaneus. The sequence goes on from ML685867.1 coordinate 3,617,507, forward strand.
GAAGCTCAGATAGCACTAAGAGAAAGGAAGACTTGTTATCTATGCATAGCCAAACAATTGTGACTTTTCCTTCAGCTATGGTTATAAATAGAGTTGTAGAAAAACTCTGGGTCTAAGTTCAGGGGAGGCTGGAAATAGTAGAAAAATAAGGCTTGTTTTCTTTAACTCCTTTATCACATAACTGTAAGATGTATTTGAAAATATTAACAAGTTCCAAAGGGGTAGTCGTATTAGTCTAGGTCAGCAAAAAAACAAAAAGTCCTGTGGCATTTTTAAAGACTAACAAATTTATTTTTCACATGAGCTTTTGTGGGAGAAAATCCCACTTTCAAAGTGTCTGGCGAAGTGGGATTTTCTTCCATGAAAGCTCATGCGATAAATAAACGTGTTAGTCTTTAAAAATGCCACAGGACTTTTTGTTTGTTTTGAAAATATTGGAATAGGAAATAGTAATCTCAGACAACCAATGAAAATTTAGCTCTAAAGGTTGAAATGGAAGCATTGAGAAAGTCTCATTATACCTTTTAAGAATAAATAAGTTAGGTGTAAAAATTGGAAGTCAACTTCTACTGAGAAAGAGGGAAAGAAACATTAATTTTGGCAAGTTAAGTTTAAGAGTATAATAAGGCAGGCCCGAAAAGAACTCAAAGAGCAATTAGCCAAAGACACAAAAATCAACTACATTTTTTAAAAAGTACATCAGAAGCAAGAAGCCTGCTAAACAGTCATTGGGATGGCTAGATGGCTCCAGCTGCTAAAAGCGCATTCAAGGAAGACAAGCACATTGCATAGAAATTAACTGACTTTTTTCCTCAGTTTTCACTGACGAGAATGTAGGGGAGATTCCCACAACTTAGCCATTCTTTTTTAGGCATCAAAACTGAGGAACTGTCCCAGACTGAGACATCGATAGTGGAGGTTTTGGAACAAAATGATGAATAAAACACTTTGACACTTGAGGAGACACTTTGACCTAGAAAATATGATAAAATGTATCAGTCAGTACTAAGCAGCAGCTGCCTTTAACAATTTAAAAAATAAAATATAATATTTCAACTATTATATAAGTCATAATGACCATGTCAGGACAAGTAGTATATATAATGCATATAAGCACATAAACTATTTTTTTAATTCAAAACAAAATTTCAGCATTTGAAATGAAATATCAGACCTTCCTAAAAATAAAAATTTTACAAAATAAAAAATTTTTGGTTTTGAAATATTTTTTCCATGGGAACGCTCATCAAATTTCACACATATCCTAAAGTTTAAATTTCAACAAAAACTTATTTTCCATTTAAAAAAATGATTTTTTTTCCTACCAATCTACTCCAGAATCCCAGTCCAGTGTACAATCCACTAAGCTAAACTGATCCCCAACCTTCAGAGACTCCTACATATCTCTCTGAATTTATATCACACAAATATTGCCAAAGTTAAAGAGAGATTTTGAGTAGTAAGATAGAAAAGATTCAGTTCATTCCAAAAAGGATAGAAAACTAGTTTTTGGATTGTTTGAAACCAAATTTACCATTGAATGAAACTTTGTCTAATTAAGTGCAAAATATGAACATTGATGAGTGAGGTATTCTTGAGAATGAAATATTTTCAGTGCTACACCCAGAGGCGTAGCCAGCCCCCGTCTCCTGGCTGAGCCCCTGAATCTGCAGAGTCCACCTATGGCTACACACCTGGCCACCCCATCATCAAGATATAACTATAAAAACGTTACTTGTCTCTCTTCAGGACATCCCAGCAGTTCATAGGATAGCACTGCCTGTTTTGTCTTGGATGTGCAAAAACTATAAATCAGTAACCACATCATAAATACTACTAAAGACAAACACTTGGACTTGATAAGAAAGTTACAACCTTCTTAAATGCAAACTGCCTTCAGTATAGCACAGAATGAGAAATTTAAAGAAACAATGGAAGCACTTCATATGTTATCAGATAGGTTTCAATTCACAAGTCCAGAATACAAATTGCAAATTCAGAAAAAATTAAAGAATATTCACATCAATTCAGGTTGGTCGGTCAAGTACAGGATATAGCTTTATAATGGCTGCAAGCACTAATACATAGAAAATGCATTCTTACCTAGTGCTCTTGATTCTGTGTCTGAAAAAGAATTCCATTTGCTTATAGAATGAAAATAAAATGAAAAGGATGATTGAATTTCTCTTCCTAAATGTCAAATTTATAGTTGTTCAAACAATATTTAAACATTGAGAATGAACACCTAACTTACTCCAAAAGCATATAGTGGAAGTTCAGAAGTTCTTCCACAACCATCACCATTATCGTGGTTGGATGATTGGAAAAGGAAGATTGATGCCCCAGATTTTTAATGACTCTCAGTGGAACTCACAGGAAGATTGTGTTTCTATATTTCCATTCAAGTACTCTAAATTGATATTTACACTTAGCAGGAGGAGGACTTGAATCAATCACAAGCATTTTATACAAGGAATTGTATGGAAAGGCACTAAACTTACCAGAGCAATTAAAAAAAATTCAGGGAGTCTTGACAAATTACAGGCTGATGACACTGCTGTCAAATTCTCAGCAGAAAGCTGAGCAAAGACCTGGAGAGATCTGCAGTCAGAAGGACAAAACTGAAAAAGAATTCAGAGCCGCTATAGTATCTTTCCATTTTTGAAGCAATATAACTAATTCCCAATATAAGAATCATAGAATGAGCCAATAACAGAAAGAAGAGCTGAAATGTGGCTGAGGAAACATTATCCTGGGTTTCTCCTTTCTCTTCCTGCATTTAAAATTGAAAATCCGGATTCTAACCCAAAACTGTTTGGAAAGGAGGTTGTTATAGTTTGTTGCATGGAAATAGTACAAAGTTATGGGATTAAAATACTAGAATATGAAACAGTTGAATTCAAGTAGAATCAAAAGACCACATTTTTAAGTTGTAATGACATTTAGATTTAGTTGGAATAAAGAAGAGAATAACTTGAATTAGATTTCTGTGCCCACTAGCAATAAGTCTTGGGTGTACCCTAAATCTGAAAATTCTCCTTAATTGAAAATATTTAAAAGAAAGCCATGATAAGGCAGAAAAATGAATTGGAAAGAAAAGGGACAAAAAACTCTTTGCTCCATGCTTCCCTAATAAAGCCACTAGCTGGATGAATTCAGCAACAAAGAACAAACACCAACCTCAAATATTATTTTGATTTTATTTATAGTGTAGCAACATCAAAGGACTGCAAACAGAGCTTTAGTGTTCCATTGTGCTGCACACCGTACTGATGAGTAACAAATATCCCTATTCAGCTCACAATCTGGGAATAGGTTTTACATCTGTGATGCTCATGTAAGAAGATTTCATTCTATGTAGTAGAAATGTATTTAATTATTTAAATTCTAGAAATTTGAAAGTTTAATGTATAATTAGTTATTTTATTTATATAAAAAAGTAGGATTGGCAATTTGTCTCAGGACACTTTGCTTGACATGAAATGAAAGCACGACACAAATTAAAGGACTTTGAAGTATTATTAGTATGAAGGCTATTCAAAATGACATGTGAAAACAACAAAAAAATTTTCCCTGACTCATGCTCAAGCTCTTGTCAGATTTTTTCTAGAAGCTAAAGAAGTCCAAGATGAGAGTTTAGGATTTGATGTGTGCTTTTTGGTGAGATACTATGAAGTGCACTTCTGTGAGAAAAAGCACAAGCAAATCTAATTTGTTAACTCGAGAATCCATAAAAGAATATATCTTAACTTATTTTGTAAACCATAATCTGGTCTGTACTTTTCTACAGCAGGAGAAAAATGACTTGGGTTTGTTTATAAATAGCAACTTGAAAGGCTCTGCACTTAATTAAATGTCCACTGAGTAATCTGATTGCCCTGGTACATCTTCATAGTCTATGATTTATAAACTGGCAGAGGGCCAGAGAAGATATTTGCCATGTTAATGGTGATATATAGGAACAATGTCTTTTTAGTGTGTAGTATTATATTACAAATCTCCAGCCACTGTCTGTAACAATGATGCAGTTTTTTTATCCATTCATTCATTTATTTTCTGGTGTTTGCACCATTGTTGCCTGTAAAAATATTAACTTTTTAATTTTAACATTTTAACTTGGTATGGAGGGAGATTCGTTGGCATATTATGCCCCCAGTAACTCACAACATGTGGGGTTCTATTGATAGCAATGGGAGATAGGCAAGTCATCTAAAAGCTGACTTTGGTTTCATGCACATATTACTTTCTACTAAATAATTTCTTAGTGAAACCTAATGGTAAACAAAACTGATCTGATTTCCAGTATAAAAACCTAAAACTGGGCCAGAAGCTTGTTTTCAACTGTTCAGATTCACTGGACTTCACGGTTTTACTGCTTCCATTCAGTGATTAATTTTTAACTCTGGGGCAGATTTCTCTGAGTTCCCACCATCTCCTTTCCTCTCCTCAACCTCTCTTTTAAATCACCTCTATACCAGACTTTCTGAAAGCCTTTGACAAGGTCCCTGACTACAAACTCTCAAGTAAGGAGTCATGGGATAAAAGGGAAGGTCCTCTCATGGATCATTAACTGGTTAAGAAACAGAAAACAAAGGTTAGGATTAGATGGTCAGTTTTCAGATCGGAGAGGGGTAAATAGCAGAGTATTCCAGGGATCTGTACTGGGATCAATGCTATATTAATGAATGCTCTAGAAAAAGAGATAAACAGTGAGATAGCAAACTTTGCAGATGATAAAATATTGTAAGATACCTAAGCCCAAAGTAACTAGTGAAGAGTTACAAAGGCATCTCACAAAACTGGGTAAATAGGGCAACAAAATGATAAATGAAATTCAGTGTGAGTAAATGTAAGGTAATGCATATTGGAAAACACCCCAACTATACATAAAAATCATTGGTTCTCAGTTAGATTTTTACTAATCAAAAAAGAGATTGGAATCATTGTAAGTAGTTCTATGAAAACATCTGTTCAATGGTGAGCAACAGTAAAAAATCTAAGGCTATGTCTACACTTACCAAAGTTAGTTCTAATTAGTTAATTCGAACTAACTAATTCAAACTAATTTTAGTTAGTTTGAATTAACTTAATTCGAACTAGCATGGCCCCACTGGAATTTTAATTCAAACTAAACAAGTGCCATGCATGGTACTTGCTTAGTTCGAATTAGTCAGTTGCATTAAGCTCAATATGCCAGTTAGTTCGAACTAACATGATCACATTGACTTAATTCGAACTAACTAGTTTGAATTAAGGGTTAGTTTGAAAGGTATAATTGAATTTATTAGTTCGATTTAAAGAAGCCCTTAATTCGAACTAATGAAAGCCTAGTGTGGCCAAGGCATAAATTAGTTCGAATTAAGCTTCCTTAATTCGAACTAACTTGCCAGTGTAGACATAGTCTTTGAGAATATTAGGAACCATTAGGGAAGAGAGAGATAATAAAATAGAAAATATATAATGCCACTATTAAATCTCTGGTATGCCCATACCTTGAATACTGGGTATAGTTCTGGACACCGTACCTCAAAAAATATATATAGTAGAATTTCAAAAAGTACAGAGAAGAGCAAGAAAAATTATCAGACAGATAGAACTGCTTCCGTGTGCGCAAAGGTTAAATAGATTGGGACTGTTCAGGTTGAAAACAAGACAACAAAGGGTGGGGGTGGGGGGGATACAATAAAGGTCTGTAAAATCATGAATGGTTGGAAAACATGAATAGGGAAGTGCTATTTAACCCTTCAGAGCCAGGCGGGTATCCAGAAGAAACCTAGTACAGGACAGACCCAACAACAGAACAATACTGGTCATCACCTACAGCCTCTAAGTAAAACTCTTGACGACATCATCAAAGAACTATAATCTATCCTGGAAGATGGTCCCTCACTCTCTCAAGCCTTGGAAGGTAGTTCATTCCTCACTTACAGACAGTCCCCCAACCTTAAGCAAATTGTCACCTGCAACTACAAACCATATAACAGAAACACTAAGCCAGGTATCTACCACTGCAACAAACCCTGTTGCCAACTCTGCCCACTCAAGTGACACCATCATAGGACCTAACCAAATCAGCTACTTCATCAGGAGTTCATTCAGCTGCACATCTTCCAATGTGATATATGCCATCATGTGCCCACAATGTCCCTCTGACATATACATTGGCTAGGCAGGATTGTCTCTATGCAAAAGAATAAATGGATACAAATCAGACATCAAGAATGGTAACAGTCATAAACCAGTAGGATAGCACTTCACCCTCCCTGGAAATTCTGCAACAGACATGGAAGTTACAGTACTTCAGCGGAAAAAAAAAACTTCAAAACCAGACTTCACTGTGAAACTGCAGAGCTGCAATTCATATGCAAATTTGACACCATAAGATTAGGAATGAATAGGGACTTAGAATGGCTAATTCATTTTAACTTTCTCACCTTCTCATCTATTGCTGTTACAGGGCACACTTCCACACTGTTTGAATCAAAACAACTTGTTTGGTTTACTGAAATAGACTAAGAGACTACCCCTCTGGAACTGTTTCAATTGACTTTTTGACCCAGCCTCCTCTACCTTTGTATATGCCTGACATACTACAGTTTCCATTTTATGCATCTGAAGAAGGGATTATATCCACAAAATCTTATGTGATAAATATATTTATTAGACTTTAAAAGTGCCATAAGATTCCTTGTTTGTTATCCTTTCATGTGAAGCCAGAAGTAGAGGTCCCTGAATGAAATTGATAAGCAGCAGGTTTAGAATAAACATAAGGAAGTACTTCATACAATACACAGTCAACCTCTGGAACTCATGGTCATGGGATGTTATGAAAGCCAGAAATATAACTGGATTTAAAAAAAAAAAAGAAGTAAGTTCAGGAGGATAGATCCATCAATATGGTCAGGGTTCCCATCCCGTGCTTTGGGTGTTCCTAAACCTCCAACTACTGGAAGCTGGGATTGCGTAAAAAGAATGGCTCACTCAAATTTCCATGTTTTGTTTATTCCCTGTGACGCACTTGGCACAGGACACCACCAGAGGATAGGATACTGGGCTAGCTGGACAATTTGTCTGACTCCACATGGCCATTTTTATACTCTTTCCCAACTTCTCTCACAGACCACAGAAGAAGAAGAAGAAGAAGAAGAAGAAGAAGAAGAAGAAGAAGAAGAAATGTTAGTTGATATTGCCATACTTTACAGAGAAACTCAAAAAGAAACAAGAAGAGAAAATAGCAAAGCATGAAGAACTATGCCACAAAAAAGAATGATGATGCCAGTGTGTTTATTGGAGCAATCCTTAAGTGTATCAATCAACCAATTGATTAATTAATTAATTAATTGCTCAAGAATATATTAGCAGTGCAATATATCACAATCAGTGACTTTGAGAAGACAACACTGAGAATTTTGAGGAAATTCAGGGGAGATGGAGTGTGTATGAGCACCTAAAATGCAGGAATTTTATAGAGAGTTCAATAACTCCTGACCACACAAACCTATGAAACCTATGGAGACAGTTTGGTGGCTTACGGGGATATATTTTAGACAATAGGTTTTCCCTTCTTATGCTTACAGATCTTGTATGCCATGAAGGCTATTTCTTCTTTAAAAAAAAAAAAAAAAAAGAATCCTCATGATGTAATACTGAATGATAGTAATGATTAGTTATTAATTTACTTATTCTTCCAAAATGCACATACTTGTACAAGGCACAAAAATGAAGAAGAAAAGTTTTCTCTCTATTGTCAGTCCCCAGACTCGTAGCCTAGTCCTCTCACTACAAGACTCATGAGAAATCAACACCTGAAAATTTTGCATCCAACTATTAATAAGTATCTGTATTCAGCTTCTGTCAGAAATTCCACTGTATAGAAGTACAGGAATTTGGGGGCTGAATGCAAAGAAGCATCATTAATTTAATAATGGCCTAATCCTCTGCCACAGTCAAACTCTTCTCTTCAGATGTTCCTTTTCTCTATATCTGTTGTATGTCTTTTATCAGCTTGTAGCATATCTTCAGAGCACAGATTTTCAGGTTGCTAACTATAAAGAAACCCAAATAATTTTTTCTCCTACTGTAGAAAATATAGTATTACATAGGACTATGGAAGTTAATGTATTGAAAGGACTGAGAAAATATCATATCACATGGAGATACCCATATAGGAGTTGACAGGTACATATCATCAAACTAGTCTCAGCAATCTGAAGGCAGAAGAAATCTCTGCATAGTGGTCCCCTGAAGCGGCTGTGGGAATAAAGATTTTTGTGGTCTACTGCTTCAATGCCCTCTTTGACTCCTTCAGCCCCATTCCATCACTCTCTCCTGCACCTTTGTACAATATAGATTTCCTTCCCCCACTTCTTCCACTCAATTCTTTCATTCTGTTTCGCCTTCACGGTATCTCAATTATCTTTGATTAAGTGATCTTTCTGGTAAATGTTCCTCTAGCATCTTTGCTTTGTGTTAACAACAAAATCACACTTAGCCTAATGCCATGTTTTTAATGGTTGCAGTGGAGGAATAAAAATATCTGGTATTTCTATTGATAAAATACTCTTTTGCACAGTATTCAGGCAGCTCCCCAAGGACAAGAAGATTAATTATTTTTGTCCTAAATCCAAGACACAATATGTTCCTTTTTTTCCTGTTTAAATGAACAAATGAAATTGCTCACAAACTGGAAAACATGCCAACCATCAGAATTAAATCTTAAAACAAAACAAAACAAAAAAAACCAAAATAAACTTCCAAGCCAGGTCTTATCTAGCTACCTGTATGGACCCCATCATACCCATTCTGAAGGGCTAGAACCTCAAAAGTGTCAAAGACTCAGAATTTCAATGCCCAGCTTGCTTTACAGTGGAATCCACAGCCCTGAGTAGGTTCCCAAGTTCCCTATACGATACATGGGAACATATAGGTGCCTAAGAATGGGAATCACAAAAAACAATATGCTAAGTGTGGTGACACTGAAGCTAACAAATAGGATATGATGAGGAGAGGGATGGGACATAAGTTCCCACCCTTCCAAGGGAATATGATGATTCCTTCACTTGGGACTCACAGCCATGAACCCTCATCTGAATTTAAGAAACGAAACCAGATCAGTCGTTTCTCCCCCCCCCCCCCCCCTAAAAAAACCCAAAACAACAACAAAAAACCACCCAGAATGAGTTGCCCCTTATGACAAATAGTTCAGTGCTTGTATCCTCAGATATGAGAGGAATCAGATCACTGCTTTACCTCCTACTGAACAGGGACTTAAATCCAGATCTCCCATGTGAGTGCCATAGCCAAGTGGTTAGAAGGTATTCTGGGGTGGGTTTCATTCAATCTATCCTGCCAAAGATCTTACAATTTATATGAAATACATATATATTCATTGGAATAGAGACTGGAAAGACAAAGGTCTGTCTAATCAATGTCAATCTGGCCCTGTAACTATAAACTCAATGGCTGCCTATTCAGATGGAATGCATCTTGGAACAATGGGTTAGCTGAAGCTGAAGAGAACCTGTTTCTTCCTTTTTTGCTGCTAAAGTGAAGCATGGGAAAATACCAGCTGCAGAATGAAGGAACTAGGTCTTGGTAGAAGGATGGATGAACTTGAGAGACTTGCTGAGGTAAGAACATGAAGCACTGGGCAAGAGAGGGGAAGAAATTAGTAGGCTTTCATAGCAAGGTTTGGTCCTTTTTTAATGGTGGACCATTAAAAAAGGCAGATAGAGCTAGCTGATATAGAGAGAGATGCCACATTTCTAACGGGAAGCCATAAGCCACAGGGAAGGATTTCAGACACCACATAGGACTTTGCCTAATTCCAAAGAACTCACCAGAGCAGTGAGGAAATTGAGGCATGGGAAATGCACAGGTGGTGGTTGTTATTTTTTCTAGATCTGTTTCTCTTATGCTGCTAAGTAAAGTGCAGTGGTGTTTTAGAATCCTGTGCTAAGTCCCTCAGTGTGTCCGTTGGCTTTCACTGTCACATGTCCCTGAAGAGGTAAGCTCTAAACCCAGAGCATCCACATGGCTGGAGTTCTAAGAGAGTGTGTGTTTAAATTACAGAAGGGTCTGGGAAGCCAGTACTGGTTCCAGGGGTTAGGCAGTTTAGCCATGGGGTTTCAGCTCCCAGGAAGGGATACTAGACAGAGAATCTGTGCCCCAAGAGTATGCCTAGAGACCCCAAGCCAAGAGCAGGACCTGCACTCTGTTCAGACACTGGTGGCTTGATACCTATGCACAGGCATTGGACTTTTTATGTGTGCAATTTAGTACGCATAGTTTTTGTTTGTTTTTGTTTCTTTACTGCCCCAGTTCTTTTAACTCTAAAACTTAAACTCACAGATGGAAACTTGAAATACAACTTTGTCTTTTGTAAATCCATCAGTTTAATTGAAGTACATTTGTGTTGAATGACAACTTTGTCAAACAAATGGTTCTTTATATATATATATAATTTAGCTGAAAATTGCCCATAACATTTATTCCCCAGTGTTTTCCTGTATGTTTAAACACGTTTTCATTTTCAGTTTTATTCTGTCCTTTCTTTACTTGTTTCCTCTTCTCTTCTCAGGCATATAATTCCTGATTTATAGCAACTTTTAATTAATTCTAGACACCTGCATCTTGTAATTGAGCTGGCACTGATATAATTTACCTGACATCAATCCAGCTATTATAGTACTCTGGATTATGTCCAATTCTTTCTTTTTGGTATGGATGCCAAACATATGGTAGCATGGAATTCACAGCTTTCTTTCTCCTGGTCTTTCTTTCTCCCACTGATACAGAAAGGTCCAGTATAGCTAATCAATAAAATTCTCTTGTCAATTGCATGCATACAACTTTCATTTAAGTCATTAGGAGCTGTACCCATGTAACTGAGAGTAGAATTTTGGCCCATATATTTAAAGTTATTTTTACTGTTCTTACTGTTAAGGTTATTTTTCAGAAACGGTTATCCCTTAGTCATTGAGCCAAGTTACCAAAGAAATAGTCATACATTTTATTAGAAGTTAATGAAAAAATAGCTCATTGTAGTTACTATTTTTTATTTTAACAATACTTCTAGTTATAAATGGCAATTCTTGATGGCACTGCAACCATTTCCTCTAATTCTCTGCTAGGTTCCCTAAGAGATTCTGATAACTTCATTTGCTTAAATTTTGTCAGTGTAATAAGAGTTGAAAAAAAGTGCATTTCTAAGAAATTGATCTTTATTAAACCAGTCATGTGACCTTTGGTCAGCATAGAAAATGTTTGATCCCAGTCAAATGACACTGATTTCAATGGCTAATGTAGCAAATACTGATAAAATTTGGTTTAAAATTTCTTTATCAAACTATCTAAGAAGAACAAATTTTAAAATAATTAGCAGTACTGTAAAACTGTCTGTCTAACAGAGGCTTAATTTATAAATTACCTGCAGTTCCTACTTCATTTTATTTATATAAGAGCAAAAACATGTCAATTTAAATTAAAAGCTATTTAAAGTAAAGGAATTGTTTTATTTTCCCATCAATGTGGTTTTAAAGATGTCTTCAAGTGCCAAGCTGCTTTCCGTGTAGCTAGATAAACTACACATAGAGGATTCAAAGCAACTATTTGATTTTATTTCAGACAGTACCAAGCCCTCAACTTGGCGGAGCAGCTCATTTTCTTCTGATCATAGAGAACATCTCTGTTTCATAAGATGGACCACAAACGTTGTTCCCCCAAACTGTACCCCAAGGGGTAGGTTCATGTGGATTCACCAGACACAGTCAAAGACCATTGAAAGAATGGATGATTTGTATTGAATGTCAGGGTGAATAACCCCAAGCAAGCAAAGCAAAGTAATAAGTGGTGAGGGCTTACAGCCCTTCAGCAGCCGGGGACCCCTGACGACAGCAGACGACCCCAAGGAGATTCCCAAGGCACCTTGGTCCTAGGTTACCGAGGGAGCCTGGTCCATGGTCCTACAGCAAAGTCCACAGATTCTCAGGGTCTATGCTAACATATAGCATTTCAGGAGAAGGTGGGGTGATCAAGACCGCTTTCCCTTCATATGCTCAGGCTCAAGGCTGTGGTAACTTGAAGGAACAGATAAAAGTACATCACAGCCAAGCCTTGCAAAACAGCAAAGCACCTTATACCAGGCCCCAGCCAGTTCCCACAGGAGACTGGCTCCAGCTGGTGCTTTGGGAATGAAGCCCAGCATCAGTTCATGATCAGGGTGCTTAGGGGGGAGGCTGCAAGTGCCAACTAGCTGTCCAACACAAAATCTTCTGCTTTAGCCCTACAAATGTCTTAATGAAATGTGCATGTATGTTTATAGAATAGCTGTTTTTTAGCAGGTATGTTTATAACATTAATTGACCTGGCACGAACCACTGTGCCTACTGGGGACTTTCCCAAGGAATGGAATCAAATATATGCACTTCTGGCCTCTCATTGGGATTCTGGCAGAGGAGGGCAACATAAAGATGTCCCCAGGGCTCCAGCAAGCTCATATGTATATCCCTTTCCACATCTCACCTCATGAATTTTTCTGGACTCTAAGCCACCAATTTCTCCAGTCTTTTCTCATTTTTTTTCCAGACCAATGTATGTAAATTCCAGTGTTTCAGCTAATGATATATGCATCCAAACTTCTAGGTACTTATTTCAGCTAAGCTGAATCTCTTTGGGTTTTGAAAGTTGCATTAAAATGCTTCTACATTGTTAATGCTTTGTGTTTTATAACACAATAAGCACGAGACTGCAAGAAACTACTGAGACTAATGCTGTTCTGTTACTGACTTATTAGAACGTTGTGGAAGTCACTTCACTTTTTGGAGACACTGATTCATAATCAGGATAATGCTAATACTTATCTATGTCATGGAGTTTTTGAGGATTAATGAGTTAATGATAACACAACACTTGGAAGATAGATACATTGGAAAATGCCTGTGGTACTTTGTCTCTCAATAGCATGTCACCTAAGGAAGTGATGGCATTATAATGTCACCATTAACTGAATGATCTCATTAAATTGGAATGGTGTGTCATCGACTTAAAGATTACTACTGTGCTTTTAGCCTCAGGATTTTGCCATTGTTTCTATGAGTACCGTATTTTTCGGACCATAAGACGCACCTGACCATAAGACGCACCCAGTTTTTAGAGCAGGAAAACAAAGAAAAGGGAAGGCAAAGAAGAGAAAACAAAGAAAAGGGAAGGCAAAGAAGAGAAAAGGAAGGAAAGAAAAGGGAAGGCAAAGAAGAGAAAAGGAAGGAAAGAGAAAGGAAGGCAAAGAAGAGAAAGAAGGAAAGAAAAAGGAAAGCAAAAGAGGGAAAGAAAAAGGAAGGGAGAAAGAAAAAGAGAGAAGGAAGGAAGAGAAAGGGAGAGAAAGAAGGAAGGAAGAGAAAGGAAGAGAAAGAAAGAAAAAAGGAAGAAAAGAAAGAGAAAGAAAAAAGAGAAGGAAGAGAAAGGAAGGAAGCAAAGAAAGAGAGAAAGAAGAGGAAACAGGAAGAGGAAGGAAGGAAGAGGAAATAAAGAAAGAAAAA
>ML685867.1:3631441-3731913 GCA_007922175.1 Pelusios castaneus
CCGGGGCCGTGGATTAGCCCGGCCCCGGCCCCAGCCCCAGGCCGGGAAGGAGGCGGTCGGCGGGTGGGAGCCCGGGAGCCCGCTGCTGCTGCAGCCACCCCTCTGGCCCGGCCGCGTGGGGCAGGCAGGCAGGCAGGCTTGCGCTCCAGACCCGAGCCTGAGCCTGCCTGTCCCGCCCTGGGGGTGGGGAGGGCCAGCCCAGAGGCCGGGCGCAGGCCGGGTGTGCTGCGGCAAAGCCGTGGCCCCGGGGCTTGGAGGGAGCAGCGGGGGCTGCCGGGCTGCGGGGGGGGCCCCCAACGCCGCCCCGGGGGGGGGGTACGACGCCCACTCCGCGGCCGCGCACCCGCAGCTTAGAGGGAACACTGCTTGCTGGACCGTATTCGCACTATAAGACGCACCCTCATTTTCCCCCCACTTTTGGGGGGGGGGAAAGTGCGTCTTATAGTCCGAAAAATATGGTACTACAAAGCAAAAAGTCAGGTCTCCTCAGTATCACTTGCGTTCTTTAAGATAACAGGTGAATGTTTATTTGATTGCAGATAACACAGTGTTACTCCTAAGGCTGGTAAAAAATATTCTGTCATAAATTGAATTTTCAATTAAACAATTTTTTTTTCATGGAAAATATCTCTCTCAAAAACAAACAAGCACACAAACCAAAACTTGGTAAAAATGTGAAAATTTTTGACCAAAATTTTTCTTTTATCAAAAATTTTGAGGTTTTCTATTTTCAATGAAAAGTGAAAATTTCTGTGAAGAAAAACAAATTCTGAGCAGCTTTAATGATTCCTTTATGTATAAATTGAGTGGAATAGAAAGTGTGACCTTGACTGCAATTGCTAGTAAACAGACTGAGATTGTTTGTCTGATACCAATCTCTGTTCAGAGCTACCACAGGAACTGTAAACATTGTAAATAAATGTAGAGTAGGATAATTTATTAATCAAGTGCCTGTGTCCACTCATTTATCTTCTTTAAAAAAGAAGTGAAGTAAACTGCCTCTGTAGTTTGAGGATACTGGACTACTGTGAATTATAACAGTGGTGTCAGTTCATAAAGGAAGACTCAGAGATTGTGAATGACAGTAGCCCTGCAGCACTTTTTTTTAAATGTTTCTCTCCCTAAAGGCCTTTTCATATTCTGATGCTGATGGCAATCTGTTGTGCCAATACTTCAAATTATAAGTTAATTATGGCTTGAAAGCTGTTTTTATCTTTACCTATGTTTCCAATGCATAAACAACACAAACAGCGTTTCTTGTTTGCCTTTTCACTCCTACACTATCGCAGAATAGTACTTTATGACTTCTCAGCATGCTTCTTGGGGGAAATAAACAATTTGAGTCTTGAGTTCTGTCTGAATCATTTTTGTATGGCTCATTACCTCTTCTGATGCCATTGACTGTCATTGGATTTCCTGTGTGTGGACTAGCTTTAGGCAGCTTCTTCCTGTTATTAACATTCTGAGAAACTTTAGTAATTGGAAGGATTTTCTCAGGCATCAGCTATTGCAGTACAGATTGTACTGAGTGAAACTGGATATGTCTATGAACCCTGTCCTTCTCTTTCTTCCATTGTTCAGTTATTCCTTTTTTTCACCAGAAACTCCATCAAGTGTAATCAAATGTGAGGAAGCACATCTCCCAGTTTTTCCTGGATGACACAATTCTGGGATTCCCTGCAAAACAGGTGGCTTATTCACTGTTATCTAAACTGAGCACCACCTAGCACTTTCAATCAATAAAAGGTTTTGTTGTTTTTCTTGGGGGGGGGAGGGGGGGTTGTGAGCAGTCACCCACACTCTGATAGCTGGTTATGAGTGCAAACAAGCATCCATTATCACAGGTATTCAAGGGCTTGATTCTCAACTGAAACTCTTAAAACAGGTCTCTTTTTACCTGTGGAGAAGAGTATGTGCTGTGATAATTGCCACTGACCTACATTAACTTTAAAATAAAATTGTTTCTTTGATCATGTGATTAGAGTTTCGGCTGGTTGGATTCAAAAGTCATAGAAAGACAAGCTATATATAATGGACAATCCACTTTTTCTTCTGGAAATTTTCATTAAATAGGCAATCATACATCCAAAGAGAAGAAAGTCTTCTAGTGGTTAACGGAGAATATAGGAAAACATATCCCATTACAGATTATATCTATAGGTGATCTATATTACCTACAAACTTCTGATATCTGAGGTTCCTTGCTAGTAAACCAAAATAGTAAATTGAATAATT
This sequence comes from Pelusios castaneus, assembly GCA_007922175.1. Lineage (NCBI taxonomy): Eukaryota > Metazoa > Chordata > Testudines > Pelomedusidae > Pelusios > Pelusios castaneus. The sequence goes on from ML685867.1 coordinate 3,633,677, forward strand.
AGTGATGTACAAAGCTCAAAATGTTTGAAGGGTCATGTTAATTCATATTATCAGTGCAGAATTTAGTCTGGAAATAAATTACATCCCGGAAGGAAATAATGTTCTTAGATGAATAAAATTTCTTATTGTATTTTTATTTAAATAAGTTTCAGCTATCCTCAACAAGGCCTGTAATAATGACAAGATAGAAGTCCAGATGAAGATAGTCAATTCTTCTTTAGGATACAGAATGCTCAGAGTATATTTTCTAGCCCTAGTCTCTGTCCTTCATTAGTTGCCTCGCTTCTTAGATTAGGAGATGCTTATGGAAAGAATTGGATGTTCTTCATTCCTAGAAAGCTCATTGCACATCAGGGTTGCTACTGTAATATAATAGAATTTGTTGGAAAATTGGGATGTGGGAAGGTCACTGCTGTGCCACGCTGCTTGGCAGGTAGGAATGATGCCAAAGCAACTCCGAGCCAGCTGCTCAGTGTGTCTGAAGGAGCGAGGTAGAATGGCCGGGCTGCCCTGGGCGCTGTGGACCACTACACTCTGCATCTGTGCAGCCAAACACCACTGGAGTTTCTGAGTCCAGCCACGACAGCAACTCTCAGAACAGAAATATTGGTGGAGCCAGGCCCATCATCTTCAATATTGGTGAAGCCTGGGCACCAAAGGCCCATATAACTCACCACCTATGACAAAATATCATTTCCCAATTATTGTATATGAATGCCTTTATCAATATCCATAGCAAGCAGGTAACTCTGGCTATGTCTACACTGGCAAGTTAGTTCAAATTAAGGAAGCTTAATTCGAACTAACTAAATCCATGGCTACACTAGGCTTTAATTAGTTCGAATTAAGGGCTTCCTTAATTTGAACTAATACATTTGAATATGCTATTCAAACTAAGGGTTAATTCGAACTAGTTGGTTCGAATTAACCAATGTGGCCATGTTAGTTCGAACTAATTGCTTAATTCGAACTAACCGGGCCATTGAACTCAATGCAATTCGCTAATTCAAATTCATGGCACTTGCTTAGTTCGAACTAAATTTTTCTAGTTTGAATTAAGTTAATTAGAACTACCTTTAGTAAGTGTAGACATAGCCTTTGTGATGATTCTCTTCTCCTATTCAGAGAAATTGAAAATATTTTAGTGTATAAGCTCAGACATAAAGAATCAAGTTTGGCCCTGGAATAAACAGGTGCAAATCAATTAAGTTCAGCGGGGTTGAATTTGGCTTGATGAGAACACTTTTACTGTATAATATAAATAGTTTTTTTTTTCCTCTATTAATTAAAAAGTGGGGATTTGCCTCAATTTTTTGACTGTTGTAGTGAAGTTAGGTCCCTTAATAGCTTTATCAATTGAAATGATAAAACTAAATATGAACCAAACCAAATGAGAGCCATAATCAAATTGTACTGTGGTGTTTATGCACAGAAACAAAGTAAATTAAAAGTTACTTTATAGTAAAATGTCTCGGTATGGAGCTGTAATTAAAAGCTGTACACTGATTCAGATTTAATTCAAGTGAATCAGGCAAAGAGAAGTAGAACAAAAGGAGAGGCGTTATCAGTTCAGACCAGGTCCATTTGGAGTTGTAATTCAGAACATCTAACAAATCCTGTGGTACTCTTGTTGGTAGTCAATGCTATCAACATTCAAGTTGATAGTAACTATCAGACGCAAAGGATTAGATTTTTGGTACATCGGGATTGGTTCTTTTATAGTATGATGTCTTCAGTTTTAAAAATCTGTAATGGGTAAAGATAGACAACTGTGATCATCTACATTCATGGAAATAGAAAAGAGGTGACATCCTTTCATCATACACATTAATCATTCACAATGGTTATGCACGGTTCTACCTCAAACAGCAAGCTGAATAGTTCGGGTGATGTCCCTTTAACAAAAAACAGGTTTAAAAGATAGAACAAGCCATCAGGAAAGTTATCTGATTCAAAACATGTCATATGTAAAATAAAACAATTTAGGGACCATACTTAAACATGTGAAAGTCAGTAGGAGTTGAGCACCTAACTCCTTTAGGCTCCTTTGAAAATTCTATCACATGAGCTTTCATGGGAGAAAATCCCACTTCATCAGATGCTTTGAAGATGGTGTCCACACTGCTTAAGTCGACTTAAAAAGTCAACTTAAGCTTCAAAGTCGACTTTATATGAGGTTTTATAAAGTCGACTTTGAATTTCCTTAAGTCGACTTAAGCAGCAGCTTAAGTCGACTTAAGGAAATGCCAGTGTGGACGCAGAGTAAATGAAGTCGACTTAAGCATGCTTACGTCGACTTAATTTACTAGTGTAGATGCACCCTCTGATTTGCATTTGTATTAACTGATTTAGCATGACTAAGAGAAGAATGCAATTATTAACTACCTTGATTAATTTTAATGTGTTTTAATTTTAATATTATCAAAAAGCAATTTATTCTGTTTCAGTGATGGCAAATGACTATAACTGACATTTTAAAATACAGTACTGAACTCTTTCATTAAATTTGTGATTTTTCACAGGAACTCACTCTACTCATATGTATTCCACCTAGGAGGTTTAGATTTATTATTTATGAATCTGATTCTGCCTTCTACATAAAATATTAAGAGTAGTTATATATAGTACTGTGGGGAAGGGTTGATTTGAATCCAAGGTGTATACAATTGTAAAATTCAGTGGCATAAGCCACTTATTGCTTAAGGGTTGAACGTATGCTTTACTGACATCTTAGTAAGAACTTTTTTAAAAGTATATTTAGGGTATTTTTTTTTCTAGCTACTAAATTATTTAATTACTAAAACAGATTGACAGTTTAAAAGTAATATCTTTCAAGGTTTTCTGGGTTTTTTTCTTTCAGTTACCAACCTCTTGGTGCTTATTGGCTGCTATTTGTTAGGCTTCAAATGCACAATGATCACATGATGAATAAAATCAGGAGACTGACAGAAGCTTGGACTTAGCCTTCAGAAAGGGATACATGCTTCATTTAGTAAGGATATCAGACATTACCTGCGCTGAAATCCCTTCAGTGGAATTTATCTTTGATTTAAGGGGACTGGAAATCTGCCATTGTATTCCAGCTCCTCAACGTTTGATGAAGGAAACTATTTCTAAAGATCCTATAACATTTGACTAGAGCCAGAAATTTTTGCAAGGATATACAAGGAAATAATGAATATAAAGCCCTGTTTTAAGTCAAACGCATCATGGTGTAAAACAATACTCCCTACAAAAAGGAAATCTCTGTTTCCTTTATGAATCCATGATCTATGTCTAATGGCTCTATTGCTGTTTCAATGAGAATAAGCCCTCTGTCCAGACTTCTAAAGGGTTGGTAAGAGGGTTAACATAAGTATATTTAAACAGAACTGTATTATGGAGCAGTGCATTTATGATCCAGTCTGTTCCAGGAAAAGATATGTATATGGTTAAAGAAGAGGACTGAGAACAGAAAATCATAGATTATACTCTCTCCACTCACCACTTATTGAGTGACTTAGTCTCATTAAAAATGGATACATCACCATTTGCAAATGGGTGGTGTGTGACTTAATTAACATTTGTAAATTGCTGAGACGATGGAAGACAATATTCACGCAAAAACCATTTTGAAAGCATCTTTAGTTATGTACTTTTAAAAAAAAACTCAAGGAAGATTTATACAGGAGCCTTTGCCTCAGACTGTCTCCCATTTGTGAGTCTGCAATTACATGGGCAAACCTGGTATCATACAGGTTTCTAGCTCTCTGAGTGTGCCTGCAGGTCAGGCAGATATTCATCCAAACAAGCTTATTTGCACTGACAATTACTGTAAGTTTTGTGTGATATGTCTACCCCAAAAACCTGTGGGGTGAATTGGGGAGTGTGGCAGCCCCACAGTTAGAGCTCACCTGACTGTCCTTGGACTCAGGACAGTATGGCCCAATGGCCAGAGTCAATGTGGTTACCCTGGGTATCAGGGCTGTGTGGTCCAATGGCCAGAGTCAGGGGGCTGCCACCGGGGACGGGGTGTCAACTACTTTCCTGAGCTTCTTATTATCCTGTCTCCTGGTCAACAGGTCATTTGGGCTTCCAGGCTCCTCAACACGTCATACCCCAAGACTCTGACTCTGGTCAGGAGTCTGGATGTGCTGAGAATCCTGTCTGATTTGCTAGATCTCTGGCTGCCAGGAATATAATACCCAGTAATTCATCCAGTTGTCCAGACTACTACTTATGTCTTCTTTTGGCTGAAATAGTGCAGTTAGACCAGTTGGCGTAGCTGGGCACTCCTCTAATCAGGACTTCCTTGGTCCGAACTTCTGCTATTTCTGACTCAACCAGCTGCTTATTAGCAAGCTGTCAGATGTCAGCTGGGATGCAAAGGTTGCCTGAGGACCTATGGATTTGAATTCAAGATTTATGAGTCTGCCTTCCTTTCTTTCTTCCTTTCAAGTCCCTCTTTCCCATCCCACTCTCCACACAGAACCAGAACTACCTGTAGCCCAGTTAAACCATTGTCAGGCAATTACATAAATGTCATGGGCATAAAATGTGTTGGACAAAGTGTTATCTAATGGAACTAACTAATTAGTGACCCATAGAATTGATAAATGCTAAATTCGACTTGTGTCATTCGTCTCATCTGCTGTCCAGTTGGCTGCTTAATATAAGGATTCAGATTCTCCATGTGTAAAATCTCTTGCCAACAATGGATGTGCTCTGACCTGCCAACAAGCTAGAATTAAGGCTTCTATTAAGCATCTCCAACAAGCTAATGGGCACATCTTTGGTTTGTTGTCAAAATGGAGTAACCTGCTGTCTTTATCTTTCAATTGGTATTTTGAAATATATATAAAAATGAATGTATTGGGGGCGTGATTTGTTGGATTGACAAAAAATGGAAACTGCGGTCCTGTGACAGAGGGTACCAACCCCTCCTGCTGGAGAGGGAGCCCATAGCTACTCAGTGGAGTAGCAGAGGATCCAAGCCCCCAGGAGCTGGGCTGCAGGGGGATGCCTGGCTGGCCCTGCAAGGACCAGATTAGTGAGGTGCCTGCCCGGACTCCCTACTTTTAGGGCGCCACCCAGTTCCCCCGCCATCCCCTATGTGGTTCAAAATGGCAGGGGGTGGCCATAGCCCCCGATGCTGGATTGGGGGCCGGGACCAGAGGCCACCCCGGCTGCTGCTGCGCTCTCAGCACAGCAGCATTCCGGACCGGCCTGTCCCCAGACCTTGGAGAACAGTGGCCATATGCTGCCCCACCTGGGGCTGGCCAGAATGCTATGCCAAGAGCACAGCAGAGTTCGGGAGGGTGGCCTCTGGCCCCGCCCACCCTGCAGCATTGAACTGCTCCCCTCCCCCCAGATGCCGGCAGCTGTGGCCACCCCCCGGCATTGTGGCCCACACAGAGGGAAGGCAGGAGCACTCGGCAGTGCCCCAAAAGTGGGGAGCCTGGGCCAGTGCCCCTCTAGTCTGATCATTGAAGGGCCAGCCTGGTGTCCCACACACTATACAACCATGGCGCACAATAAAATCAGAAGTAATATTACTTTTGGGGTTTAGTTTTCTTTTATTAATGTTTTAAATTATAGAGAAATTAAATACCAAAAGCTAAATTAACAAAATATAAAGTCTTGTCACTTTAAATCCTCAAGAGGAAAAGGGAAAATGAAGTTCCAGAGCGGTAGCCATGTTAGTCTAGTTCAGCAAAACAAACAAGGAGTCCTGGGCACTTTTAAAGATTAACAAATTTACTTAATGCATGAGCTTTCGTGGGAGAAATCCCAATTCTTCAGACCCTTGAAGATGGAGAACTAACAGAATAGAAGAAAAAATAATTGCAGGGAAATGTAAGTCATAGGATTAGGATCATTGTTTCAGCAAGTCAAAGCAGTTGTTTAGATTCAAGCAGTGTAAAACAACATATTAGAAAGTGGGGAGGTAGAGATAGGAGAAAGTCACCTATTGTAATGAGAAATCCAGTTCAAGTCTTAGGTAATGGTATCAAATTTGCATATGAATTCTAACTGTAGTTTTCTCTTTGAAGTTTTGATTTGTAATTAACTTGCTTAAGTACAGCAGGACATATCTTCCATGGAAATGAAGTGTCTCATGGTAAATTTGCACCTTTAATTATGCTATTAATTGTAATCTTACTGTGTAGCATGCCCAATCCTTCCTTCCTTTAGTCATACACAATCAGTTTGTCCTCAGGGGGGTTTCAAATAGAGTATCTAAGGACAAAATAGGATTTTGCGGCTGAAATCTTGGCCCAGCTGAAGTCACTGGTAAAGTTGAATAAACTTCAAGAGGGCAGGACTTTATATATTTAATTTGGGATCATTAAAGTTACTATGTGATCTTCAACTTTTCCATTTTAAGACTTTTGAGATTTAAAAATGGATTTCGACATGCATCTTTATCTGAAATTTCCAGAGGGGTAGCTATGTACAGCAAAAACAACGAGAGTCCTGTGGCACCTTATAGACTAACATCTGACGAAGTGGGATAGCCTACGAAAGCTTATGCCCGAAGAAATCTGTTAGTCTATAAAGTGCCACAGGACTCTCGTTGTTTTATCTTTATCTGAATTTTGCATTTAAATCCTAAGCTATCTCATTACAGAGGATTATTGCAGGACAGAAGTTGGGAGTTTTTTTTGTTTCTGTTTTTTTTGTAAAAACCAGTAAAAGTTCTCAGTATTGCATGTTTTCCAAGGTGTTCTTTTTTCTTTCAGCTCTCAGTGGTATTTAAAATATTTATCCAGATTTAGAAACTATAGAAGAAATATCTATTCTTAGTTCATAATAATTTGTGCATGAAAACCTACTCTCTACCATTGTATCATTTTCTGACATTTACGTGCTTTTTGCTGCCAGCGGCATTTTATCATCTTTGGCCCTCTGGATTTATGATGTTTTATTTTGGCTTTTTTAAATTACATTTGATTGATTTTAAATAATGACACTTAGAATCATAGAATCATAGAATAATAGAGTTGGAAGGGACCTCACGAGGTCATCTAGTCCAACCCCCTGCTAAAAAGCAGGACCACTCCCCCTAAATTATCCCAGCCAGGGTTTTGTCTAACCGAGCCTTAAAAATCTCCAAAGATGAAGATTCTACCACCTCCCTAAATAGCCCATTCCAATGCTTCACCACCCTCCTAGTGAGAAAGTTTTTCCTAATATCCAACCTTGACCTCCCCAGCTGTAATTTGAAACCATTGCTCCTTGTTCTATCCTCTGTTACCCTCAAGAACAGCCTAGCTCCCTCCTCTTTGGAGCAACCCTTCAAGTAGTTGAAGGTTGCTATCAAATCTCCCCTCAGTCTTCTCTTCTGTAGACTAAATAAGCCTAGTTCCTTCAGTCTCTCCTCATAAGTCATGTGCCCCAGCCCCCTAATCATTTTTGTTGCCCTCCGCTGGACTCTTTCTAATTTGTCCACATCCTTTCTGTAGTGGGGAGCCCAAAACTGGACACAGTACTCCAGATGCGGCCTGACCAGTGTCGAATAGAGGGGAATTATCACATCCCTCGATCTACTGGCAATACTCCTACTGATGCAGCCTAATATGCCATTGGCCTTTTTGGCAACAAGGGCACATTTTTGGCTCATATTCATCTTCCCGTCCACCATAACTCCCAGGTCCTTTTCTACAGCGCTGCTACTTAGCTGATCGGTCCCCAGCCTGTAGCAGTGCATGGGATTTTTCCGTCCTAAGTGCAGGACTTTGCACTTGTCTTTGTTGAACCTCATGAGGTTTCTTTCGGCCCACTGTTCCAATTTGTCCAAGTCTCTCTGGATCCTGTCCCTGCCCTCCAGAGTATCTACCATTCCCCCCAACTTGGTGTCATCCGCAAACTTACTAAGCACGCAGTCTATTCCATCATCAAGATCATTAATGAAGATGTTGAATAGAACCGGCCCCAGGACCGACCCCTGGGGCACTCCACTCGTTACCGGTTGCCAACCAGACATCGAGCCATTGATTCCTACCCGCTGAGCCCGTTGATCTAACCAGTTTTCGATCCACCTTACGGTCCACTCGTCCAACCCATACTTCCTTAACTTGCCGACGAGAATGCTGTGGGAAACCGTATCAAAAGCGTTGCTAAAGTCAAGGTATATCATGTCAATGGCTCTTCCCGCATCCACAAATGTAGTCATCTCATCATAGAAGGAAATCAGGTTGGTCAGGCACGATTTGCCCTTGGTGAACCCATGTTGACTGTTCCTGATCACTCTATTTTCCTCCAAGTGTTTCAGGATGGATTCCTTGAGGACCTGCTCCATGATTTTCCCAGGGATTGAGGTGAGGCTGACTGGTCTGTAGTTCCCCGGATCCTCCTTTTTCCCTTTCTTAAAGATAGGTACTATATTTGCCTTTTTCCAATCCTCCGGGACCACCCCCGTTCACCACGAGTTCTCAAAGATAATGGCCAGCGGCTCTGCAATCACTTCCCCCAACTCCCTCAGCACCCTCGGATGCAGTTCATCCGGCCCCATGGACTTGTGCACATCCAATTTCATTAAGTGTTCCCTAACCTGACTTTCCATCACCAAGGGCCACTCTTCTCTCCAGTCCGCGTTACCCCGTGTAGTAGCCTGGGAGCTGGCCCGCCCTGTGAAGACTGAAGTAAAAAAAGCATTGAGTACTTCAGCCTTTTCCGCATCATCCTCCACTTCATCCACTCTGTCTGCAATGTGGGTTAATTTTCTGTAAGGTTCAGTTCATTAGTCTGTGATTTATTTTTTTCCCCAGTATTTTTCCATTATTTGTCACCATTATCTTAACAATTACATAAACTTTCTTCGGTGCTTCGATTTTTCTGCCACTGACTCAACTTTACAAGAGCACTTTCTTCAATTTATAAAGTGGATCTGGCCAAATCACCTATATTAAGAACACTTGGAATACACTAGTATTACAAATACTTTGTGTTTGATTAGCATATCTTTTCTACTCCGAAAAATGAATAAGGTTGATTCTTCTGTTTCACATAACCGGAAATCCACTTTCGCACCGGTTTTGTCTGGTGGCATTTTTCTATCACATCTTCAATGGTATACCTTTTATTCAGCTGTATTTAGGGTTGCAGACCCACTTGTATTCTAATGCCAAATCTTTGTTTCTCCTATATTACTGTGAGCATGAACTAGCTAACTAGTTTAGAATCACAATGTTTCAAATGTTTGTTAGAAATAAAATATATGTCCAACAATTGGGAATGTCTATATTTGTTTACATGGCCACACACCATAGGATCTGAGCAACTCACAATTTTTTTTAAAATAGGAGAAAGAACATGATTAGTTTATAATGAGGTTCTGGTTTATATTTATGTGAGTGAGACAATAGATATGCTGTGTGTCTAGATTTGTATGTGATAAATTAATTGGGGAAAAGCTAAATCAATGAGATAAATTTCACATCTAGTTGGGAGAATGGTGTCGTCCATCTTCATTCTTTCAGGATTGAGTTCATAATCTAAATTCAACTACTGTGAAAGTTCTGTCTCCACCATTCACATTTCTCTCCATACTGGATAAGTTCAATGTCCCAGGTCAATGAATCTGTCATGGGACATCATGGTTAAAGAGGGAGAGGTTATATCTAAGGTGACTATCACAAGGAGGACTTTGAATAACAGAACAGAGAATTTTTAACTGGATTCTGAAGTCATTGAAGAGATAGGGGAAAACAAGGTGGATTGCAATGATGTGTCATTGAAAACTATTTTCAGGGCATGTGAATACATTTCTGATTATAATGTATTGCAGTAATCAACACCTCTAAGTCAGGAATGCATGGATCGCTATGATCAGGTCTGTGTCCTATAGGATGCAGCATATCATCTGAGCAGTTGAGTTGTGTGAACTAAAAATGCAAAGTTCCAAAGGGGTAGCCATGTCAGTCTCGTTCAGCAAAATACAAGGACTCTTGCGACACTTTTAAAGACTAACAAATGTATTTATCGCATAAGCTTTTGTGGGAGAAAATCCCACTTCATCAGACTCCTTGTTTGTTATGCTAAAAATATAAAGGAGAATATCAGCTTTCATGTTTTAGGAAGAAAAAAGGCTCCTACCCCTTTTCCTCTGCAAGTAGATTTAAAAATGAAACCTGATATAAACTAAAATAGACTAATTACTTGGGCTGAAATCCTGTTGCTGATTTTTCCTTAAAAATCATGCATTATCCACAGTCTGTATCATATCCACTCTGTGCTGACTCTTGAGGTTCATGGAAACTATGACTAAAGATTTTGCTATTTCAGGAAGGGCCCACAGATCAGTTTCCAGTATTCACTAAATGCCACTATTACGTTATCTACTATGCTTTTGCCACAGTACACTTTATTTTTTTAATATATGGTTGATCATCAGTATGTTTAGCCCCATTATGTTGTTTTCTTCTCTCGGATGTATCTGTGTTTACCTGAGTATCCGATTATGATTAAACGATTAACATGAATGCTGATTCATTTGTCTGGTGCCTTTTAAATTGTAACTTAAAATATGTTCATGAAGAGACTGTATGTGTGCAGGATAGGAGAGAGGGACAAAAGATAATTGGAAGTGACCGTTCTGCTTTTGAAAATTACATATTGCACTACTAATGAGAAGGCTTTATTTTCAATCCTCTTGCGCTGAGCTTGAAAATTATATACGAGTCACATGATTATGCCTTTACATGTGTATTGTGTTATACTTCAATCCTCCAAGTAGTGAGCAAAATTTCTAATCTGTATGTACTTCACCTAACCACAGCTTTTTTGAGGATAGTAATAAATATACTGAGAACAATGGAAGAGGAGGTACTTTTTTTTTTTTTTACAGAGAAATGACTGAAAAACCCAAATGAGAGATAAGACATTCATACTAATATATGTGATCCTATTTAGTATCACACATTAACAGCCTGTGAGGGTTCATATAAACTCTGCATGAGTATGGAAGCTGATTTAGGCTCTGCGGACCCTGGCCTTCCACATTTGCAAACCATAGCTGGACTGAAGCAGGAATTAAAATGAACTCTGGTCAGATGGGGGCAACCCTGGGAAAGGAACAGGCTATTATGCACCCTAGCTCTCTGAGAGGGGCACCTGGATGCCTTGGGCTAAGAAGGGGAAAGAGACCAAGATGTGTACTGGAGGCCCAGTGAACTCTGGGGTGAACTATGATATTTTCAAGGCCTTTGAAATAAGAGAGGCCAATATTCTGACTGAAGCTGCTTACAGGTTTTCCTCTTTTACTTTATGTTTGTATTTAACCTCCTTTGCTGACTATATACTGTTTTATTTGTTTCACCTGGGACTATGAGGTGGGAACAAAACCAGTAAGAAGGCTGGAATGCGAGCAATTGGCCCTGCATATTGCACTCCCCTCATAGACTCTCTGCCAAGGACAAATTTATGACATAGCCATCTAACTTGCCACCCTAAGTACATGGTGGGGGTGGGCAAAAATTTTGTTAATAAGTTCCAAATATTTTCATTTTCATTAATATATTGTTTACACTGAATACAGTTGTCTACATGTAAATTCTCTGGCTCTGTCCTCTATTCTCCCTGTTTTTCATCCTCTGAAACACCCCCTGCTAAATCCTTCCAGGAGCTCTAGAAAGGCCATGTTACTTCTCTTGACAATGAAACTCTGGTGGTTTTGGGAAACTTTCTTTTGGGTTATGAAACTGAGACAGCAGGAATAAGAATAGGAAGCAATTTTCATAGCTGTGAAGTTTAGGAAGCTTGCAGACTTTCCATAGACTCCACCACTGAGGAGGCAAATTTGGATAATACAAAATTACAGTCTTGTGATAAAATGTTAGTAGCCTTCCATCCACCATTTAAACAAGAGTGATTAAAAGTGCATTTATCCCTTCCTTGATTTTTTATTTGAATTTTCATTTTAGTATTTTAGCATTCATTCAGTCAAGTGAAAAGAGATCCTATCAATCTCTGAATATAAAGGCTAGAAACTGGTATAACAAATTGCAAATTACTTAAGTAAAAATTACTTAGGAATTTATTGTTTGCAATAAATGTCTCTACGCCTTCTGACCGGGGTATTTTTTGGCTGCACAGTTCTCTGCCTACACTGTGATATCTCCAACAAGCCAGAGTGCCTAACCAGGCCATCATCTGTTCTTTGCAGTCTCATTGAAAGTTTATAAACAGAGTAATTGCCAGCAGTTGTAAGTCACCTCAGAGCTCTTTATAAGCAAATACATTTATTATTAAAGTGAAAACATTATGGAAAAAAACATATTTAGAACAATAAAATAACCTACACTCATGAAAATGTTTACCAGAGATCACCCCTCAAACCCATCCTCTTGGTGTCCATAAGTCTCTGCATGTTAGAAGCTGGGATTAGATAACAAGGGATGGATCAGTCTTTGATTTGCCCTGTTCTGTTCATGCCCTCTGAAGCAATTGTTTCTGATCCAGTACAGCAAAAATGAGAGTCTTGTGGCACCTTAGAGACTAACAGATTTTCTTCGGCATAAGCTTTCGTGGGTTATAACCCACTTCGTCAGCACCGCCGCTCTTTGAAATGTTGTAGCATGTTCTCAAGTTTGGGTCCCAGCTACTTTCTAAATTCTAGTTTCTAAAATTCTAAATTCTAGTGCTCCAATCCATGCCACAATTGACAACTGACTGGAATTGTGCCTGGCCCCTGCAAAGAATAGTAAGGGGAATGTGTGGGGAAATTCCTTGTTTCCTCACTTTCCTTTGCTTACCCAAACAGAGCGATAAATAATCTCCTACTTAATAAATTTCCTTTGTTTAACTATTTCAAGACTTCCTCTGACTACTTCATCATACCTCCCGTTAATATGCTTCTATCCATTTAGTCAATTCTTACTTTTCTGGTTAAATAAGCATTAAATTTCAACAGACGTATTAACATGAATTAATTCCATATAAGAAAAGCCCTTTTATCCAACTCCCAGTTAAACAGAGCTAGTCAGAGAAAGAGCAGACCACAGGTTCAGCAAATGATTCTGACACCACATCTTTTGTACACGTGTGCATTGATGTTCAGCTGTTACATGGATAATTATTGCAAATCCATATTTAACTAATATTTAGCATCAGCACCTACCAACTGACATACTGATTTATCCTATAGCTGAAGCACAGCCAAAGAAATGGAGAGGTTAGTGTAATAGTTCTGTTTCAATCTAGGCATATAACTGAAGGAAGGTCTTCAAAGAAAAGTTAATTTGAGCTATCTGCACTTGAGTGAGTGTGGCCACCCTGTGAAATAAGCATTCAAACTGCTGTGTCCACAGCCATATACGGTACTTAGACTCCTTGGAGCATATCCCATGTTCCTTTGTACTGCAGTAAGAAGGGCCACCTCTATGAATTTCTTCCTAGGAAAACAAGTTCCAAAGGGAAATAAATGTGTTAGTCTTTAAAGGTGCCACAGGATTCCTTGTTTATTTTTTACAGGAAGAAATTATCTCTGAGCACAAAGGAGGAAGAAAAAAATATTTGGAGTCATGGTGGACTGCATGCACCTGACAAAGTGGGTTGTAGCCCACCAAAGCTTATGCCCAAAGATATTTTTTAGTCTTTAAGATGCCACAGGACTTCTGTTGTTTTTGCTATATACAGACTAATATGGCTATCCCTCTGGAACTTAAGATGATCTTGAATAGGCTGTAGAGAAAAAAAATAGAGGGCAAATAAAGGAACCTTGTGGGATCCCTAAAAGAAGTGGGAAGGGGTAGGAGAAAGAGGATCTACTAAAGGACACAAAAAAGTGGAATAACCAGAAAGGTCAAAAATTGGGGAAATGAAAGAGTCATGAAAGCCTAGGACAGACAAGGTTTTAAGAAAGATTGTCTGATTGGTGGTGTCAAAACAGGAAAGGGGTCATGAGTGATGAAGATAATGGCCCTGAAATCTGGTCAGGGGGAGTTTATTAGAAACTTTGGTGAGAGCAGTTTTGGTAGCATGGAAATAACAGAAATCAAATAGGAAATAATGTAAGATGGAATTGGAGAAGAACCAGACAACGGTTCTAGAAAGTGTCCTACTTTAGAGGTGAAGCAGAGTCAAGTATGGGTGAGACCATGGCATGTTTGTGTGCACAGGCAGAAAGGTTGAGGAGAAACATGATGGAAGGGGATGAGACCCAAGAGGTCAGAAAGCATGAGAGGGATCACTGGAGAAAATTTTGAAAGAGAAAGTACTTAAGGCTATAGAGGATAATGGTAATTGTAATAAAATACAACATGGCTTTACAAAAGGTAGATTGTGCCAGACCAACCTGATCTCCTTTTTTGAAAGGATAACAGATTTTTTAGATAAAGGGAATGCGATAGACTTAATTTATTTAGATTTCAGCAAGGCGTTTGATACAGTTCCACATAGGGAGTTATTAGTTAAGTTACAGAAGATAGGGATTAATATGAATATAGTAAGGTTGATAGGGAACTGGTTAAAAGGGAGGCTACACTGGGTCATACTGAAGGGTGAACTGTCAAGCTGGAGGGAGGTTACCAGTGGAGTCCCTCAGGATCGGTCTTGGGACCAATCTTATTTAACCTTTTTGTTACTGACCTTGGCACAAAAAGTGGGAATGTGCTAATAAAGTTTGCGGATGACACCGAGTTGAGAGGTATTGCCAATAAAGAGAAGGATCGGGATACCATACAGAAAGATCTGGATGACCTTGTGAACTGGAGTATCAGGAATAGGATGAAATTTAATAATGGGAAGTGCAAGGTCATGCATTTAGGGACAAATAACAAGCATTTTTCCTATAAGTTGGGGATGCATCAGTTGGAACGGACTGAGGAGGAGAAGGATCTGGGAGTACTGGTTGATCATAGGATGACTATGCATCGCCAATGTGATGTGGCTGTGAAAAAAGCTACTGCGGTTCTAGGATGTATCAGGAGAGGTATTTCAAGTAGAGACAGGGAGGTGTTAGTGCCACTGTACAAGGCACTGGTGAGACCCCACCTGGAATATTGCATGTAGTTCTGGTCCCCCATGTTTAAAAAGGATGAATTCAAATTGGAACAGGTGCAGAGAAGGGCTACAAGGATGGTCTGTGGAGTGGAAAACCTGCCCTATGAGTGGAGACTCAAGAAGCTTGGCTTGTTTAGCCTAACCAAAAGAAGGCTGAGGGGAGATATGATTGCTCTCTATAAATACATCAAAGGGATTAATATCAGGAAGGGAGAGGAGCACCGTCCCAGCCAGAATGGAGCCGCAGGGCTCCGTTCTGGCTGGGACCGCTGGGACCCCGACAAAAAGGGAAGCCTGCACTCTCTTCTAGCCAGGACCTGTGGGGATCCCGGGCAGAGGGGAGCTGCCTGCTTCCTTCTGGCCAGGACCATGGGTCCCGGGCAGAAGGAAGCAGCGGCTCCCTTTATGCCAGGATCCGCGGGGGTCCTAAAGAGAAGGGAGCCCTGCAGTCCCTTCTGGCCGGGACTGTGGGGACCGCTCGGTCCCAGCCGGAAGGGAGCCAAGCAGTCCAGGCCAGTAGGGAGCTCTGCGCTCCCTTCTCCCCTGGACCGCTCGGGCTTCCTGGCTCTGTCGAGGACAAGCCCTCCTAGCCTGGGGAGCCAAGGCTCCAAAGGAGCCTCGCCTCCTCCTGGACCTAAGTAGTCAACTTAGAGAGTCTAGTGTAGACTCTCTAAGTCGACTTAGTAAGGCCAAGTTTAAGTCGACTTAAGAGTCCTGTGTGGACTCCCTAAGTCGACTTAGAGTCAACTTATTAAAGTCAACTTAGTAAAGTCGACCTAAATCCCTAAGTGTAGACATAGCTTATGAGTCTATGAGTAAAGGATAAGAACAGGCAAGAAACCTCCGTGCTGGAAATGGGAGAAGTGACATTTGTTAGAAGGGCAGTCACTCTGGGTCCTCTCTCACGGTACTATTATTATTTCTTTTGCCCTAAATCTCTGAAAACTTCCCCATATTTCTAAAACAACAACACAGGTAACATAGGCTAATGGTTATAAGAGTTAGGAAGGAATTGTGCCCCCCATGTTCATAATAGCACAAGAGGTGAGGTACATTTTAAGAGTTTTTCTGATCCAGCGTGGAAAATACTGTGTTCTTACATCAGTGCCTATTTTTAAAATTCTATGACACATCTATGCATTTTTACACATTTTTGCAAATCTGTCACATCATTATCTTGAAATACCATGTTGTATTTTGCAGTAACTCGGTACGTAACTTGTGTCACCAGTGTAATGAAGTAGCTATAGATATATCATTTAAAGGCTCTTCCTATTTAACAATCAGAAGTCTTGGAGTTGCATGTAAAGCACAGGACACTGCAAAATAGACTGAAGGTTTTAAGGTTACTGTACTTTTAATCAGTAGATTGTTTGCCAGTAGGAACTAATGCCCTTTTCACCCTTAATATTAGCAGTAAGAAGGTTGTCTAGAAAGAGCACATCTGTCTTTTTAACTGCCTTTTCCCAGTTGCAAAGGCATATATCACCTAGAAATTCTAGAAAAAGATAGATCTTATTTTACTCAGTTTGCCAGTCATAGTACCAAATAACTCAATTCTCTTCCAGAATGTTAAATGAACTCCACTAAGCTGCAAATTGGTGTCAGGGGTATAATAAGATTCCAGTATATTATTGGCATAATTCCATTTATGCTTTCTGTAGTCAAGAAACATTTCTGTAGTATGCAGCACCGTAAAGCAGCCTTTCCACTTAGCTGACAGTGTACCCTTTTCTTTCAAGATACTGACATCTACTAAGTTAAATTGGTCACTTTAAAATATAAGAAATATAAAAATATAAGAAATCTACTGATTCTGCAATTTAATTATGCTTTTAAATAATCCCTCATAACATTTTAAACAAAGGAAGACACTGTCAATCTGATTATTAACCTGCCTGTTGGTTATCAAAGGGAAAACAGAACTAGAGAATTGCTGAGACAGGAAGCAAGACAGCATTACAAGAGATCTGTCTTTCAAATCTGATTTTTTCTATGTTGATTTTAGGTACAATGCAAAAATAGTTTGTGTTTTTCTTGTCTGTGTTGCCAATTGCTATGCAGATTTCTGGTTTGTCTACACTTGCAGCTAGAATGTTGCTTATTTATTTTTGTCAATGAAATACTCACACGATAACATTCACAAGAATTGTCCATTTTTAAGTATGCTGTCTATGTAGCAGCGTCAGAGCCTATACCACATGTGAATGACATAGAGGTCAGTTAATATTTCTAAAACTCTGAGCTAAATCGTGACACCATCTCAAGGGAACACATGTTCCTTTTGCACAGCCTGCTCCACACATTATTGCAGCAAATTTTTCCACACACTGCTTCAGCCCTGTCCTGCATGTAATGAGGACAGAGCCATGATTTTGTCTCCTCTCTACCGTTCTCTTACCCCTTTTCTGGTGTTTTGCAGTAGGGGGAATTAGAAACTAACAGTTCCAACACGCCCCAGAGCAGAGAGACTGCTATTGAAGACCTCTGCATCCCAGTTCTGGGATGCTCCTTCACCCCGAGGTCTCTCACATATGGGCTGATCACATCTGGCCCTTTGCCAGTGAGAAAGATCTGCATAAATGCTGTTGACATTGATGATTCTGGAAAAAGAAAGTGCCTTTCCCTTCAAAGGCAGTGTTTTTTTCTGTGGTTACACTTTGGTTTGATCAAGAATTATAACATTTTTAGCTGTTTAAATGGTTGGAGTGTCTCTCTTTTGGAGTTAATCCATATTTGTGCAGTCACAGTACTGCTTTTTTTGTGAACAATACTAGAGTCAGAGAATGGACACGTTTAAAAGTAAGCCTGCTTTACCCAAGAAATGGCAATGGGATATGAAGTTTTCCATTCTAGTTAACCAGTTTCACTTCTAGAGCTAGGTCAGCAATGAATGAAAATTGCCCCCTCTGATGGCTGTTTGAGGATAATGGGTAATGTTGAGATTTAAAAGTTTAAGCTTTATAACCATTAAAACATAAAATGCCATATTGTATGTTAATATATACAAAGTAAATGTTCGTAAATCAAACTGTAAGGAGTTCTATGTTCTTTTGTTTTGTTTTACTTTGTCTATCTGTAAATTTCTATTATGGATGGGGGTATTTTTGTCAGCTTGTGTGTGTAAGATGAAATTGCCATATACTGACACTCACCATTAAAAATCTATCCATTCCAAGAGTAGCTATGAACCACAGTGGGTAGATGAAATCAAAAGGACTTGACATTAAAGTAGCTTCTGTGTCCCTATGAAACAGTGGAGAGGAAGCATGCTTAGTGGTTAAAGCAGGAAACTGGGAGTCAGCAATTCAGGGTTCTCTTTTTGACTTAACTGGGTGTTTTGATGAATAAACTCTTACTATTTGTAAGGATCTTTGAGGTCTGCAGGCTGAAAAACACCAAGTTGGTGCCAGGTAGTTATTTTATCACTACACCATTCCAAGCTTAGCATTTATAGATCATTTTGATCATTCCTAGCAAGATGGGGGAGACAAATAACAGTGGGTGCATCTACACTTGTGAATTAAGTCAACTTAAGCCTGCTTAAGTCGACTTAATTTACCCTGCATCTAAACTACACTTTCCCCTGTCCCAGGTCCACCTAGCCTCTAGAAGTTGACCTAGGCATCCAGTGTGGACACTCTAGGTCGATTTTGTAGGGTCTCCTCTAAGTTGACTTAAAATTTAAATGTGGACATGCTAAGTCGACTTAAATTAACAAGTGTAGACATAGCCAATGAGTCTCCTGAATGTTCCGAGTGAATATTTGGTTCCCTACCAATATAATTTTGCATACAGTGGCAGACTGGTGAAGAAAATGCAGAAGTACTGACTGTCTGTATCCTGCTGTACCACTGGACTGCCCAAAAAAGCATTTCAAAGACACACACATTTTACTATATAGATAAGGTAGAATCAGTGTACTCATTCTGCCTCTTCAGTGTTCCTTCTTGAAAAGGAGACGTGTCAGACAAACATGCTGAAAGCATTTCCCTCTCAATTGGTACAATGTGATACAATGCATTCATTCTGCTGCCTTTGAACTATTGAAGGCAGTGGCAGCAATGAGATAAGAGTTCTGAGCTGTTTTCGTGTATTGGGTAAACAGAAAATAATTACTACAAGAAGGGTGGGGGGGTAGCTATTTCACTACAAAAGCCAGATGTTTAGAAGCTGAGCAGTCCTCTGTACTGCAGTGTCTAAAAGATTGTATTGTTGCCTCTTTTTGACCTGAATGGCTAGTCATAATTGAGCACTTTGGATGTTTCAGCTGGGAGTAGAATTTGGTAGCAGCCAGGTATTTCTTTGCTGCAGCTTGGTTTATTTACAAGGAATATACAAAGTCCCATGTCTCTGAATGCAGAAAGAACCAAGAACAAAAAATAGCTGTTTCTTAGCTTGGCTTGCCAGGCCTCCAACTTCTTAAGCCAACACCAAACCCAAATCTTTGTCTCACTAGCTTTTTCCCCCCACCACAATCACATTTTTCTTACAGGTGCCTGCATCTTCCTTGACTTTTCCTGCCTCTTTTTCCTCTGCCTATCTCTCTGTTCTTGTCTATGACCACAATATCTATCTAGTCTCTCTTATTCCCACAAACACCTACTTGAAATAGTATGCAGTCCAAAACCCTAGGGCAGGTTCACAATTTTTGTCTTAGGTAGGACTTTCATTTACAGTTATATTAATTTAAGGGTGAGTTCACATCTATCAACCTCAACAGAGCTTGAACCTAACTCATAACAAGGTTTCACACAGCTCATAATAGTACTTCCAACCTTGGTTTTGTTCATCACCCTAAGAATGTTTAAAAATAGTGAAATCCAAGAACCCACCCTAAACAGAAAGGGGAAAATAAGTAATGCAACAAATTACAAATGATACAAGCTGAACTATTTACATATCTACAGTATCCTGTGTTGTTGTAGCCATGTTGGTTGCAGCTTATTAGAGAGACAAGATGTATGATGTAATATCATCGATTGGACCAATTTCTGTTAATGAGAGAGACAAGCTTTTGATCTTACACGGAAATCTTCTTCAGGTCTATCTACGTACAGTATCCTTCTGTCAAGATGGTTTCACATCACCAATATCAAAGATTTTTATGTCCAACAAAATCTCATTGGGGGTTTTATTGCCTGGATTTCCTTTTATCCACCAGGGACGGGTTTTCAGTCAGTCCTTGAGGAGTGTTTGTCGTTTTTGTGGAATTGTTGGCTCAGTCACACCCTTCCCAGTCTCTTCAAATGGATGACTCATTGCCATCACAACATTCCCAGCCTCAATGTCTTCAGTTACACTCACAGATTTAGAGGAGAGCGATGCTGAAATCTTATCCTTCCTTCCCCCTCCACCTTAGATGATTCTTATGGGTAGCTTTGGTTTTCGTCCTGGAACCCAACTGTATTCTGTTCACCACTTCATTTATTTGAGTCACTATCATATTGGGTCCTCTCAAGATATATCCAGATAAAGACCCCTACTCATTTTTCTCCTCAGATTGTGGAACAAGACCAGGTCCTCTTTTTTAAAAGTTTACCCATATGACCTATGGCCTAGAATCTTTTCACTTTATCAAAGGCTGTCCTCATATCTTCCTTAGCAAATGTATGATTTTTTTCAGTTTTGGATTAGAGAACTACATGGTCCCCATGGTTCAAATCTCTTTTTTCCTTTTCATGAACATCATACAAGAGATTTTATGGGGTCCATAGCTCATGCCCAAACATGAGGAATACTTGGGCTTACTTTGTATACTCATTGACTTCTGTTCTATAAGTCAATAAAAAGAATGGCATATGCTGGTCCCATTCCCTTTGATTCTCTTCTACAAAGGAAGCCAACTGATCTTCCATGTCCTACTGAATTTTCCCATCAGATTGTGGGTGTGCTGGAGTGGTGCAGGTATTATAATTCCAGGAATCTTACAAATCTATTGAAATACTTTGCGTTCACATTTTCACACTTGATTGGTTTGTTACTCACTCAGCACCCCAAAAACGGTAAGGTTTCATTCACTAGGATCCCCGCTGCTGTTGTAGTCTCTTAGCTGTTTTACAGGGTAGATCATAGCTGGTGGCAAGTATTGATTGCCAGGCTCTGTCTTAGGCAAGGACACAACAGCAATAAGCCCCAATGGTGGCCCCACAAGCTACTGCTGCAAAGGGGCTCTCCTTTTGCAATATAAGCATCATTTTTCTTCACCAACTTTCTAGTTCCTACTTGCATTTTACCCAGAAAAAATTCTCCCTCAGCTTGGCTAAGGTTTTTGCAACCTCAAAATGTTCAGTAATTTTAAGATCATGACAGACACTAAAAACAGAAGTTTTAAGGTTATCTGGCAAAACCAACTGGTATTCTGTAGCCATCATACACTGGTTTCTCCCATCTCCTATTCAGTTTTCATATTTAAATCCCATGTGTTCCCACTGTGACCAGAAAGCTTTTACTATGGTGATGTGAGGGGACACTATATTCCAGAGCTGCTGCATTCGCCAGATGCTTTTCCAGTAATATGCTCTCCTGATATCAAGATCCTTTCTTCAGAAAGACAAGTTCCAGAGGGGTAGCTTTGTTAGTCTAGTTCAGCAAAACAAAAGGAGTCCTGTGGCACTTTTAAAGACTAACAAATTATGCATCTGATGAAGTAAGATTTTACCCATGAAAGATCATGTGATAAATAAATAAATGTATTAGTCTTTAAAAGTGCCACTGAACTACTTATTTTTTGTTTTCTTTTTCTCTTCTAGTTGCTCAGGATTCTATTCCTTCAACCCCGTATCCATTGTTTCAGTGGATAAGAACACTAGAATGACGTACTGAGTCAAACCAATGATCCCTCTAGTACAGGATCCTGTCTTCTGATGCTTTAGGGGGAATAAACAGAACAAGGCAATTATCCAATGATCCATTCTGTTTTTCAGTCCCAGCTTCCAGCAGTCTGAGGTTTAGGGACACCTAGAGCATGGGGTTGAATCCCTGACCATCTTGGCTAATATCCTTTGATGGACGTATATAATGCTCTTTTTTAAACCTGGTTACATTTCTGGCCTCCACAACATCACCTGGCAATGAGTTCCATTGGTCAATTATGTGTTGTATGAAGAAGTACTTCCTTATGTTTGTTATACATTTGGTACTTATTAATGGTGATGCCTGCTTATTATGTTACTATTTACTTTCCCCACACCATTTATGATTTTATAGACCTCTATCATATGCCCTCTTAGTCATTTCTTTTCTAAACTGAGCAGGCCCAGTTTTACAAATCTCTCCCTATATGCTAGCTGTTCCATATCCCTAATAATTTTTGTTACCCATTTTTGTTACCCTTCTCTGTACCTTTTGCAGTTCTAATCTTTTTTTTTTTTTTTTTGTGATGAGGTGTCCAGAACTAAAAGCAGTATTCAAGGTGTGGGTGAACCATGGATTTACAGAGTGGCATTGTGATATTTTCTATTTTGTTATCTATTCCTTTTGTTCCTAAAATCCAGGATTATGGGGTGGGAACTTCAGCAAACTCCTTTATTCTTCTGCCTGTGGCAGTGTTTCCAGTTAGCATCCCAACAAGGCCAGGTGGACTGGGCATCAGCATTACTTGTTTATGACAAGGCCAAAACATAGCGCTGCAGTTTCTCAACTCATCTGAGAAACTGTCCCTCAGAATTCCTGAGCTAAAAGAGCCATTGCAGAGCGGCATAGTCTCTGATCACAAGCTTGCGCCTGTACAAATAGTGATGAAAATATTCAACAGATTTAACTACTGCTAGAAGTTCATTTTGGTTGGTGCAGTATTTCACTCAGGAGAACAGACTTTTTCTATAATAAACTATAATCCTCTTAAGTCTCTGTGTTCTAGTGTCTGGACAACCCCAAAACCATAAACCCTAGCATCTGTGTGCACTATGAAAGGGGTTTTGAAGCAGGGATAGGCCAAGGCTAAATGGGATAGGCATGTCAATTTAAAATCAGTCCTTGGCAAGGTAATGATGCAGCTGATACAGAACTCAATTAATAAAGAATTAAAGGAGGGTAATATAATTAATGCCAATCAACATGGGTTTATGTAAAATAGATCCTGTCAGACTAACTTGATATAATTTTTGATGAGCTTACAAGTTTGGTTGATTAATGTAATAGTGTTGATGTAATATACGTAGCCTTCTGTAAGGTATTTGACTTTGTACAGCATGACATTTTGTTATCAATTGTCTGTACATATGGTAAGATCCATTCATATTTTCAGGCTTTTCTACTCTGGCTAACTGATTTTAAACCTCTTCTTGAAGGCCCCACCAGAACTGTTGCACCTGTGCCAACTCATTCCAGTTTGTATCAGCTGTGAGGCATCAGAATTGTGTGTCATAGGAGGCTATGGTGCCCTGCTGCTGTCAGAGCTCCTTTAGGGCAGTCTCCTCCATCTGAGTTCAGTGCAGATTGTAAAATAGTATCAGGATATTTCAGAGGGACTTGGCAGGGGGCTTCTCAAACATTTGTCCCCTTTATGTATGTGATTTAAATACTACATTTAAATACTTCATTTCTTTTAAATACTTCTTAATGGAACTCATGGTAACCTTGTATGTACTTGTCTCAGATCATATACAGGAAATCATGCATCAAGATAAGCTTATAACAATTTATGACTATATACTATGAAAAGTCTGTTAGCAGCTTTTGACTCACTTTGTCTCTAAATCAGTTTTTATCCCAAAGAGTCACAAAGCTCTTTACAGACTGTAGTTTAGAAATATAGCTTACTGCACAAATCTTTTCATACAGAAACACCACTAAAATGCAGTTACCGAGAAGTACACTGCAACAGCACTGCACAAGAGACAGGAAATGAAGTCTCAAAGATAAAACTGAATGAGGAATTTAAGGCAGCAGATTGTAATTACAAACATTTGAATCTAAATCATCACAGATTAATCTTGTGAAAAATATTAATGAACCTAAAATTATCCCAAGGATAGGATGTCCGTCCCATGCCCAATTAAAAAAAAAAGGGGGTACTTTCCTAGGCCTAAGTCTGTTGCAGATGTGAATACAAGAATTCTACAGAGAAAAAGACCAGCACAGTGTTCTTTCCACACATGACAAGTATTAAGAAGAGATTATTTGACTTCTACATATAGGAAGGTATCACCCATATTTACTTTGCTATAACAATGTTGCCAGGTAACATGAAACATACAGCTTTCCACTGACTGAACATTATTATGTTGCCTATAGTAATAATGTTTTACCTAAACAATAGCTGCCCTTAGCATGTGGAAACTTTCCATGTAAATATCTAATTAACAGCCTTAAATTTATAAGACTCTCATTTCACTGAAATTAAAACTTCTTGTGCTTCGAGATAATATGGAAATAATTCTGCTGTTCACTTTGTATTGCTCAAGGTTAATGTTAGCACTTCAAACAATGTTTGTTCTTCAGATAGGCTAACCAGCTTGGGCCACATCCTCAAATGATCAGTATAGCTTCATTGAACTGAATGAAAGAATGCCAATTTATATCAGCTGAGAATCTGCCCCTTTGTATACATAGCCTACCACTCATTAATTCTTGGTAATTATGCCCAGCATGCATTTCCATTTTTCTTTAACCCCTTTCATCCCAAGGGTGTTCGCGAGCATTTAGGCTGACCTTTTAATTAGTAGCCAAAGCTTGAAAATATCTCAAATAACTTTTTTTTAAAAGATTATGTCCTACAAGCACCCTATTTTTAAGCTAATGAAAAAAAGAAAGTTAGTTAATTTTTCCTTACGGTGATTCAGAAATATAACGAGATTTACAGTGCTGAAAGAGGTCTTTTATGTAAAAACAAAGAATCTAGAGATCTGTCTCCAATAGCAAAATATTCCTCTTGTTGAAGCAGTGCACCCAAAATAAGAAGGCAGAGGTTTGTTATAGACTTTATTAGCAATGAGAACCAGAGTTCAATGTAGCCACTGTCTCTGTTAGAATAATTTTTCAGCATCTTTACATGGATTACCCTGAAAAACTACCTTTGCAGTGGATTGCACAATGTATTGGAATGACCTTATCCTGCTTTACCCCTTCTTCAGATAACCATTTCTAAAAAGAACTTCTAAACAACCAAGCTAGACATCACTTCCAAAGTATTCTCATCAGGTCTTGCACAAGACCCAATTCATTCTCCAACAAGATATTTGGGAGTGTTTAGTTTTAGGGTACCCCTACACTGGAGGCTCTGTTAAGTCGACTTAACAAGGTCGACTTTAGGTGAACTTAAAGTCGACCTTGTTAAGTGAACTTAGAGAGTCCATACGGAAAACTCCAGTCAACTGCCAGCATCCACACTGGCAGGTGTTTGGTCGACGGAGGAGTGGTGCATTGTGGGTAGCTGTCCCACATTGAACCGGGGCCTGGAGGCCAATTAGGTCGACTTAAGGGCATTCCGCGTCCACACTGGCTTAAGTTGACTTATGCATTAAGTTGACCTTCAGAGGTGGTGTTATAAAGTCGACCTCAGGAAGCACTTAAGTCGACTTAATAAGCACCCAATGTGGATGCAGCGGTCTGTAGGTCGACTTAACCATCCTTAAGTCGACCTAAGGCTCCAGTGTGGACATACCCCTAGTTAGGCAAACAGAGCCAAATTTTCAAAATATAATCTCTGATGTTTCTCATACTGTCATATACATGCACACAAATGATAATGTGCATAATTTAAAAGGTTAATTGTACCTGTGTATTGGCAGATAAGGTATTACTGAGCATTTGTTCCACTCTTCAACCATGATTCAGCAATGTATTTAAGCACGTGTTTATCATTATCATGTGAGTAGAGTTACTGCCTTTAATGGGATTACTCATGTTTTTAAAGTTAGATACATACTGAATTAGGCCAGAATGGGAAATATTGCTGAAACCTGTGTAGCTTGCACACAGGTAAAAAGATTTATTTAAAACAAACAAATGAAAGAACCACCAGCAATGGGCACCCATTTTTAGAATGTTTATCATAAAATGTCATCATTTTCCAAAAGTTACCCAACAACAGGACTAGAGAACTCATCTTGCCCTCATAGTTAGAATAACAGCTGTGTGTGTTTGGCAACTGTTGGGAAGTGTTGACTTTTTAGTGTCAACCGTTCTAAATTACGTTTACAGGTGTGAACTCCATTTGTACGAGCAAAGTCTATTTTTTTTTATGCACAAATGTTAGTGTGGAGCAAGCTGCAATGATGAAAATGAAAGGCCTGGTTGTGGCTCCTTTGAAAATTTTACCCTAATTCAGTTTGTATGCATTTAGTAAAGCTAATAGTTCTTTACAATACATTAATGCTCTGTCTGAGCCTAATACATTTAGTATTCCAGTGATCTGGGATGCCACACACAAAATCTCAGTAGTCCTCAAAAATGTTTGAGAAAATGGAAGGAATAAAATTCTAGTAATTCTGTATTGTGCTTAGGGACTTAGCCACAGTCAGGTATCTAATTAGATTAATGGTATTTAAAAACCAAACTCTGTCAAAGATGGGAATATCGAAGAATCAGAAAGAGTTGGTGGTTTCACTATAGCAATAATTGATTGTAGGCCATATTCACATGACTGGTATCCAGGGAAGCAGTGACTCTGAAAAGGAGTTTGCAGTTTTGGTGGATAATCAGCTAATCATGAGGTCTCAGTGCAATGCTATGGCCAAAGGGGCTTTTTCATCCTAAGAGGTGTAAACGGAATCTCAACTAGAAATAGAGAGTTATTTTACCTCTGTATTTGGAATTGGTGTGACCACCGGTTGAATACTTGTGTCCACAATTCAAGAAGAATGTTGAAAACTTGCAGAGGGTTCAGAGAGGAGCCTGGTAATGATTGAAAGATTACAAATGATGTTTTTCAGTGAGAGAGTCAAGGAGCTCAATCTATTTAGTTTAACAAAGAGAAAATTTCCAAAGGGGTAGCCGTGTTAGTCTATTGTAGAAAGACAACAGAGTCTTGTGGCACTTTGAAAGACTAACAGATTTATTAATCGCATGAGCTTTCGTGGGAGAAAATCCCACTTCGTCAGATGCTTTGAAGATAGGAAAGTTACAGAGTGGGAGGAAATTAAATGCAGGGGAGTGTATGACATAGCATCAGGTCAGGCTGTAACAGCAAATCAAAATAGGTGTTAGGATTCAAAACACTGGGGAACAGCACATAGAGGAGGGGGAGGTCAATTCACTTGATGTAATGCGAGAAAAATCCATAGTCCCTGTTTAACCCCAAGACAACTGAGTCAAATTTGCATATAAGTTCGAGTTCTGAAGACTCTCTTTGAAGCTGTGATTTGTTATTCATCTGTTTCAACACAGCTATTAACAAGTCGTTGAGGGAGTGAGCAGGGAGATTAAAGTGTTCCCCTACAGGTTTTGCAGTGTTGCAATTTCTGATGTCAGATTTGTGTCCATTGATTCTTTGGCGCAGAGACTGTCCTGTCTGTCCAATATATAAGGCAGAGGGGCATTTCCGGCACATGATGGCATAAATCACATTGGTGGATGAGCAGGTGAACGAACCCTTGATGGAGTAGGTGGCATGATTAGGCCCTGTGATGGTGTCATCAGTGTAGATATGAGGGCAAAGTTGGCAGCGTGGTCTGTTGCAGGGCTGTGTTCCTGCTTTAGTGTTTCTGCTCTGTGATCTGTAGTTGCTGGTAAGTATCCTTTTAAGATTAGGGGGCTGTCTGAAAGCAAGGAGAGGTCTGTCTCCCAAGGCTTGAGAGAGTGAGGGATCATCTTGTAAAATAGGCTGTAGATTTTTGATGATGTGTTGAAGAGGTCTGGCTTGGGGGTTGTAGGTGATGACCAGTGGCGTTCTGTTGTTATTTTTCATGGGCTTCTCCTGCAGTAGTTGACTTCTGGGTACCCGTCTGGCTCTGTCAATTTGTTTCTTCACTTCTGTGGGTTTGTACTGTAGTTTTAAGAATGCCTGGTAGAGATCCTGAAGGTGTCTGTCTCTGTCTAAAGGGTCAGAGCAAATGCGCTTATATCTTAGGGCTTGACTGTACACAATGGATCGTGTGGTGTGTCGAGGATGGAAGCTCGAGGGATGTAGGTAACTATACCGATCAGTAGGTTTGCGGTATAGGGAGGTCTTTATGTGTCCATCGCTAATTTGCACTGTAGTGTCCAGAAAGTGGATCTCTTGTGTGGAGTGTTCCAGGTTAAGTTTGATTGTGTTGTGGAAATTGTTGAAATCTCTATGGAAATCTTCAAGGGCATCTTTACCATGGGTCCAGATGATGAAGATGTCATCAATATAGCGTAGGTAAAGTAGAGGTGCTTTGGGATGAGACGTGAGGAAACGTTGTTCTAAATCGGCCATAAAGATGTTGGCATATTGTGGGGCCATGCGGGTACCCCTGGCAGTGCCACTGACTTGAAGGTATAGATCATCTTCAAATCTGAAATGGTTGTGGGTGAGTACAAAGTCACAGAGGTCAGCCACAAGTTTAGCTGTGTCATCATCCTGGATGGTTCTTCTAATAGCTTGTAATCCATCCTTGTGGGGAATGTTAGTGTAAAGAGCCTCTACATCCATAGTGGCTAGGATGGTATTTTCTGGAAGACCATCAATGGATTGGATTTTTCTCAGGAAATCTGTAGTGTCTGTATGGGTGACTTGACTTGACAGTCCCAAGAACCTACTTGGGGAACAAATATTTAATAATGGGATCTTCAAATTAGCTGAGAAAGGGATAACACAGCCCAGTGGCAGGTAGTTGAAACTATACACGTTCAGATTAGGAATAAGGGGTAAATTTTTAGCAGTGAAAGTAATCATTGGAACAACTTGCCAAGGATTGTCATGGATTCTCCATCACTGACAATTTTTAAATCAAGACTGGATGTTTTTCTTTAAAACAAAAAATAAATAAAAAAAAAAAAAACCTCACCCACTTTAAGAATTATTTGGGGGAAAATCTTATAGCTTATATTATACAGGAAATCACAATGGACCTTTCTGATTTAGGAATTCTCGCTTCCTAAGAGATATAGAGGCTTACACGTCTTTTATGAGATATACACAGAGAGAAAACTCTCAGACATTCAAGGAGAGTAAAGATTTCAACCATTTAAAAATACTTGTCCTCATTCCTTGAAGTTTGGTGGTCAGTCCCTTTCCTAGTGGACATGTCTTCATGTCTCAAAAGCTGCTAGTACTAACCAGCACCATCACTTGTAGAAGAACCAAGCCTTTGGATGATCATTGAAACTCCACTACCTTCATATACCTAACCTATGTCTACACTGCTTTTTTGTTGTGCTAAATAACAGAACTATAGGGCAGAGTGCAGATGGGACACAAACATTTATTGCTAGTAACATTTAGGAATTATTTTAGGAAAGTTTTGTGGCCTGCATTATGCACGAGGTCAGACCTGATGATCACGATGGTCCATTTTGGCCTTGCAATCTATGAATATGGATCCATTAACCCTGCAGCCTCTCATTAAAAGGACTGTCAAGAAGTGTCCATATCCTAGAACAAATATTTGTGTGGGTCTACATTGGAATTTTTATTTTGTTAGACAACATGTCTTACTTAGTATAGCTCTAGGCTGGCACAAGCAAGGCAAGGTGGAGAGGTCTGCATGAAAGTCTATGTTGTACTACCACTGCCTACCCAGGTCTATGGATAAACAAATGATTTCAGTCTCTAATCGAGCTAACATTTTATTATCCCGCCCAAATTCAAAAACTAAAAGTAATATGTTGATTAAAACCTTCCATTTATTCTACCTGCTTGCAAGCCCTCTGAGTACTCAGGTCTCCTTTTCCTTTTATATCACAGAAGTTGTGAGTTGACTAGAAGTATAACTAGAATTGTGCATAAGATTCATTAAACTATCTTCTTTTACAGTCTAACTCCCCTGCCAAAAATTTCTTGAAGAAAAAAATGTTTCATCTTAATATTTGGCTTGTATAAACTTTTATAACTTGTAGACGTTGCTGATGTGGTCTTTCATTTACCTGGAGCTGACACTATACGGGTGAAAAATATCACCATTCTACAAAGTCTTCTGTTAAACTAATAATATGGCAGTCTAACTACATCGATCATAGAGCATCCTGAAAGGGAAAGTACAATGAGCTGCTCACTGCAGAGAAGAAAAAATGTGTCTTAAATCACTGTCAGTTCCTAAGATAGATTATTTCTTGAAGGTAGTGACATTTTTTAACAAAGTTTCAGGTGTACTCACTCATTCAATTAAATTTTAAGAAAATTCAGATAGGTTAAGTAATGTTTGTGTAATGTGATCATGTTTTCTCTCGTTCTCACAATGCCATATTTAAACAAAACCTATCTCTCAGATACAGTGATTTATTTCTCTGAAGCAAGATGGAAAATATTGTCACCATATTGTCACCATTTGCAATAGGTAATGTAAAGAGCTGACCTGACCTTTCATTGCCCCTTCTTTCTTCTGGAAACTATTATGCTGTTATATTGCATTGCTGAGAGTGGTAACCAATTTTATATTTGAAATAAATGGTAGTAAATTTTTCATTAAAATGAGACTCTGCTATTCCTCCCCAGTAAATCTTTTTAAGTATACATAACAACAGGGCTGTATTTTTCATGATCAGGGTCATACAGCACATTTTTTTTCAGGTGGAACACTATAGAGTTGCCTTAATAATTTAGTTTGTAAACTTTAATGAGGCTTATGCTTTAAGTAAATTGCTCCAAATTACAATTCAGCTTTCCATCCAGGCTTGTCTTTCCGAAAATGGGGGTTTCCCCCTTTATGTGCTGCATAGAAAATAGGGTGAGAATTGCTTATCAGGATAGGACCATAGCGACTTATTCTCTGGATAACCTTCTTCTTGGGTTCTGTTCAATTAAGTAGATAAGAACAAAAGAAGAGCTAATGGGCAATGTGTAGAAGCACTTTGTCTCTTTGACACTCTGCAGCTCACAATGATTTCTGGTTCTTATGCCTCCAGGAATTTGAAGAGAGAGATTTCTCCCCACTTCACCCCCTTCCTATAAAATATGTTTTTAATGACATTGCCCTCAGAGACAGTCTTCAGCATTAATATCCTATTGAGATGAATGGACGAGAGGGATTCACTCCTCTCCTGCAGCTATTGTTTCAACCTCTCTGTCTGCAGCAAATTCAGCATAACATCACTTGGCACATTGTTGGTGAAAGGTTTTTTTCACAACGATGACAATTTAAAAAAAAAAAATCAGGTTTAGATTCTGCAGAACTAATGAACCTAATGGGACTTGGGGAGGCGTCTTTCCCCACACCTTTAATTGTTATTTGGATGTCCACAGCATGGAGGACAAAGCACTGTCAGTTATTGTAGGCTTTGTCTGAAGTATTGTCCATCCTGTTTGTGGTGGAGGAATAATCTGCTCCCTCTTGCCCCTTCCAAATGGACAGAATCTGGCAGAGCACCTGCAAATGGACTTGGACTTCTGTAGGACTTGGAAATAGCAAGGAGTGTCCCCTGAAGATGCACTTCCCTCTTTCATGCCAACCATAGCTAAATTGCATGAATGCAGACACTCCTTGCATGCAGGTGGAAAGGAGTCTGAGCACTTTATATAATAACAATCCACAGTGAGTGAAACTCTCACATGCAGAAGGACCAGTGAAATAGTGATACACCCAGTCATGGCCTCCTATTAGGACTTAAATGATGCACATGTGTTGCACTGGCCTCATGACACATGGGTAAATCTTCACCCAAGAAGTTTTGCTTTAAAAAAAAAATTAAAAGGTAATAAAACTTCAACAGGAGACCATGGAAAGAGGACATAATTTTAAATTTTGGAATATTAAAAGTGGCAACAATGTTTTATTTTTCACCTTTGCAATTCTCTCTCTAACAAAGGCTAGACGAGGCTAAATTTCAATCACCCAACACAATGATGTTTAGACAAGGTATGATTTAGCTGAAGTTTCTCATAAGTCCAAATGATTTCAATGATGTTACTTACAGAGATCGTAGAATTAGCTCTACGCAATGCTCCAGGGGGGAAAAAAAGTGAACAGAAGCAGCCAGAACTCATTTCCATCCTTGTCCTGTACTGTGTATAGCAAGTGCTACAAATAATATTTTGCCCATTTACAATTATTTTTAGGTTCTTTCCCTGTCATCTTCTACTTTTTACTCTTCATAATTCTTAGATTTGAGTTTAAGGTGGAATAGCTCATGCTTAATATTGAAATATCACTCAACGATAATGTAGTGGCCAAATTTTAAAGGCAAAGTCACTTTTTAACAAAAATAGAAATTCATTATCACTGAGCATCTAGAGAGAACTAATCCACTGATTGCTCCCTATATCTTTTTTGAGATAAGGGGACAGAGGGAAAAAATGGGTTTATTACAGCTTTTCCTGAGAAAGAGCAAGATTCAGTGTTCCTCCTCATCATCTCTGGACATAGTGGCAGCAATCCTTAATCATGTTTATTAACCCTAAAAGATAACACCACAGAATTTGCCTATGTTTGAGATAACTGGTACATGCTATTACAGGATACAAACATTTTTTATAATTTTCAGGATAACTGTTCTTCCAGATGGGAGCCTACAAATCCTGAATGCTTCCAAATCAGATGAAGGAAGTTACTTATGCCAAGGAGAAAATGTATTTGGTTCTGCAGAAACTGTAGCATCAGTATTTGTTAAAGGTATGGAAAATTACACAGCTTATTTATTAATTATTATTGATTATTGGTTATTTGTATGGCATTAGCACCAGACTACCCAGTCATGGACCAAGATCCTATTTTGCTATGCGCTTCACAGACAGAACAAAAAGATAGCCCCTGTGCCAAAGAGTTTACCAAAGATTTTGCCAAAACTCACTTCCCCTCTACAGATTACATGCTCATAATATTTAATGTGCACATATGTGCCAGCAAAACTAATACATAAATTAAATCCTTCCTGATTATCAGGGTAATTCTGTATGTAAAAGAAAAGAGAAAAATAAGGTGGTTGGTACTTTTAGACCAGCTAACAGCCAAAAATAATTATCGTTTCCACATGCATACAATGAATAAAGTACAGAAATAAAATACTGTTTTTAGCCATAGAAATCCTAAAAAGAAATGGCTAGATTAGAAGCCTACCAAAACATTACATGTTTTCTAACTACTTAATTACAACTAGTTTCCAGGTCACTTGGTTGCTGTTTAGTCAAGCGATTTCTGATTTATTGGTAAGGGATCAGTGATTTTAAAGTTACCCAGTACTTCACTTTGAGTTATAAACCACCAGTGAATAACTGGCAGTTCAGCAGGCATTTTCATAAGGTGCATGAGAGATGCATTTTTCTGGACAGCCAATATGTTATTGACATATAATAGGGGTCCTGATCAACCCCATGGCTATGTCTACACTTGTAAATTTAGGTCGACTTTAGCTAAGTTGACTTAGCATGTCTACACCTAAATTTAAAGTCGACTTTGGAGGAAATGTACAAAGTCAACCTAGAGTGTCCACACTGGACACCTAGGTCGACTTCTAGGGGCTAGGGGGACCTAGGGCAGGTCCACAGGGGCAAGCTTAAGTCGACTTAATTTACAAGTGTAGACGCACCCCATGTGTGGAGAACCTATCTCCATGTCAGTCTTGTGCCTCTTCTTCACTGTCTTACTCTGTAACTCCAAAGCTACGGTGGGCAACCCCCATCACAGGTTGGGGAGGAGGACATGAACAGAACCACTGACTACATGGGGGAAATAGTTCACGCTGAACCATCGCAAAGAGACAGATCCTGCACTGTACTGAACTTACACTTGGGTATGAGGGAACAGAATGATGCTGATGGTTCAATTCACCCAGCAAAAGAGGGTAATCCTGCAAAATGCTGAGCACTCTGTGCCCAATCCAAAAAAAGCGTTAAGCACCTGTTTAAGTGTTGAAGTATTTACAATGCCTTTTGGGACCAGAGCACTGTGCACCTTGAAGGATCAAACCCTAAAGATGCTGGGCTTGATGGCTCAAAGCAGGGCCACAGGTTCTGCTGTTGGTCCCAGCTTGCTCTTTCCTAGAAGAGAATACTATATGCCCCTTACTAGCACGTACGGCTTTCCCCTTAACACTCACTAGCTCTTGTAATGCATTTGGACAGATCTTCTACCTGGAAAACTGTATTCCCAGTATTATCGTCAATGCCAAACATGCACAAATCATGAATAAGACCCTGTCAGATCATGAGATTAGGTTCTTTTTATTTGTTTTCTGGTTTTTGAGTCTTTAGGGTTCAGGTTTTCATGCTTTTCCCAGCAACTATGAGGGCTAGAAATGTACTCTTGTTTTTTAATGAAAGTTGAGATTTTTATTTAATCACAAGATTCCAGGAGCGGGTGCTTTAAAAATATTGTGAGGCTCATGACAAATTGCCAAAGTTGTCAACACCATGTCTTCAGCATGATGCACCAGCTACTGTGATATTTGGTCACCTTTCCCCTGGGTGACTAGTTGAGATCATGGCCTATTACTTTCATAGAGGTAGGGAAATTATTCCTCTCTCTTCCCTGCCTTTGTTCCCTCCCCACTATGGGCCCACACAGCACTGTGCAGTATTTGACCCTGTGTATTCAACAACAACAACAACAAAAATGTGCGGCCCAGCAGGCAGATGATACTTTTAGAATTAAATAGAATTCAAGCAAATGCTATATTGATGTTGGAATATCACAAGACATTCACTGAATTATTACTAATTCTTTGTTTTCAAGAACCAACAAGGATAGATCTAATTCCCAAGAGGACCGAGTTAACAGTCGGAGAAAGCATTGTCCTCAGTTGCAAAGCCATTCATGACAACACATTAGATGTCACTTTCTATTGGACTTTGAATGGGCAGCCAATTGATTTTGAGAAGGAAGGTGGACACTTTGAAAGCATCAGGGCAGTAAGTGACCATATTTTATCTTCTGTAAAGTTCTAACGGTTCAATCTGTTTATAGCTAAGCTATTTCCATTTATGAAATTCAGACATGATTGAAAGATGAAAAACTCCACTGCTGGTAAAATGAAATGCTAGCTAATGGAGCTACTAAATGTAATTCATCTGAATTAATTCAAGCAGCTTTAATCAAGAAGAAAATAGCAGTAAAGCTTTGAGTCCCAGTGACATTAGTGAGGCATCTAGTGTTCCCAGTGAGAAAACAGAAGGTACTTTGAGCCAAATCCTCTTTTTCCTATTCATGCAAATAATTCCATCAACTTTAGTAGATCTATTAGCATGAGTAAGGAAAACAGGAATTTTGCCTGTTATGTTCGGAGCCAAAACTTCAATCACAGTTATTACTCATGTTGCTGTTATTTTCACAGATAATGTAAGATACAAAGCCAGCCCACATCACCACAAAATGTTCTCTTTAGGCGCACAGCACATATTTTAATCAGTGAATACCAAACAGTACATTTTCATTTTCAAAACACTGTGAGTTTTTAGCTATGTAGCTCTCAGTACAGTCAACGGAAATCATGTGGCAAAACATTTTCACTGTTTTCAAATATTACTCTTTGGTACAGTAGCTACGTATCGGTTACAGGAAGTCAAACCAACTGATGAACTAATCTGAACCTATCCTATATAAAGAGATTTGAACTTTCTGAATGAGAAGAAACCTGTTTGTATGAGTGGAGTTGGCGTTGGAATGCCCAATAATTCACCTTATCTGCCTATTAATTAAATGTAAATCAAATATTCATGCAACATACCTAAGGGAAGCATGCAAAAATCAGGCATTTTAAAAAGTTATATTTCTAATATACATGCAATGTTGTAGAGTTAACTTTGCATTAGAAAACTTAACTGTTGTAATCTAAGGCCCGGTCTACACTACGGGACTAGTCAGTGGGAGATACACAATCTGCATGCTGCAGAATGCGTATCTCCCGTTGACTTAGTTACTTTAACTTACCTCTGGGTCTTCACTCAGCTGCATCAACTTGAAGGACCCTCCCTTCAATGCAGTGTTACTCCACTTGGAGGGATGGCGGTACTGTGTCAACCAGAGAGAGCTTCCAGGATCGATTGAGCAGGTCTACACTGGCCCGTTAATCGATTCCGCTACGTCAATGCATGAGGATTGACATAATATTTTCACTATAGACAAGGCCTAATTTGTGTTTGTTTGGCTTCATATTACCAATATTTATTTATATTTTGTGCTTAGCATCTCTGGTGCTTTTTAAAAAAAAAAAAAAAAACCCTTAGTGAAGTGCATTCTTAATTTGGAAGGTCTTAACTGTCACAACTTTGTCTGAGCACATCCAAAATTCAAATCCCTCCAATATGAATATTATAAATAAATATAAAAGTGCTCTAACTCTCATACACAGACTTTCTGGATTAAAATAGTCATAACTTGAAAAATACTGAGCAATTTTCTTCAGTCTTGAATGGTTTTCCTTTGTTAGTGAGGACACTGAGGAAATAGAAGTTTCTGCTGTTCTAGAGTTATGCAAGGACAAACATTTCCCACTGGTACATATGATGTGTCCCCTTCCTCTCTCACATGACTCAAAAGCAGCTGAACTGATTTGGTTCAAAATTGGCAACTTTGGTCTTAAGCCTAAGCATGGACAATTTCAGCTTTAAACCAATTTCTTTTAGAAAGCTACCAGCAACTGAAAAATAGAGATAAGAAAATGGCACTATCTTCTTTTTGGTATTTCCTCATGGGAGTGACTCAGCCACTGTTCTTCAAGAAAGGGCACTGCACAGGATTGTGGATGGGGCACCAGGAAAAAGGAGCTGTAGAGGGACACTTATAGGCTCCCCAGAGCTTTGAACCTGCTTAGCTAACCGATAGCGAAATGGTGGCAGTAAACTTACTAGCAAGCTGAAGGTAAGGCTCAAATAGGATCCAACTGTGTCATTTGGATGGTCAATCATTTAAGGCAAATGGCTCCTTCTTCAGTGGAAATGGGGGGAGTCCTTTCCCCAGAATACCCCAAGGATGCAAAAACATGGAAGGTCCAGACCGTTGCTACCTCGGTGGGACTCCAAGCCCACCCCACTGCAAGGATTGCTTCTTAGACACGTGATTCACTGGTGGCTGGAGAGAGGCTATTTTGTAATTGCAGGAATTTCCAGCTGTTCAGAGTTATGATTCTGCACAAAACTGATCCATAGTGACAAATTTGTGACTTTCCATCAAACAGGGCTAGAGATGTAAAGATAGAATTAAAAATAGGGAGTTGGGCGGGTGGTATACATTTACCAGATGTTTTCCTCCACAAAGGCAAGCTAATTTGCATTTCATATCATTTTATTCATTTTGTGACAATACAATTTTGCAGATTTTTATATAAGACTTCTCAAATGATGCTGAGATTTTATTTTCATCAGTGAAAGTCTCTGAGTTTCACTAGCCATGAAAATGGGGCTCTGGCAGAGTGCAAAGCAGTAGGTGGACATACTGGTACAAATGCTCTCTGATACACTAGTACAAACTGCACTGAGTTTGCACAAGTAAAACTGACAGCAGAATTTGTTCAGCAGCGTATGTCATGCTATAAAGGAACATTCCTCAGAGTATCATGAACCCTTCTTTGGAGAGTCTTTTCAGGGTCTTGATGTTACTAAAATAATCTCACTGTATTAAAAGAACTATTGTCAGATTTTCTGATGAGTTTGTGGCTTTCCTACCCTTATGTGGTTTAGAAAAGTCAATTCCATCTTTCCTGTGTGACAGGAATATAAATCAATCATAATGGAGTCAAGGATGGCTATTTTAAGAACCCACTGGAGAGAAACAAAGGTTGTATTTCAAGTAAAAAAAGTAGTATGTTTCTCTTCAGAGATACCAAGCAAGAAGATTCTTTAGACACCAGCTTCAAAACAAGCACTTTTCAGTTGATAAATTTGTATGCTGGGCAGAAGACACAGCAAATATTTGAAAATATATTGGAAATGCATTGTGCCCTAATTTAGCACTGTTATACCACTTAATGTTAAAATTCCTAAAGAGCTGTAAAAATGCCATTGTAGAGTGGAGGAGCATCAATCCCTGGATTACTAGTTTGATTTACTCTTCCCATGATTGTGTATCTGGTTTCCCCACACTCTGGCAATAATTGTATGCTTCATTTGGGTACATTGCTTCTTTGTTTAAAACTTGAAACCACTCTTTTTTCTCTTCTACTTGGGAGAATGGAAGGGCAGGACTAGTTGAAATGAAAGGAGGCTGCAAATAAATTCAAGACATGACAGGCAGGGGAAGACAAATACTTACAGTTACTTGCTGCTCTACAGAGCAGAAATATCAAAACCTATAGGAGAATCCTCATTAAAAACTTCTGAATATTGGAGGAAACTTAATCTGCCACTCATCATTTCTCCTTTTTGAATGTGTCAGTTAAAATTTAAGCAGATCACAGTTAACCAGCAGACAGATCTCTGTTCCTGCCACTTCGTGGAATAAAGTTGTACTGTTTGGTGGAGAGAGATAATCCCCGAAATTAGTAATTTAGAAAGGATTTAATAATTAGCATTGTAGAAAGAATTTTCTGTCTTGATGGATTTTGACTATGAAATAGGAAAAAAAAATCCCCAAACCATCATTTATGGGCTTTTTTTTAGTCGTATCTTAATTTACTTTCTGTTAACTTAACCATAGATATCAAATTAATCAAAGATAATGCGTTTTGCTTCATTAAAAAATTTAACTATGCTAGGACTCTAGATAAACTGATGACAAATAAAGCAATTCTATGTAGTTCATCTCATAATACTTCTCGATCTGCCAACCCCAAAGGTAGGATATAGTGTATGATGAAAACCTAAAATTAGGGACACAAAAATTAATCATGTGGGAAAATTAAAGTGTTGTGAGATTCTTTCATTTAGTGCCACTAACTTCAGCATTATGATTCTTTCTTTCTGAGCAAAATAATTTTCTACAATAGAAGTGAGAGGATGCCAGTTTTATGTAAACTATAGGGAAGTAAAACTAAAGACTCAAATGAGTAACATTCCTTTAAACGAGGGATATTTGTGAGCTTATCTACAATGGTACAACAGTACTACAATGGTAGAGCTGCACCTTCATCACTGTAGCACTTCAGAGTAGGTAGCCACCTCCCAATGGACATTCGATTGATCACCAGTGTAGCACTGTCTACACTGGGGGAATGGGGGATGTCGGCTTGATTTTGTCACTGTGGCCCAGTTTACATTGCTGGGAAAATTTGGCAGCAGTAGATGGGAGTTATGCAAACTACACGGAATAGCTTGTGTAAATCCCATCAGTTTCCTAACTCCCTTTCAGCACAGCATTGTCATTTCACTGCGCCACATGAGGGGGTGGTTTTACTACGTTGATTTCTGGTTTGACTTAGCGTGTTTTAACTGACCCCCAAGTTGATCTGGAAGGATCGATCTGATGGTGGCAACTTTGCCACCATCAGCAGGGCTGGATTAAGGCAGGGACTTTATGGGCTGCAGCCCCAGGCCCTGGCCTAAAGGGGGCCCCATAGCCCCACCAAAATCCAACCCTGACCAAGCAGCACACTGCTGCTGTCCACCATAGGCCTCCCCACCCTGCCCCTGGGAGCCAGCCAGCCTGGGAGCCGGGCAGGAACGCCACAGACTCTGGCTAAATTCCCTTCATCCCCACCCCCCGACTGCAGCACCAGCTGAGCCTCGGTCTCCGGACCCCACCACCCAGTCAGTCCCAGTCACTCCAGGCTGGCCCATTCCCAGGCTTGGTGCCACCACTGTGGGAGGGGAGGGGACCACAAGAGTTGGCAGCCCCAGGCCCCCCGGGACCTTGATCCAACCCCGACCATCAGTGTAGATGTGGCCTCAGCAGTACAGATTTTTCATGCTTCTTAACAAGGTAGCTGAGTTGATCTGGTTTTTTAGTGTAAGCATGGCCTAAGAAGTATGTCACCCTTGATAGCTCCATGCAGCTGAGACCTTGATAGAGCATAATCCTGTATATTTTTGATGCTCCAGAATACAAAAACATGTTAAAGATGGCTGCCTTACTTTGGTGGGCCTGCCAGACTCATAGCATTTTAATGGCTTTTATTAACAATAAAACCATTGACAGACTTAAAACTATGATTGCACTCCTCATTGTTGCTACCTGAGTAACAGTGGTGTAAAATACATCCTGGTGCTTTATGTAGTGCCACTTAAATAATTCCACACAGAGAAAAGTTCATTGGGGCTCATGCTAAATTCCCACCTGTGAAAAGTATCCATACTCCAATGACTACAATAAAAAACACAGAGGCTTGCTTAATAAGACTTGTTGTCATATTTGATTGTAAAATATGTCTTTAATTATGGACATCTACAAATAACAATGTATTATCTCTCAACTGGAGGACCAACGAACAATACTCTGTATGCTAAGAATGAAAGCTCTGTCTCTGTTACTTACTGAACTAATGAATACTTGATACATACATCCATTGAGATGCTTCACATGTATCACTGGCAAGTGAAGTATGAAAAAGTTAGTTTCCTTTCCCTCTCTTACCATTTCTTGCACACTCATCATCTATCAACCTAACAATAAAGCAAGGACAACAGAATTAAATCCCCTCCCCCACCATTGATTTACAAGGAACAGCTGGGGGAAGGTTTATTTAACTCCATCACATACCAGATAAGTTTAGACAAGCATGTAAATAGATATAGACAGCATCCTTTGGCATTAGAAACATCCCATTTGCCCATCAAAAAGCTATAAGAAGCAATCTGTGTAATTCAGAAAGGAAATGCATGGGAATCTGGAT
The DNA here is from genome assembly GCA_007922175.1 of Pelusios castaneus. Taxonomy (NCBI): domain Eukaryota; kingdom Metazoa; phylum Chordata; order Testudines; family Pelomedusidae; genus Pelusios; species Pelusios castaneus. The sequence goes on from ML685867.1 coordinate 3,674,417, forward strand.
TGTCAAGAGTGATTTATTTCTATTAACATTGAAAGGTACATATAAAATACAAATGTTATGCTTGCTCCTGATTTTCTCTTCAATTTCATTTGAGCCAAACCCTGAAACCTTGCACCAATTTTTATTTGTGTATTCTGAGGAAAATGTTTGGCTGTATCAGTGGTTGTTTGTCTCAATAAGTGCACCAGAATTTGGACCATTTATGAATGAATAAAAATTGATATTCTAGCTGAGGATTCTTGGGTTTGTATGTGTATGTTTTCATCCATCTGTATTCTTTTCAAATCTTTTTTTAAAATTAGTATAGTGTTTATGACAGCCCGGCAGAATGAATTCTTGTGTTCATCCTAAAATCACTAAACGAAAGGAGCAGCATTGCCCTCCCATGTCCCTCAATCCTGACCTAAAAGAATACACTTAGATATAAGAGAATAATTTAGTCTCCATGCCTACTCAATCCTTGACCTTTGCTGAGACTACTAACAAGGGAATCAATAAGTACTAATTTTGGTGGTGCTTTCTATGATGTGGATGCTTGAATAAAGACCCATTAATTTATTTAATACAACACACCAGACATTGACTAGATGGTAACTACTTTAAGGCCCTAGCAACATGGGGAATATTTGATCTGATGACCTGGAAAAGAGAGAGAGAGAGACCACATATCCTACCACCAATCCCTTACATTTTTAATTTTCTCCCCAACATCACTATTTTTTTTGTTTCTTTCATTCCTTTTAATTCATCTTATTTGTATTTCACAAACACTGTAAAGAGACTGCACAAAGATTTATATGCAGCAGAATCAATTAAAATATCAAGTAGTTACACAAAAACAACTTTCCTCTTAATTTGACATAAAATGCTGTTCTGATTAAAGCTGGTCCCATTCGATAATAGTCACACCTGTCAAGATTTTTTTAGAAGAAGCCATGCTTTGCACAGTTTTCTCTGTTTGCCAAGAATAACTTTATTATTTTTTCTGTGATGCTGAGTTTGTGGACAAACTGCAAGAAAGGGGTAGGGAGTAGTTTCTTGCCCTAGTCTCTGAAGGGCATCTCATAGCAAGAACTTCAGCTCTCAGTGCAGACAGTACAAGAATTTTGGACAATGGAAGACTTGCTGTAGAAGGGGCTCGAAGCTTTTCTCTATTAAAACTGAGACCTCCGTGCATTCTTTGAAAGATTCCTAGGTAACACTGCACTTACTAGTCATTTATGCTCCAATACTATTCTATACTATAATCCTCATCACAGTTTCACTGTGAACTATATTTCCAGCTGAGATCTCAAGACTCCTCTAAGAAACGTTCCAGGCCTGTTCAATGCCATGAGGGGTCACCATTTGCAGAAGGTCCTTCTCAGCAGACATCAATGACCACCAAGGTTTAATTTTGACTGCTTACCTTGGGACAGAGCACACCGATCTCACTACCTAACCCTAACTTTTGGAAGAGATATTTTGCTTTTTTACAGTGCTTGGAAGGAAATAACATCAGACAACTGGGTGCTCAGCCCTACTTGCATAGTAAATGACAGCATTACTTACATATTTTATCTTAACAGGGAAGGGTCTGCCAGATCCATTCAGTTATGTCAGAAAGCAGTTCACCTATGGAACTTAGGATGAGAAATGGTGTCTCCTGAAAGCAATTGATTTCCCAGGAATGAAAAATTCCATTGTAGACTCACTCAATAGGTTTTTTGCAGACTGTTATGACTTGTCCATCAGAACAGAGATCCTCTTCCAGATCATGTAGAAATGAGGGTAACTAATAATCAGTTTGCTTGCCAGCAACCTGAATAACAAGAGCAGATGGTTTTGTTCCAGGGCAGTCTGAGTTCCATGACAGATGTTTATGTTCCATGACAGACTGAGTTCCACAGTCTGAATTCCATGACAGATGTTTTCCCTCTCCATGGTCTGGTCAGTTGTTACATGTTTTCTCTCCGCTTCCCCTAATTCCCAAGATAGTCAGGAAACTGAAGACAGATGCGGAAATGATCCCAGTCACACTTGCTTGGCCAAGATAATGCTGATTTACAGCCCTGCTTCGACTTCTATCAAACCACCACCGATATTGATTCTTCTGATAGAGGATCTCCTGCATCAGAAACTAGGTCACTCTCTATACTCCCATCTTCAATTGCTCCTCAGTTTTGCATGGATAATCTCTAGCTAAATGCTAGTGAAAAGCTGTGCTCCACAGATGTTCAAGCTATCCTGGTAAATGGCAGAAAGGATATCACTATAATCACCTGTGCAGCAAAAATAGAAGAGGTTTTCTTTCTGGGCACAGTTACAACTCCTGTCACCACATCGCATGGACATTATCCACATACTGGGTTACTTGTTACACATCAAGTGGGCAGGCCATTCAATCAGTTCTGTGAAGGCTCACCTAGCATCGATTATAGCACTGCACACAGCAACAGACAGGATCTTGGTAGTCCAGATATTGCAGCCTGGTTCTTTATGATATGGAATTTGGATTAGATTTACCGGTGGATCTTGAGAGAGAATTTGAGTTCTTGCCCAAATCCAACGACAGATACAATCTAAATGAGGACCCTAAGGGATGCCCACCCTTCTATTGCAATAAGCATAAGTGATAAGCAAAGAATTAAGAAAAGGTTAAATGGAAAAATTAATAGACAAATTACAATCAACATCTATTTTGATACATACAGGAAATATACGATTTATGATTTAATCTATACCAAGGTTTATAGTAGATATCTTTAGAATTTATATTAGAAAAATGTATACCTCTGGTTAATATACTCACACCTGTCCAACAACTTGGTTGAGAGGGAGATGTCCAGTTCCTCAACTTGACAGAAAAAGTGGAGAGTTTGGCAGTACTAAATAACTATAACTAATATATTTAGAATGGTAGAGCAAAATCTAAATAACTAGTAGGAAGAAAGATCGAGCTGTCATTGTTTCTTAAGCTAACAGCTGAAACTTCAATAAAAAGATAGATAGGAAAGCTAGAAGCCAGGGAAGCTAAAAAGTTAGAAGGTAGAAGATACCCCCAGCAAAAAGGGTTGATCCTTTATACCCTGTCTAGCATAGGTCAGTCTGGGTCCTCCTTCTCTACCTAAATATGGGGAGATCACCCCACAAATTATAGAGATACATCTATTTTATTTATTGATGGGTTCGTGTGCATGATTGATTTACAGAATGTTCTCCTATATTCCTCTTTTATTATTTCTGGATCTTCCTGTGGATTTTGCCGTGTTTTTTAAATGTCTAGGGTCCAAATTGGCAAGTCCCTAGTGGTTTCTTTTCTTCTGACCTGTGTGTCATGATCAAAATATAGCCCTCTGAATCTTTGCATCACCGCTCATCAAGCAAACAGACCACCAGTGCCAATTTTTATCTAATATTGGCTTATCTTCTAAATTTCCATGCAATTTAGGACTACACCCTTAGCTAATTCATACACGCTGTATAATTTCTTACACAGACCAGTAAGGTAGCCTGTGTTTTATCTATCAATATAAAAATGCTATGCTAACTTATGCACTTATGCTAAGTATATAAAACCAATCATCTATAATGAGAAGATTCCTTAAAGAAAGAATGTATATGTGATCTATCGATGAATACATGCAAGCAAGCAAAACATAGGTTAAGCGAGGGGCTACAGTATTGAATGGCCTAATCGATCTCTGATTCAATACAGACATGGATAAGGATTCTCAGAACACATCCTAAATTGATGGTAAAGATATCAGCTTTTCACTTAAATCAATCTATTCAACTTCTAGTATTTTTTTAAAACACATTTCATTCTTCTGAATCTGAGGAAACACTTCATGCTGTAGATGTTTGTAGAGCTTTGACATTCTACTTTGACCATATTAAGGTGTATAGAACCTCTAATAGGCTTTGCAGGGTCTACGCCAAGAGAGCCAAAGGCCAACCAGTGTCAACTCAGTGCATGTCACGCTAGATCTCTTATAGCATCAAGCTTTGCAGAAATCTCTCTTCCACTGAAAGTAATGACTCACTGCATCAGGGCCCAGTCCACTTTGTAACCTTTCTGGTTAATGTTCCGATTATGTAACATTTGTAAAGCAGCTACATATGCATCTGTACATACAATGCCAGACATTATGCCATCACTCAAACCTCTTCTTTTGATGCCAGCTCAAGAAAGTCTGTGTTGCAGTTTCTGTTCAGACAATCTGACATCCCACCATCAGTAAGAGAACTGTTAAAGTCACCTGAAGAGGAAATTCTATGTGAAAACACATCTGGAAGAATAATCATTTTAGATAAATAACCATTCTTTCCTCTCAATACAATGTCCCAGGCTTCTTTACAGGAACTTCTAATATGTGGTCCATCCTGTCAACTCTCAGCTATGTCTTACCTCAAATAACCATTTCCTCTTCTCTTACTCCCTAGAAGGCCTGTGGAGAAAGACCCCTGAGCATCATTTCTTTAATTAGATTATAAAATTTCCCAGGCAAGGATTATCTATGTTTGCATGCCACCTACACAATTTGTCCATTAATCCTGCATCCTTCTGGGTGCTACTACAATATAATTAACAAATCATAATAATTGTAAACAACCCATCTTTATTCTAAATTGCCTTTATATGTAAAAGGAAGAGAGGAAAGAATACTGTCTTCTGAGATCTTTGGATTATAGGACATCTTGTGGCATAAAGCAGAGCCTGACTACATAATAAGAAACAAGTAATTGTTCTCATTTTAATTAGCAAAAACGTTTGAAGTCTGCAAACCTACGAACAGGCAAGTTCTTGAGGTGTTCAAAACTTAAAAGATTTCATGGAATAACATTTAAATTGTTCTGAATGTATTTATGGACAGGAGTTGGCTTGAAGCCAACAGGCCCATCATAAACTATGGATAGTTGTCAGTATAATAGAAGAAAACATCATTGTGCCAATGTCTGTAAGCACTGTTGACTATACAGAGCTGCCATTGCCATGAGGTTATTGTGTAAAATCATTATTTGCTTTTTTTTAAAATCTTTGCTCTAAAAAAACCGAGGTGGCTGATCAACTACCCCAAAGCCAGCAAAACACACTTGTGATATTATTTTTTTCATGCTTAGGACCAAATCCTTGTCTCTCAGAAGTCCTGGGCAACATTGCCATTGATTTCAGTGGAAAGAGAATTTAGTCTTACACATCCCCCAAACTATTTGAATCTCACAAACATTCTCTTTTAGGTAAAATTACAGCAGACAAACCAGATCATCTTGATTTCTAACTGCAGTCAGTGTTAGAAAGAGATGACAATTGGCAAGCATCAAGAACCTGCAAATTCACAATAAGGGATCAGGGAAATATTTGTGGTTGCCATAGAAGTTGCTCATCTGCAGCTGTGGTTCCAGTTATCCCAGACCATTTATAGTCTCTCTTGATGTAAGTGTTCTTTAGGTTCATGATTTTATCATGAAATTAATCTTATCACCTTTATGTGGACCTATTTCCCATGAGCCATGTCAAGTCCATAACAGTCAGATGGAGTGTACACTAACCCAACTGCCAAATGCTCCTTTTATCATTTGCATTTGGCAAAATGTGCATCCCTCTTGCTTTCAGAAGCAGGACTCTCCATAATTACCCCTGCCTTTGTCTTCTTGATACTGGATTGCTATAGTGCAGACTAATCTCGGTAAACCTGTGGAGATTGCAGTTAGTGCAGAATACAGTGTTCTGCTTATTAAACCGGGGTCATCAAACAGCACATTACACTTGTTCTCTGTAATCTGCACAAGCTACTGACCATTTCTGAGAGAAGATCAAGTGTTGCTTTTACATAGTTTGGGTCCCAGGTATTTGGAAAAACTGCCTGTCATAGTTCCATGTACTACTATGGTAGCTGAGGTTATCTGAAATACTTGAGCTAAAAACTCACTTATGGTATGAGTGGAGTTGAGGGGCTGGCAGCAGTGTATTTTTGGTGTTGGGTCCATGCCTTGGAACTTGCTTTTCCCAAGATCCACTTGGATGGCTTTAAGGCATCAGAAGACCCAACTCCTTCGCCAGGTTTTCCTTATAGAAGGAACAGATAATTGGGAGATGACACTGATTGAGGAAGTGATGGGAAATATTCCTGGGAGCAAAAGCACTCTGTTGTTGAGAGGACATGGAATATCCCTTTGTCGTCTGTTGTTGTACTGAATTGGGGAATTGTTCTTTGTTTTTTTGATTTTTACTGTCCCCAGAGAACTGGATGGGTGACACGCACAGTAAAGAATGAAAGAAAAAAATGCTACAATGACTCCACAAGTCCAATGACCATCACATGAATATAGTTATGAAGAAAAGGAAATGTGTGGTTTGGTTTTGTCTTGTTATTAAGAGATGCCAGTACCAGTCATTTCAATTGTATGTGAACTAAAACAGAGGTGAAGCATTCTACCCAAATTTTAGCCAAAGTAAGTTATGGGCAAAGTCAGACACAAATGGGATTCAGGATAAACATGCAGATTATCGGCAGAAGCATGGCAAGGATCAGCATCAAATTGTGTCGTGATTGTTAATTATAGGTGGTGGGCAACGGTTCCAGACACACAGGTCTCTTAACCCATAGACTAAGACCCAATAGTCATCACATCATTTTTTTAAATGTCTGTTTAGTGTATTGATCTCTCCTGCCTTATTGTTTCTTTCCATTTATTTATCGTGGGAGAAAATACACTTTTCAAGTGTAAACAAGGCTTGTGGCTCCCTGCTGAGAAGGGACCGATGGGTCTCTTCCCCAGGAAGCTGGGGTCCTGGCAAGAAAAGAGCCGGGCTCCTCTCTCCCTGGGACCCAAACGGGTACTGGCAAAGAGGGAACCAAGGCTCCTTTCTTGCTGGGACCCACTGCTTCCTGGCAGAAGGGAGCCACGGGTCGGAACCAGGGCTCCAGTCTTGCCGGGACCCCCACATGGTTCCCAGGAAGAAGGGAGCATAGGTTCCCTTCTCCCCGGACCCTCGTGGGTCTGGGCAAGAAGGAACCTGGCAGTGCTCCAGCTGACAGGGGATCCCCGGAGGTTCCCCTGTCAGCTGGAGTGCCGGGCAGCTGCCGGCACTCCAGCTGACAGGGAAACCTCCGGGGATCCCCTATCCAGGGAGCGCTGCTCCCTTCTTCCCCAGACCCCCGGACCTTTCTGCCCGGAACCCGCGGCTTCCCTCTGCCCGGGACCTGCAGGGCGCCCTTCTTGCCGGGACCCGTGGCTTCCTTCTCTCTGGGACCATGCCCTAGGTTGACTTACAGAATAAATCAACCTAGGGCGGCCACACTGTCTTTAGGTTGACTTAACCATTTGACTTAAGTGTTAAGTCGACCTAAAGACCAGTAGTTATTAAGTCAACTTAAGGAGCTTCTTAAGTCGACTTAATGACAGCCACATGTGGACGCGGCTTAATTTAAGTCGACTTAAGCCTCCTTAAGTCAACTTAAATTGCCAGTGTAGACGTAGTCCAAGAGAGGGCAGAGTTATGTTATTGTTCACACAACTAAAAGTGGGATGTGGTTAGAGTATGTTTTGGTGGAAAGAAAGTCATCTTGGAGAGTGAAAGGAGATCAATGGCAGGCACGTTTTTTTTTAAAAATGGAAGGAGTTACACAAGCTTCCCATGTTCCTTTTTATTTCCTGATGTATCTCCACACTGAAAAGTATGCAGTGAATTCATTAATGTCATACCAACTGTTTGACTTCTCCCTGGCAGAAGGGAGTGAAAGAAACCTCAGGGTTTGGACAACTTACTGAATAAGGACGAGAAAAGCCCAATGTAATGAAATTATCAGCTCCGTTTCTGATGCAACTGTGAAACTGGGAAAAGCCTATCAAAGGAAGGTGAACTGATAAGCCTTTTCAGTGTGGAGGTAAAAATCAGGGACTAGAAAGACAGATTCCTAGGGAGGTTTCCTAGCAACTGCTCATGATGGCGAAACTCACTCTCACAGGAAGAATGAGTAAAAACCTCTATGCTTTAAGATTCATGAATAAAAGTTACTTTACTGCAAAGCAACTCATAACCTTTAATCATTTCATGAAATAAAAAGAAAAAGTTATCACATCATTTACTCCCACCAGGGATAATGGATGGAAAGGAAATTTTAATTTTTTATCATAAATTCTGCAAGATTTTTAATTCCATAAGTCAGTTGGATACCATGTTGGTCAGACTGGTAAAACCCTTTAAAGAGAACAGAATAATTTACACGTTCAGAAGGTGAAGGTGATGTGAGCTTTGACTCACCCCTGAAATTAGGTCACTGCATCTAAAGCAAAAACAGTGAGTCTCCTGTGATACCGTAAAAACTAACAAATTTCTTTGGGCATAAGCTTTATCTAACAAAGTGGATTGGAGCCCACGAAAGCTTATGTCCGAAGAAATTTGTTAGTCTTTAAGGTGCCACAGGACACTCCCTGCTTTTGCTATACATAAACTAACACAGCTACCCCTCTGGAAATTGTCAACATCTAAGGCAGCAGCTGTTATTAACAGATAGCACCACAGCATGTGAAAAATTACCCCAAGCAGCAGCCAATAGGTAATGCTAATTAGAAGCATTGTGGGCACAACTGTGGCCCAAGATAAGTTGCAGTACTGGAACAGATAAAGCAGTGGATTGATATGTCAATTGTGGATAATGGAGCCACCTGTACACTAATAAATGAGATGCTTTGGAGCAGAATGTAAACAACATAGGATAGTTGATTGCTCTAGACAAAAGAACCAATATTCTTGACAAATGACACTATTGGCCACACTATGAATTATTTGTTGTTTAATGAGGACCCCCAGTGAACTCAGAAGGAGGTTGCAAAGTAAATTGGGCATCCAACTCCCTTTAAAATCCATTAGGCGTTGGGCACCTAACTTCCTTAGGATCCTTTGGGATCTCATAGCACAGAAGAAGACACATTTCATACTCTGTGGGTCTTAGCTTGTATTTTGAGCAGATATAAACATTTCAGATACCAAATGTAACATGTGGCTAGATGATGTTGAGAATTCAAAGCAATATAGATATATATTTTTAAAAAGCAAAACAATTTTTTTTTTACTGTAATGATGTACTTCCTGGAAAATGTCCACTGACACCGTGACTGAAGAGCTAAGTCATAACATACAACCTTCCCATAGATGAACTGAACCTGGATTTGCTTTTGTTTAGAAGAGAATATACAAAAAGGGGCAATTTACTGACACCAGTCATTTGAGCTTTTAAAAACATTAGGTGCATGTATTGACAGGTACCTTGGGCAATTCTAAGTCATGCTGGTTGAGTGTTGAACCCTTTTGACACTTCTTGCTTCATTGTGACAAACTTTCTTTTATCCTACCCACAGGGAAAGCAAGTCTCTGAATGTACTGAAATGTTAGATCAATTTTAGCAACAGAAGTCAAAGAGTAGAAGACAGGGATTCTGGCTTTAGTTACTTTTAATAGCTACTGTATAAGAATTTTTGCTGCACTTCTACTAAGAGATCATTGTTTTTTAAAGGATTTTCAAATCTGATTGGCAATTTCATGTTTCATACCTAAACACCATCTGCAATAAGACTGTACTGAGCTTTAATTTAGAGTAATCCAAACCACTTCGGAAAATTTTCACACCAGTCTGAACCTGAGACTTTTCTTCAAACTGAACCCACGTTGCTGATGGTTCAGTTTCAATAATCTTATCCTCACTATCCTCATCTGTCTCTCTGTCAGCCTCAACAGACTCATTCCTCTTCCAAGATCTCCAGAAAGAACCCCTACCCGTGACATTCCCAGTGTGGAATCTTCACTCTGCAATCCTTTTTCTGAGGTTGTGGGTCTGGTCTAATCTGGTGAGCTCCAGGTCGGTCTTACAGTTAGAGAGGTTCCTAAGAAAAGTTTCTAGGAAATAAGGGAAAATAAGTCTGATCGGAATTTAAATAAGATTAAGCTAACTAGCCACAATATTTTAGATAAACCCTTTATTCCTTTTTGTCCTCTGTTTTCTCGTTATCTGCAAGTACAAGATTTTGTGTGATTCCCCTAGAGGCTTTAGCAAGCATCCAAACCACCAAGGCAGACCTCTAACCTAGAATTGGTTCAAGCTGGCCAGACCTTCTTTATAAAAGCTGTCCAAAACTGGAGAAGATAAGGCCCATATAAATGCAGTCTATTTCAGTTGCCATTTACAGTGAACAAATTCATTCACCTTTTCAGCTATAACTGACAACACTATGAGGCTGGATTTCCGAAAGCTAACTGCTTTGGTCTAACTCTGCTCCCATTGAGCTCTATTGGAGTTTTGCTGTTGGCTTCAGAGAAAGTAATTAGGCCAGTGATGAGTGCTTTTGAAAATCTTACCTTTAATCTGTTTGGCGTCAATTCTTAAGGAGTATTCATCAAAAATCCAAAGAGGGAAAGTGCAAAGGTAAATTTCATGACAGCATTTAGCTTCCTTCTTCCAGCAACCCTCCCTTCCAACTATCATGGGTAAGTTTGGGGCACCAGGCTAGTCTTTGGTGTAAATTAAGACAACTTGGCATTCTCATATGTATGGCTATGTCTACACTTGTTAATTTAAGTTGACTTAGCATGTCCACACTCAAATTTTAAGTTGACTTAGAGAGGGGACCCTACAAAATCGACCTAGAGTGTCCACACTGGATGCCTAGGTCGACTTGTAGGGGCTAGGTGGACCTGGGAGAGGTCCACAGTGGCAGGGGGGGCACCCCTTGCCAAGTGCCAGGTGGCTCAGCCTTTGCCCTATTGTACCTTGGTACAGTGGAGCAAAGGGGGACAGGGACCCTGTCAGGGCATAGGGGCAGGGTGGGCAGGGCTGTACCCTGCCCTTTGGGGGGGCATGCCAGGCTGTGGCTGTGCCAGCCACCCTGACAGGGAGGGCAGTGGGGAAGCCCTGGAGCCCCCAAGTCGACTTAAAGTCGACTTAGGGCTACTCCACATCCACACTGGCTAAGTCCACACTGGCTAAGTCGACTTAAGAAAAGTGTAGTGTAGATACAGAGTAAATTAAGTCGACTTAACCAGTGTAGACGCACCCTATGAGAGTTGACAACAACCCCCAGAGAATAGCCAGGTATAAGGGTGTCTCTACCCCAGCAGCCAAAAGTAAGGTAATGTAGCTCTAAACTACCTACAACTCCTTGCTTATGCTGGGGGAAATTTTAGTTCCCAACTAAGCTGGCTCTGGTCAGCTTTGTGCAATTGGAGCAACACAAAGCAGTCCTCATGCATCAATGAATCATGAGCTTCATCTTCTCCAGTACTGCTTTATGAAAACTTTACATCTTGGTTATTTTTCAAGGTTTAAAAACCCTAAACTTTGTATAAAAATAGGACTTTCTCTGTGTCAAACCCCCCAGAACACACCTGCACTGCCATCCAGAAATGTAAACCCAAGGGGCCAGGTAGCCTTTACAGATGTATTGTTATAGTATGAAGTGTCCTAAAATTTCTGACATACATAGAAAGGAAATGTCTCTAGAGCTTTTTATATAATTAGAAAGTGAGCTGGCCCAATTCTCTAAGATGTTCTATACCCACAGTTCCCCTGGACTACAGTAGGATTTGCAGGTATTCAGCACCTCCCATGATCAGGCCACTACTTTCTAAACACACATCAATATATAGTAAGAGCAAGCAAGTTTAATGTTCTTCCCCTCACACATTTTCAGTAATGCTAATTGTACATACTATTATTCATCAATAAACGTAAATGTTTCATGGGGATCCATTCTATTGTACTGGTCTCCCTCTTTTATAGCAATTCCAGTTGCTGCCAGTTTGTCTATTTATGTAGGTATGCAGATTAAACATACATAATTTTCCTGATGAGAATATTGGGATTCAGACAGTCATGAACACTATAGTAGTTAGAGTGACAACGCAGATTTTGAGATAGATCCTATGCAGTGAAACCAGACAGGTGCTATCTATAATGTTCTTTCCCTCTTCAAAAGAAAGCCCACATTAAATGTAGATTATTCTCAAAGGAGAGATGGGAAAAGTGGCCTGATTTTGGTTTTATCCTTTAAATATCTACGGTTTTATATCAGAAACATTAATCATCTTGAATAATCCATGTTTCATGGCTAATAAGCACTGTTGTGCTAGAAATTTTTTTTTAAAAATTATGCCCAGGTTAATTCCTTACAGAAATGAAATATTGTGCATCTTTTTTTTATGTTATCTTATTGCAAAATACTCAAATCTTCTAGCAAGGACTTGAACGTGAGAGAGTTTCTGGAAAACCAGAATAGAACTTAGACCAATCGTTTGTGCAGATACAATAAAGAAATCCTATGCATTCCAGTATCCTACCTCCATCAGCATCAGATCCTGGATACTTCTAAAGGCAAAATACCACCATACCTTTTATGATCAAATCTACCATGTTATTTTACCATTTGCTCTGGTACCAGTGGTAGCCTCTGTCACCAACCCATCTATTTTTCCATCAAGCAACTTCTTCACAGTTTCTCCCTTGCTGCTCCATGCAGAGGGGAGAAACCCTGCCAAAATTACCTTTTCCTATTTTGATTTCCTACCTGCATTTTAATTCCTAAATTTTAAAACTTGCTTCTGCGATTGGTGTTTGCAAATCATTCTTGTTTGGCATTGGTTTGACAAGAGGTGCATTGTCACTGTGCATTAACTCATCCTCCAACTTACCTCCACCCAGTTTGCCTGTTTCACTCACCCACTGCAGCCTGTCTGACAGGTAGTTTGTTAACTGTCTGGGAAAAAGGATTGTCATCCTTCTTATGTGTCTGTATTATGATGCTTTTTGGGGTATTCTTAGGAGCTAACATCATACAAATAATCGTAATAACCAATTCTACAATATTATAGATGAGGGATTTTCTAGCCATGCCTTGCGATCATCTTTGAATCCAGAGCTTGAAGAATAGAACAATCCAGTACTATAAAAGCTGATTAATAGGTTCATCCATGCTTAGGGGTTGCATAACTGAAGAGCAGATACTGGCATCATTGTAGCTGAGCTCTTGGTACCATTGAGAAAATGAGAATCTGTGTAAGAACCCACATAGGGAGAATCAGTTTGAATTGAACATGAGATCAGAAGACAGAAACTCCTAAATTTTAATCCATTGTCCTACGGTTACTTAACCCTCTCTGTAAAACCATGAGCTGTTAACGTACTAAACGGGAAAAAAATGTGCAGAGCACAACCAGCACAGAGACTGAGCCAAAAATAAACGCATGGTGTCACCCAGCACGCACGTAAGCTACCATGACAAAGATGGCAATTGAGAACAAATCAATGAGTGGCTGCCCTGCACAGGCTGTTCACCCAAGCAGCTGTAAGGAAATTGGCAGCAGACAGCAAAAGGAATCTGCTGCTTAACTATTCCTGGAAAATCAGATATTAGCCAATGCCTGTCTGTCATCTCAAAACCAGGGTGGCCCAGCGTCAGATATTTCAGCTGGAAAGTCCAGTTGAAGAGGACAGCTGACAGCATCTGGTCAGAAACACCGACTGACCCCCAAAATCCAGTTACCACCTGCAGGAGTGCTGGAACAATGGATCCAAGCTGTTGCCACCCACTGCAGCATGGCACTTGGTTGCTGAGAGAGCCAGGGCCAGTATGGTTGTGTTCATCTCCCAGGCAGGCTCTCTAGGCAGCAGGTGAATCCTGGGGAAGAAAAGGGGCGAGGTTAGCTCCCTGCCTGCCTCTCATATTTCCGTGTCCCTCTCTTTGTCCGATAGCTGCAACTGCCTGCTCCCTGGGGCTCGCTCTGGTCTTCTTGGCGCCAGTCCCAGAATGTGAAGTCACTGTCCCTGCTGAGCGGCTGCGACTCACTCAGCTACAGTGGGTAAAGCAGGGAATCACTGGGTGCCCACAGGGGTGCAGGCTCTGGATGGCTCAGGAAGGCAGCTAAGACTTGACAGAGTGGTGGTCAACGCTGCAGGTGTTGTGGGGCAATAATGCAAGGATAGGCTGGTGTCTTGGTGCTGTGCCATGTACATGGGTGGTGGTGTGTGTGTTTGGATTACATGATGTGTTTTGGGTTGTGCTGTGTGGTTGGCTTGGGTGTGTGTGTATGTTTTGTGTAGAGCTTTATGGGTATTTTGGATATGGGATGCATGGTTGTATTTTGCATATGGTTTGTGTTGGGGTTGTGTGTGTGTTTTGTATTGTGTTGTACCTATAATTGATTTTGGTTTTGCTATGTGTGTATTTGGGCTGGGTTTCTGTGGTTGTGTTGTATGTGTGTATAATGTTGTGTGTGTAGTTGGACTGGGCAGTATGTTTCCAGTCAAAAGCTTAAAATCTTTCTATATTGTTTCATCTAAATTGCCCCAGCTTCATAGTCCAGGAATTAACCCCTGAATAAGACTCTGATATCCAAGTACATAAACGGGGCTACCAGAGGCAGTACGACAAAAATCCAAATCCAAACTAAACACCCACCCAAGAGGAGGATAGGAATAGAAAATACCTTTCCCTCCTTAAAAATGTTTGTTTATTTCTGATGCATTTCAAATTCTGTCCAAAGTGTGTTTACTTTTTTTCTTTTTTTCTTAAATGGTACTTTGTGCAAGAAGAAAAAATCAGAAGGAGAAATGAGAATATCACAATTGTTATCCTATAATACCTCCGCAAGCAGAATGGATATTTATGTTGATTATTGCTGACAATTTAGACGTTTCATCTGCTTAAAGTCGATATGGAAAGACATATGACAAGATTTTCAGTTAGGCTGGGCTGCTTCTCAGTTTTTCTGAAGCCTGATTTTTTTTTATAGACAAGGTAGATAGATAATATGAGGCTTTCTATTATTATTTTTTGATCTATATGCCAGTTATAATACACAAACTTACAGGCCAGGAAAATTGCTTCTTGTTTATATCAAAAACCCTGGCTTACTATACACAGTGATTTATTAGTGAAATTACTTTAGGGGAGGAGGAGGAGGAGGAAAAACACATCAAGGTTTCAAAACTGTGGCCTGAGGTAGATAATTTGTCATAATATATTTTAGAAAATGAGACTAATGTAAATCACAGAAAGAAAACGTTGAAAAAAGGGCAAATCCATTCCTTTGGCTGTGAAATTATTGACTGTTCAGGGCTAGAGAATGCATAGATGAGGGGAGGGTGGATATTTCCTTAGATTTCTCTTCTACAACTAAATCCTAATGGGTCTCAGTCTGCAACCACATCTATGCCTGTGACTAACTTTGGAGCCATTCCCATCTATTTAATAAAGCACATATTACAAGCTTTTAAAAAGTTGCATACTTTTCAGCGGAGGGAGATGGCACAGTTCTTTTGGGTTTCTTTTTTTCCCGTATCAACAATTTTTGTTCCCAATCTTCCACATTTACTTACAAGAATAATCTTTGCTCATGCAAATAATCCTGTTGACTTTCAACTGACGTCAATGGGACCACTGACATGAGTAAGGCCATGTCTATACTTACAAGCTTACTGTGGCACAGCTCTGAGCGCTCTTGTAGTAGTGTTACACCAACAGACCAGAGCTCTCCCGTTGACATAATAAAACCAGCTCTATGAACAGCAGTAGGAATGTTGGTGGGAGAAACCTCTGAGTGACAAAAGTTTTGCCCATGACCTAAGAAGTAGTCAGATGAAATAGGGTTTTCAGAATCAGAATCAGTCTCTGCCAGTCTGAACTTTTTCTTTTCAAAATATTCAAAACAATTACACCTTTGTCTGTCAGAATCAAATACCAGTTTTAGTTTTAAGGGGAAAGAGTAGTGAGCAAGAGGGGTAGGGGAGAGAGAAACAAGTTGGGGGGAGGGTTAGCAGGAGAGAGTGGAGCAGGGGTCTCTGGTTTTTAGAACTCAGAAAGTTGGTCATCCTAACATAAACCACAACCATCTCTTGCCACTTCTATTTATATCTGCTTTTTCCTTATATGATCACTTTCCAGATGACAGTGATAACATACTCTATTCCTGTCTTGAAGTCATGTTAAGCAAGCATCACATGCACATTTTGCACTGCTCATGATTCATTCCACAGGTCTGCATCTGATTTATATTCCCAACACAGATGAAAGCCTTACAAATTAGACCTTTTCGGGGGCTTACTTTAGAAACCCTATTGATTTTTAGTCACAGATGTCATTATAAGAATCAAATATGATTCCAGGAGTGTAAGCCTAGTAGAGTGGAACAGTTTTCCATAGGAAAATGCCAATTCATAAAAATTGAGCTTTTCATGGGCTCATCAATTTTGACTACATTTAATTTTGAACAAAATAAACTAAAATAAAAACAAAGCATGCAGTGTTTTGATTTTTGTTTCAAAATTACTTCATTTTGAAACTTTATTTTATATTATATATAAAACATTTTTAAAAGTCAGTTTCAAAATGAAGCATTTAGATTTTTATCAAAATGAAACACTTTAATTTACTGCAAATGCGGTGTTAGGTTCAGATTAAGAACAAAAGCAAAGTTTCCTATCAGGAATTTTCTGTGAAACAGAAATTCTGATTCCTGCACAGGCCTAATTAATTCACCCTATAATTCCAATTAGCTAGAGTACTCTTAAAAGCCTCAGTTATTTGGTTGTGTTGCAGAGTATTGCCTTTTTAAACATCTGTAAACCAGAAGAGGCTGCATTACAGGACTACATTAGCATTGTCTACACACGAAAATTGCAGTGTGTTAACTGTACTAGTGTATACTAGTTGTACAAACTATATTACATCCACAGTAGGCATGGTACCAATTAAACTATTACCATAAAAAATCATTTCCCTAACTGAAATAATGAAATTAGTACAAAAGCTATGTGTAGACTAGGCTTAAGGATGAAATTCATTACTGTACTCAACACAAAGCCTCTTTACTAACATCCCTCTGCACCTTCAAAATAGACTTCATTCCCACTGACATCCCACCTCCTTTGACAACAGTGTAATTTAGAGCACTCAGCACCTCTTAGGAGAGGACAAGCATGAGGTTTCTGCACCAGTAACATCCCCTCTAAGCCTTCACTATTGAATTTAAGTGGTATATAGCTCTCAGCATGGGGGAAATCTTACTGAAAAGCTTGTACAGTTTGCAAAAACCCTCTTTAGAGGGAAAGCATTATAAAATGGAAGATCATTTTTATTTTTAATATGGAGCAATTTGGGATTACACTACTACCATTAGAATAGTACGATTCTATACTTATGCTGGACAATTCTCTGTTGACTATAAAATGGTAACCTAGTTGGAACAGAGTTTGGAAGTCATAATCTAAAATAAATGCAGCAGAAGAGCTCTTGTAAACAAGTGCTAGTCACATATGCATGTTCTTTAAGCACTGGTGAAAAAAGGGATTTAAATGGTGTGCTGGCATCCTGGATGTGAGTGACATTCATCCAAAAAGAAATATCCCTTCCCCCAGTTGAGAGGGAAGAAGCAGTATTAAGTCATTAATGTGTAGGAGGCTGATCTCTAAAGCCCATTGAATCTGATGAAACAACATCTTTTTACCTCAACAGGCTTTGGATGTGGCTGTGGTTTGGTGCATTACTCCATGTTCTTTATTTACAGACATCAGAAGAATGCATGCTTCAGTTTAAAGGAGAGACAAAATCTAAGGGGTGGAGGGAGGCCAGGGAATTTGTTGCATTTTTTTATTTAAGTTTTTGTTAGTTTTCTCCTATTCACCAGAACATTAATCATCCCTAACTTTTCTAGCGAACTTGGTCTCCTTCCAAAAGAACCAATAACTGCAGTTAATGCCATTGCTCCAGCCATAGAAAATGGGATCTCTTCACAGAGTAGTTCCATTTCATTACTCATCTTTCATCTCCCAGTACAGGATTCCTTTTAAAACTGATGATTGCACACAAACTGTTTGTTTTAGTATAAAAAAAATTGCTATTTATTATCTATTTGGAAAGCTTTTCTCTGTGCATGCATGCTAGTGTGGGTAATCATTTCCTAACTAACACATAGAGTTATTTATGAAGTATATTAGAAATACCACCCTTTAATCTCTGTTGATGATTTTATTAAAAGTACTTCTCCCTGTATTCCTTAAAACAGTGTGTTAGTATTCTGAAAATTATTTTAATGTGAACTGTAAAACCTGCAAAGGACACTTTGCCACAATATGCAAAGTGCCCCCACAAATCACTGTAAATGGGGCAGATTTGCAACATTTTAAACTGGCACTTCATCCCTCTTTCAGCAAGCATCCTCTGCAGATTTAATGATCAGGAACATCCTTCTGATGCATGCTGGGAGATATGGCTGCAGGGTACACACCACAGCAGACAGTGTATCAGATGAGGCAGAACTTCTTGTTAGGGGTGAGTATGCTAAAAGCTCAGTCTGAAGATATGATCAACATAAATTATCAGACAAAGGAATTTAAATGCATGGACTTTGAGCACATCAGTACTATACAGTATACTTCAGATTCTACAATATTGATGTCATTTTGTCTTTGAAATATCTGTATGGTAGAGCAGTCTTCAAAACAGACATGACCAACAGTAGCACTTGCTAAATGGACCCTCCGTTCTTAAAAGGTTTAATAATTTTAAAGGCATATTTAATTTTTATCTAAAATTTAATCCAGTCTCGTAGGTTTAGTGGTTTGGGAACATCAGCTCAGTTCCTAACATGGGGGACTGCTCTGTTTTTAGTACAAGGAAAGGTATGAGCAATTGTTAGAAAGAAATCCAAATCCTAACGTTTTTGAATGTATGACTGATGACCAAACTTTGCCTTGCAGCGGTCATATAGGCAACTTGCTAGAAGTTGGTAGAAGCAGTTAGGGCTCAACTCCAAGCTGCTGAGCACCACATGAGAGGGGCTGAGTGCACCCAGTTCCTATTGATACACATGGGAATTCAGAGTTCTGAACACCACACAAGGGAAAAGCTCAAGGCTTTGCAGCATCAGCTGGGCTTCCAGTTAACACAAAGTACAACAGAGCTTGATCAGTTCATTTGTAATAGGTCTTTCGTGCTGACTACAGGCCCTATCATACAGTCATAGAAATGGAGGGCTGACGGGACATCAGAAACTTCATGCAATGTTCCATCTTGATCAGTTCATGACAGGACCTGGAGTCTCATGCGCCCCACACATTTGCATTAAAAATGTACAAGTCTGCACTGTAGAACTCCTGGGCTATGTCTACACTAGAAAAAGTTAGGTTGACCTTGTTAAGTCGACTTAATAAGGTTGACTTTAAGTCGACTTAAAAGTCGACCTTATTAAGTCGACTTAACAAAGTGGACTAAGTTGACTTAACTTTAAGTCGACTTAGTCCACTTTGTTAAGACAACCTAACCACCCTTAAGTCGACCTAACCACCCTTAAGTCGATTTAATAAAGTTGACTTAAGGGTTACTCCACGTCGGTTTAAGTCAACCTAATGGGTGGTTCTTATTAAGTCGATTTAAGCTTTCATTAAATCAACTTAAGGAATTTCTGGTGTAGACAGGGAGTAATTTAGGTTGACTTAAGCCTCCTTAAATCGACCTAAATTGCTAGTGTAGACATAGTCCTTGTGTCTCATTTAGGCAGCAGGCTGCATGCTGGTTATATAGTATGCTAAATTTTAAAGTGTAATAATAAAGTGTGGGTTAGTTTACTAGCATGTTTGAAATCCCATATAAAAGATCTAAGATGAGTAGAGAAAATTTAAAAAAATAATTAAAATCCTTTAAGCTTATTCTACCACTTGGTCAGGCTTGATATATTTTTTTTCTTTCCATCATTTGCGTGGAGAAAATATGCTCTGAGGAAAAGAAATTACATTTTTGGCAGAGTGCAGGTTTCTTTACCTTTTTGGTGGGAGTGGCTGTTAAATGTTTACATGAACTCCTGTAAAGGACTATAGATTTTCTTTTAATCTAACTTCTATAAATGTCATTTCTCAGTTGAAAATTTCAAAAATAGCTCAACCTATTAGAATTCCACAGTCTTGCTTCTAAATTACATATATCTAACCCCCTGCTCCATAACCTCCTATGGTAAACTAATTATTTCTCCTCTAGTGCAGTTCATTCTATGTATGTGAATTTACTTCGTTATAGAAAATGTTTCTCAGAATAGGAGGTCTAATGAGAGAGTAATGAAAAATATTATTTGGGGTATTAGAAGGAATTGGATTTATGTATCCCCCACATTGTGATGAAATTAAAACTGTGCCATTTTTATAACATGATTCAGTGTTAAATATACCCTGCACATTGTGTTCCATTATCCTTGTCTGTGTGGCTAGTAAATAAGAGAATGCAATGAGAATTAGGTTGGTATCAGTTTTACAACTGGTTTATATTGTGTCACTGTTTTTGTACTGAGGTAAAGTTCTGCTTTCATTAAATTATATGATTTGATTAGTTTGCTCAAGAAGTAAGTTTCCGATTGGATATTTATGCAAATATCATAAAGCAGATTCTACAATGTCAGAACTGCGTTGGCCACATGCAGGATGATATTTTTCTTTTATTTGGTCTTGCAGTAAATATTTAAAACAGATTTAATTTACTTGTTGCTAGTTGTTTTATCTTTCTCAGCATTTCTCAAAAATTAACCCAAAATATTTAAGAGACTCTAAATATTTGCTTTACTTTATAATACTTCCTATTATGCCTTCTAGGTAGTATAGCTTCTTAGGGTTAGCTATTGTCTTGTCTTTACATGTTATATTGTAAGTCTTGCTTAATATTTTTGACATATCATTGCTGTTTTGAGTGTGAATATGTAAGGTTGTCATCTTTTACTGTACTCTCCTCAGTAGGAGTTTGTACACACAGAAAAGTGGAATCAAAATCACTTTACATTCCCTCTTTTAGATATTCATTAATATTACAGGTAGATAATTTCCGGGGCAGGCTGCATTATACTACTACTACTAATCAGGTATGTTGACTGTAAATCAAAGGGAAAATATATTGGCTTGTTATAATAAAGGACTAGAAAGAAAACTGTACATTATCCTGCCCTTCTCAGTTGGCGCAACAGCAACACAAAGTCTTTGCAATTCCCTGCTTGTACACACCTCATGTGTAAGTCTTCAGAGACAACCATGTACCACCACATTCTCAGTCACATATAGACAATATGCAGTTCCTTTATATCATTTTGTGTCCACTGTGGGCTTCTCTGTCTAGCATATTCATTTGAATACAGAGCCTGCATCTACACTTGTAAATTAAGTCGACTTAAGCAGACTTAAGTCGACTTAATTTACCCTGCGTCTACACTACAGTTTCCTTAAGTTGACTTCAGCAGCTTGCTTAAATTGACTTAAGGAAAATAAAGTTGACTTAATAGAAATTAAGTCGATTTTATAACACCTCATTTTAATTCGACTTAATGCTTAAGTCGACTCCCTAGAGTTGACTTAAGCCAGTGTAGATGTGGGGTAGCCCTAAAACGACTTAGGGCTACCCCAGGACTACACCAATGCCCTTCCCTGCTGGGGGGGGCACAGGAGGAGCCTGACATGCCCACCCACAGGGCAGGGCAGAGCCCTGCCCACCCTGCCCCTATGCCCTGCCAGGGTCCCTGACCCCCTTTGCCCCATTGTACCTATGTACAATGGGGCAAAGGCTGAGCCCCCTGGCAGTGGGCAAGGGGTGCCCCCCCACCCCTGTGGACCTACCCTAGGTCCCCCTAGCACCACAAAGTCGACCTAGGCATCCAGTGTGGACGCTCTAGGTCGACTTTGTACATTCCCCCCAAAGTCGACTTTAATTTTAAGTGTAGACTCACTAAGTCAACTTAGTTAAAGTCGACTTAAAATTACAAGTGTACACACAGCCTGACTGAGTAACTAAGGCTTTCATTATTTTTCATCATTTATACAGTGTCTTCATTGTGCATAGCATTATACAATAGAGGAAGTTTACCAAAAGAAAATCAGTTAGACAACTTGTGCTGTCTTTCTTGTGCTTGCACAATAAATAGTGCTGGGCAAATCTAAATATTTTTGCCTGTAATTAGATGGTTTGTACCTGCAGTTGGGTAATTAAAGGTGCAAGTACTCAGATTTATGCATATCAGTTTATCAGATGCAAATAAGGAAGCTACTTTTCTGAAAACATCCTACAATCTCTGCAGGTATTTTAAGGGTGTGGGCCTTTCACAAATAAAGTGAACTACTGTTTTGGGTGTTCACTGGATTTCATTTAGCAGGAAATACACTTTCAACAGGAACTCCTTTTTTAATAAAATCTCTGTTAGTGACATTTTTTACCCAACAAATCCATAACTTGATCTTCCCTCAAATACTCTTCAAAACTGTTGTTAAAAGTTTTACATCAAAAGATCAAGAGCCAAGAATCCAATCCTTCCACATAGTTTCAATATTTGATAGTCAAAGCTGAAGACTTTGATTGGGTGCTTTAGAAATGTTATTAAATTTTCATATAATAAATAGTACTAAAGCAACTTTCTGGTAAGTCCCTAGTAACTTCTCTTTCTTCCAGATAACTTTCTATTCTGTCCCTTGTTATTATTTATTCTCCTTACTGTTTTTTTAAATATTACAAAGAATGGTGATGTCATTACTTATACAAACAGTTTATTGACCACAGGATTGTTTGCCCTGTGAATTAATGCATTCACTTTAAATTCTAAAATGAAAGGTATTTAAATCCTATCACAGACTAGAAGTGAAAAGCAGCTTGGTTGTTTAAGCCTAGTGAATATTTGTCCTCAGAAAACTACTACAGTATTTGACATAATTGGAGTGTCTGTGTTCAAATGAGGCTCAGTCACTGTAACATAAGACAAGACCAGAGGTGTTTTAGCAAAGCAATATAAAGTACTATGCACAGATCCTGACACACTGTTTCATTCTAGGGAATGCTGCTACTCCTTAACTTGTGTCAGCATCAAATACACTCTCTAAAAACTACCCTGGGGTGTTCTCAGCCCCTGTACATCACTTTCTGTTGAACATCTGTGGGAAAGAAACAGGTTATAATCTTTTTCTTCTCACATATGAAATTCCTTTGTGTGCCTAGATGTAATTCTTAAAAGTTTACAAAATGGACAGAGTTCTAACAAACAAATAGTTCTAAATACCGTCAAAACTTGATTGTGAATTCTAATGTATCTTTAAGCTGGTGGTAAGTTTGCTGTCATAAGGATAAATTCTGTTCTTGGTTACATACGTTTGGCTCTCAGAATCTTATTATTAGCTCTCTTTGCACCCATGTGAGGACAATATTGTGCCCAAGGAGAACATTAATGTGCGGGAGCAGAAATCAGAGGAATTACATGTGTGTGATCGGTAATAAAAATACCCTTTAATCCTACTAGAATGGAGTGAATAGTGCAAAACAGTAGTGATGAACATGCATTCTGTTTCTGTTCACACTTTTCTGAAAAAGACTTGTGCAAAGTAGATGTTTCTCCACAGCAGTGCATTCAGAATAGCTGTTTGTCATGTAAACCAAGGTATTCAAAAAAGTATGCCCTGGAAGTGCTTGTCCCTGTTGGTAAAGTTTCAGTCATCCGATCAAGGAGCAGAAACTAGTTTTGGTTTTTATCAATCAATGAATATCATGCCCCATTCTTGGTACTGATCCAAGAACAGGTTTTCCCTTGCCTAATGCCATCTCTGTTACCGATCTTTATTTTATATGTACATGTCTTCAGTTTTCTGTAATTTTTCAACCAGCAAGGGATTACAAAAGAAGAATTTTTCAACTTGGCTGGTTTTCCAGCTATAATTGGCACCACTGGTCGTATTCATGCTGTCTCTGTACTTATTTTTCACAAAGAAGATATTACAAAATCAGAAGGCTCGAATGCAGGATAAATACACATGTCATGTGCTGACACTAATGATGTGATCACAAATGTGGTTACAACATAGCAACATACCAACCAGGAGGTTTACATCCTGTAGATGTCTTTGCTGATCTCGCAGCCATCAATGGTTCCCTCAAGACAATGCCTGCTTGGTAAGTTAATTTGTTTTTAAGACTGTCTTCCAGAAAAGGTTTTATTGTGTTTTTTTGTGTTTGCATTGTATGATAGAAATTCCAAAACAATCTGTATTCATTTCTTATGACAGCAGCTATCTTCATGACCTGGTACCTCAGTCAACCTTTAGTCTACTGAGCATTAAGCCACCAGTTAGCTCTGTCATGAAAAGGACTGACACTGTAAAGAAAACACATTTGTTGCTTTACCACATCTGGCAAAGATAAATAGCATATTTTATTTTCTGTGGTTGATAATATTGTTTCTGGAATACCAGAACAGCCATAGTGTTAAACATAACTCATTTTTACCAAAAACACTTTGAAAAACCACAGTCCAGTTCCTAATTAATTGAAGTTTCTCTTTGACCTGGATAGAATAAGACCTAAATTGGACTGTTTTTTCTACAGTAGTTTCTGTATAGTCTTCTTTTCCCTGCTCTGTACAGAAATGATGCAGTTCCATTATAAATAGCTGGGGCAGGATTTGTTGGGGCCACATAAAAGTTAAACATTTCCTCCCTAAAATAGAACACATTTCTGTGACGCCTCTTCTCGCAACCCTAACATTCAGTATTACTCTGGTCCTTTCTCATTCTTTGGGCTGATTAGGACTAGGGTTACAGTCACAGCTTCAGAGCAGCTCAGAGAGTTTTTTAAATCAGTTCAATAAAGTGCATATAGTGGTTATCACAATGCAGTGTTGCAGGGTTTGAGACTTCACTTTCAGCATTTAGAAATAAGTGAGAAGGGATTTTCCTATAAATATTTACACCAATGTACTGGAATATTGAAAATAAAAATACAATTAAAAGTCCCATGGTAAATTTTAGGTTGGTTTTCATACCTGTTAGGCAATTATGCAATAATAATGCTCCAATCTCACCACAGTAAGTATAGCAAAGTAAGCTCACAAAATAAAGGCTATGTATGAGTGTGTGCAATAGCACAATCTACAGGCCTGGATCGACAGGACTGAAATACCTACATTTTAACATTGATTTAGTTAATGAAAGCTGTTATTAATTACAGCAAGGTACCAGACTTTTTGAATTATTTGTTTCCTTCTAGAAGTTGTTAGTTCAGGTCATGATTTCTTACTTGCCAACAAAAGGAATCAAAGAGTTATTAAAACAAACAAAGAGTCCTGTGGCACTTTTAGGTTATGTCTACACTAGAAAAAGTTAAGACGACTTTGTTAAGTTGAGGTCGACTTTAAGTCGACTTAAAGTCGACCTTATTAAGTCAACTTAACAAAGTGACTCCTTTTAAGTTGACTTTATTAAGTTGCCTTAACATTGGACATAGGCGTCCACACTGGCATTAAGTCAACTTAATAAAGGCGACTTAAGGGCTACTCCCCGTGCACACTGTCCTTAAGTCGACTTAAGAAGTTAACTTAAGGCTTGAGTTGACTTAAGAAGGGTTAGTTATTAAGTCGACTTAAGCTTTCATTAAGTCGACTTAAGGAATTTCTTAAGTCGACTTAATGAAAGCCTAGTGTGGACATGGAATAATTTAGGTCCACTTAAGGGTCCTTAAGTTGAACTAAATTGCTAGTGTAGACTAACATGTTTATTTTCGCATGAGCTTTCATGGGCGAAGCCCCACTTCATCAGACACCAGAGTGGAGAAAACTTAAATTGAAAAAAAGCTTGCAATATGGGTGTGGAAATAAAATCCTGTGATTACATTACAAGAGTTATTAGTTAGCTTCACTTGAAGCACATAATCAGCATTGCCAAAGATGTTCTGTTGCCTGAACCCTATCTGTAAATTGAAGCTCACATATTTGTCTTCCAATCTTGGATCATGGTATTTTAAATGCAAGCTAATAAGTGGAATCCATCACATCACACACAACTGAATTATGTGCCTTACCCTGCATTACAGACTATATCTCAGGAATCCATCCATCACCTAGCGCATCTTCGGCAAATGATCAAATATCCTTTCAGATTGCTCTGTTTAAATGCTGCAGCTCCAATATAACCTGCTGTTTCTTTCTCCAAACATGTCAGGTGGTATCTTCTATATTGTTCCAACAAGTTTGCTGTCAAAGCATGACAGATATAATCTTTCAGTCTCTATAGAGCTTAAATAGTTCATTAGAAACATAACTCTGCAGCAGTATGACAGGTCTCCTTTCCTCCAATTCTCTCATATCAAAGATCCTGCTCAAGATAAGAAAAAGAAAGAGCAAAAAGTTATTCTCAAAGTTTCATGTGGCCAAGACAAACATGATTCCCATACCTTAATCAGATAGCAATGTGCCTGCCAATCACTCTTAAGACTCTTCATCACTTTCTCTGCCTCAGAACACTGGACAGATCTGCCATTCCAGCTTACAGGTTCTCCAGCTCAAAACATGGCTCCTCAATGGTTTGAAAACATAGAGCTGTCCTGTTCAGGGACTGTGAAAGAGGTGCTAATACACAGGAGAACAATAATGACTTGCCATATACATATGCAGATGTGGAAAAGATTCCAAATCTGGTGTGACTCAAAACATATTACATCTACATCCTTTCCCTTCTCACTTGTATTAGACTACATCCTACATCTAAAACAGTAAGTATTATCTCTAAGTTCAGTAAAAGTACATTTTTCAGTTATAAACACCTTTCATTATAAAATAGATGACTAGTCCATATTCACTCATCCACAAAAAGATTCCTCAGGAGTATGGGTAACCTCTTCCCACAGATCACATGTTCTACACCAACATGAGACCATAACCGTGCCTTACAAAACCTCCTTTTGAACCCATGATCATATGCTTACTTATGCATCTGTCTATGAAAACAATGTTTCTAGTAGCCATTACCTCAGCTCACAGAATTGAGGAAGTAGGGGCTCTAATTACACATTCATCCTTCACAATTTCTTTAGGGATCAGGTCACACTTAGATCACACCTGAAGTTCCTCCTGGAAGTACCCTCTGCCTTTCACATAAACCAATTTATTCACCTCCCAACTTTCTTCCAAAAGCCATGCCATAACAAATAAGAATCAGTATAACATACATTCACTGTCAGGAGAGTTTTGGCATTCTATTTGGGTAGAAGAAAATTTTTCACGAAATCCTCCTACACTATTCCTTTTGATTGCAGTGAGGTCTAAAGGATCCTCAGTCTTGAAACAAAGACTCTCTGTAGGTGGATGTTAAACTGCATTACTATTGCTATCATACCTGCAATCTTGGAGTTCAAACTCATTCCACGAGATTTGTTTCCACTTCTGTAGCCTTTAACAAAAATATTCCTATTACAGAAATATGCAGAGCAGCAACTTGGCCATCTGCTCATACTTTTGAGGAAAATTATCCTATCACTTATGACTCAGTGTCAGGTGCTATATTTAGATCCACAGAATTATTATCAGAGCTAAACTCAATTCTGAAGAGGAGGTTACTCACCTCAGATAGCAACTGGTTCTTCGAGATGTGGCCCCGTATAGGTACTCCACAACCCATTCTCCTCCCCTCGATTTCAAAGTTCTTAATAAGGGGATCTGCAGTAGAGAAAGAACTGAGGATGAAGACAGGGAGAATACTTGTGTGGGCTGAACAGACACTGCTGCCTAAAATCTCCATGAGGCTCAGTGACATGGATACATCTACAGTGGAGAACCCATAGGGACTCACATCTCAAATAACTAGTTACTGCAGAAGGTGAGTAACATCTTCAGTGCTTCTAGAAATTCTAAACTGTTTTTCTGAGGAGCAACTTCAAAGAAAAGTATCATATTCATGACTGGGTCCTTCCAGCACTCCATTCTTTTGGGAACAGTCCTATGATTTCTGAGAATTCACTGCATTCATTTGGTCTTATTATCTCCAGAGGTACACTGATGATTTCAACTTAAGGATTTAGATAGCCTACAATACTAAGAATTTTGGGGGAATGGCTTTTAATCCTTCACTGATTTTTAAAAATATCTTTGATTGATGTATAACATGCATAATTTTTTTGTTCTTGTTACAGATGTGGAGGAACCACATGCTTTTCCAGAAAAGAAAAATCTATTGGCCAAAGTATCCTGGAGTTATTGGAATATAGTTTGTATACTATGTGAAACTTGCTAGCACATATGCATCCATTAAAATATTTTTGACTGAATGATTATTAATAATACAGTCATGATAGGAACCATGCTCTGTGAGAAAAAGAAAAGTGTTTGTATCTATTGAAATAAAAAGTCAGCATTCAGCGCAATGAATAATGTGTTCTGTATGGCCATAAACAGAAAGCTGGTCAATGCAGCTTGTGTGTCTATGTAACACGATCAAAAGGATATACAGAAGCTGAAAGAACTTTAAAATGAGTACAAAGAAATCCTATAGAGTAAAAGGATGAAAGAGTTTGTGACTACAAAATGTGGTTTTAGCAATTCACATTTTCTGGTTGAAAAATAAAAAGAGGACAAATCTATCCATCTTGCAAACTGGTAAAAATACCAATCTAAGTAAGAAATCCACTCTCACGATATATTTGTGGCAAAGTAATGTTTGTGTGTGTTTTCTCTGAACCCCGCTGACCTGGAGAGCTGTTAATTAACTTGATCATATTGCTGTTTGTGTAGTGCCAATAAAACTTGCAGGTAAATGTTTCACTTTAAAGGCCATTAGCCACAGCTATTAAATTTAATACAAATTTGAGTTTAGCAAGTTTATATTCAAATTATAGTAAAGTCCAATAAGACATCTATAAACCCAACTACAGGCCTAAATAACTAGAATTTCAATCCACTTTTCCCAGGGGCATGATCTTGCATGTTAAGAAAGTACCATGTACATGGACTAAACTGCAAGTCTTGTCTGCATGCCTTTGTTACCACTCTTTTAGACCCATCTCTTTCTAAATCTATATCTACATTATGGGGCCAAGATCGCCCAGCTTGCACCACAATGGAGTACTTCCCAGTCAGTTGCAGAAAATGAATAAACCAAATAATTTTATTAAAAAATAATGTTGCCTATAGACCACACCTCCTGCATAGTGTTTCAGAAGGCTAGAGCATTCTATAGACACATTGGCTATGTCTACACTTGGAAATTTAAGTCGACTTAGTGAGTCTACACTTAAATTTTAAGTCGACTTTGGGGGAAACTTACAAAGTCGACCTAGAGCGTCCACACTGGACGCCTAGGTTGACTTCTAGGGGCTAGGGGGACCTAGGGCAGGTCCATGGGGGCAGGAGAGGCACCCCTTGTCCAGTGCCAGGGGGCTCAGCCTTTGCCCCATTGTACATGGGTACAATGGGGCAAAGGGGGACAGGGACCCTGGCAGGGCATAGGAGCAAGGAGGGCAGGGCTCTGCCCTGCCCTGTGGGGGGGGCATGCCAGGCTCCCCTATGCCCCCCCCCCACAGGCAGGGAGGGCATTGGGCAGTCTTGGGATAGCCCTAAGTTGACTTAGGGCTACCCCACATCTACACTGGCTTAAGTCGACTCTAGGGAGTCGACTTAAGCCTTAAGTCAAATTAAATCTAGGTTTAATAAAGTCGACTTAATTTTCATTAAGTCGACAATATTTTCCTTAAGTCAATTTAAGAAAGTTGCTTAAGTCGACTTAAGGAAACTGTAGTGTAGATGCAGGGTAAATTAAGTCAACTTAAGCAAGCTTAAATCGACTTAATTTACAAGTGTAGATGCAGCCATTAACATTTATTAGGTCCTTAACTATTTGTTTCCTTGATTTTAAAGGTTTGGATTTTTCAAATGATGTGATAATTACAAGATAAGTCAAAATCTGCGTTATGGGGGACTCTGGTTGCAATCTTAACCACGGAGAGGTTACCATGTCTCCTTAATCAATGACACATCAGTAGAACCAGGACAAAATATTTGACTATCTAGCTCTAAAAACACAAGCCTCTCCTACATGCAATAAATAAGAGAAAAGTCCTTGTTAGCTATCAGCTAAAGAAACAGCCTCATGTTCTGTTGAACCTGTCACTTTACAGCAGATTTTCTTTAAACGCATATGGTGAAGTTCACCTATGCAAAAGGAGCAAAACAAGGCATATGTACTGATTAATGTTCACTCGGAGGGTTTAATGAAGGATTTTAGTGGCTTTGTTCTGATCCTCAGCACTCAGGTGAATTTCATCCATAGTGCCTAATCTAGCGCCCACTGAAATCAGTGACACAAAACGCCTCCCTTCGACAAAAATAGGAGAAAAATCCAGAAATATACACAGCAAAATAATTAACTTTGCTTTATTACAATGGGGTTTCTTCAGCTATAAGTGCCAGGTGACATTATAAGGAGATTTTACTTTATGAAAGTTTTGAATGAATTACAAGGCATTTTTGAGCTAGAGGGAGATGGAAAATAATAGACAAACATTAAGGATGTGTAACTCAACAATAGTTTTGTGGCTTTTCATCTCCAAATTTCTGCAGTCTTTAGAATAAATCCAGCCATTTTCAGGCCAAACCAATTTTCCAAGCCAGAGTAATTGAAGGAGGATGTAACAGGGCTTTGTAATAGAAACTGGCTGCATCTTCAACTCTGAAGATACTTCCTTTGCCTAGTAAGTGAGAGACTTCAGTTCCAAAGCTTAGACATGTCCATAGTAGCTCAACATCTCTTGGTCTTGAAATAGCACTGCGAGGGGAGAGAAAGTTGGTAAGAACTACTGCTGACAAGACAGAAACAGGTATAAACTTACAGAGAATCCTTTTATCTCCCAGTCTTAAATGAAGGCCTACCAAAGGCATTAGTGGGTTTGAAACAGCCCATTTCCCAAATTCCCCACAAGACTTGGTCATAGTTCCCCAGATTTACTGTAAACTTTACTCTTCTCTTCCTGATTTCACTTCCCCCCTTAGTCTAAACAAAATAGAGTAGCTAAATACCTCTTCCTGTCAGGATCCTCTGAAGCATGTCACCACTCCTTTGACTCCCATCATTAGTTACTTGTCTCCTATCAAGCTCCTCATCCTCACCTTCAAAACTCTACAGAATCTGACCTCACCTATATCTCTATTCTCATTTCCCTCCATCCTCTTTTTGGTCCCGCAGTGCTTTACTTACTGGTACCTTCATCTCCTCATCACGGCTTTTGACTTTACCTTCTTTCATGCTGTCACCCTTTACTAGTCTTATTCTGTTAAGTAAGCTTCTTCCCCCTAAGGATCTTTTCCTTGAAATCACCCCTGAAAGCCCACTTTTTTCCTAGGAATATTTCCAGCCATGTTCTCCATGCTTTCTCTTTACTTAGACAACTGCCCCGTGTCTTGTTTCTGTATGGTTTTTGTCCAACTTAGGCTACAAGATGTTCAGGACAAGGATGCAGTAAAATACCAAGTGAATGCTATTTTAGTGTGTTTTATTAACAATAAGAAAAATAAAATGAGATGATAGAAGTTTTGAGTATATCTATGTAGAAGATAAGAATTATGCTGATTGGCTTTTAGTGGAGTACTGGCTATGAGATTCAACAAAAAAGGCAATGCTTCACAGAATTACTAAATAGTGTATTTGGTCATGACCTTTCAAGAAATCCCATATTAACATCAGATGACTGTAGGAATTCTAAAAAACCTCATTAACTGATGGGTAGAAGAATTCTTAAAGTAAAAATATACAAAACACACAAGTCTTCCCTACAAAGATGAAACATTTTGCATTTATGTCCAATCATTTTCTGAGCAATGTTTATAGAGAAGCATTTGAGCAAACTTTGAGCAAATATTTGAACAAAAAAAGTTTTAGACATCCTGAACAATAATAGAATCATAGAACTGGAAGGGACCATGAGAGGTCATTGAGTCCAGTCCCTTGTCCTCGTGGGTAGGACCAGGTACTGTCCTAAACTATCCCTGACAGGTGTTTGTCTAATCTGCTCTTAAAGATTTCCAATTATGGGGATGCTGCATACTACCTAGGCAACTTATTCCAGTGGTTAAACACCCTGACAGTTAGGAATTTTTTTCCTAATGTCCAACCTAAACCTTCCTTGCTGCAATTTAAGCCCATTGTTTCTTGTCCTATCATCTGTGGTTATGGAGAATAATTTTTCTCCCTCCTTCATGTGACAACCTTTCAGATACTCGAAAATTGTGATCATGTCCTTTCTCAGTCTCCTCTTTTTCAGATTAAACAAGACCAGTTCTTTCAATCTTCCCTCATAAATCAAGTATTCCAGACCTTTAATCATTTTTGTTGCTCTTCTCTGGACTTTCGCCACTTTGTCCACATCTTTCATGAAATGAGATGTCCAGAACTGGACACTCCAGGTGAGGCCTAATCAGCATGGAGTAGAGTGGAAAAAATTACTTGTCATGTCTGTCTTATTATACTCCTCTTAATATATCCCAGAATGAATGAATACATCTTTGATGAAAAGCATACTCAGCTTAACTATCTGGCTGACACTGTAAATGATTACAATGTAATGGGATTTCCACAAAATCAGTAAGATCTGCATACTTAGGTCTTGGGCTAACTGTCATACATTTGTCATCACTGAGGCTTTTGTCACTTATTAATCCCTCTCTCAAAAGTGCCTGATAATAGAAATATTTTTAGCAGTCCTCTTGCAGACAGTGAGACTACACACCCCAGAAAGCTTAATGAGACAGTGTCATGATTATGAATGACTTTAAAGGTTTTGCAGCCATACTGAAAAACATCAAAATGTATTGAGCATTGTGACATCTACATAACTAAATTTCTGTAGATTCCATGTAAAGAGAAATGTGTTATTACTATACCACAGTGGTTAGAAACTCACTCTCTTTATAAACATATAGGCTATGTCTACACTTACTAAAATTAGTTTGAATTAGTTAGTTGTGGCTTCCTTGTCCCAGGGAGCTGTGGCTTCCTTGTCCCTGCCCTAGGTCAACTTGGGTAATTAAGTTGACCTAGGGTGTCCACACCGGTTTGAGTTCACTTAACAAATCGACTTAGCTGTTAACTTGACCTAACAACCAGTAGTTATTAAGTCAACTTAAGGATGCCCTTAAGTCAACTTAATGAAAGCCTGATGTGAACTTCGAGTAATTTAGGTCGACTTAAGCATCCTTAAGTCCAACTAAATTGCAAGTGTAGACATACCCTATATGCCCAGTTGCTGCAGTAAGTACTTGGGTCCCTCTTTCTTCCACCAGTCTTCCTCGGAGGAGAGCCGAGCCCCCTATTGCTGCCACTCCAAATAAAGGTGGAGTCCCCATGAGTCTTTGTGTTATGATGAGCCTTGGGCTCCACAATTGCTTCAGTCCAGCCCTGTTTTTGGTTAGAGGGAGAACGAATTTTTGAGAGGCCGTGTTCAAAGGGCAAATGGCCTGTGTAGCTGGACTTGGTCTGAGTATATGGCAGAGGAAGGAAGCCAAGGATGTGGAGTGAATGGTCTTAGGAAGGTATTCTTCTCATATCCTGAAGATCTAGTCTCATCCTTCCATGTTCCAGTCCCCTGCTCTCACACACAACTGCACACTGAGCAGGCCATGTGGGCACGAGCTCAATGGCATGCACCGAAGTGGATACACACCCCTTATGTTTGTTCCCATCCCTTCCATTCTCCAGTGCACGCACCTTCTGTACCTGCTCTGAATTCTGCAAAGGGCCTGGTTAATTTATCATTTTTCAATACCAAATTTTGACAAATATAGTTTAGTAGTTATAAGCTTCGGGCATCTGTTGAGGCGCTGTTGCCAAATGATTGAAGGAAGGGATTGGAAGTCAAAAAACCTGGTTTATAGTCCTAATTATGACAGCAATTTACTATGTAACCAGAGACTAGCAATTTTACCATGCTATGCCTATGTCTACCTATATGCTTAATGGATATAATTCCAACTTCACACTGAAATGGTGGGATTGAACTATTGCAAAGTCCAGATTGTAATTATTTTGTCATAAATCATACAAATATTATATTGTTCAAGGGACTATGTAGACTGGATTATGGGATAAATTTGGAACTTTGAAGACTTGTAATGATTTACCTTACCACAAGGGGAGAGGCAACTCTAGATTTAATCCTGAGTGGAGCGCAGGAGCTGGTCCGAGAGGTAACTGTAGCAGGACCGCTTGGAACTAGTGACCATAATACAATAGCATTCACCATCCCTGTGGGGGAAAGAACACCTCAACAGCCCAACACTGTGGCATTTAATTTCAAAAGGGGGAACTATACAAAAATGAGGGGGATAGTTAAACAAAAGCTAAAAGGTAGAGTGACTAAAGTGAAATCTCTGAAAACTGCATGGGCGCTTTTTAAAGACACCATAATAGAGGCCCAACTTCACTGTATACCCCAAATTAAGAAACACTGTAAAAAAACCAAAAAAGAGCCACCATGGCTCACCAACCATGTAAAAGAAGCACTGAGAGGTAAAAAGACTTCCTTTAAAAAGTGGAAGTCAAATCCTAGTGAGGCAAACAGAAAGGTGCACAAACAGTGCCAACTTAAGTGCAAGAGTGTAATAAGAAGAGCCAAAGAGGAGTTTGAAGAACGGCTAGCCAAAAACTCCAAAGGTAATAACAAATTGTTTTTTAAGTATATCAGAAGCAGGAAGCCTGCCAAACAACCAGTCGGGCCCCTTGATGATGATAATACAAAAGGAGCGCTTAAAGATGATAGAGTCATTGCAGAGAAACTAAATGGATTCTTTGCTTCGGTTTTTACGGCTGAAGATGTTAGTGAGATTCCCAAACCTGAGCCGGCTTTTGTAGGTGACAGATCTGAGGAACTGTCACAGATTGAAGTGTCACTAGAGGAAGTTTTGGAATTAATTGATAAACTCAACATTAACAAGTCACCGGGACCAGATGGCATTCACCCAAGAGTTCTGAAAGAACTCAAATGTGAAGTCGCGGAACTGTTAACTAAGATTTGTAACCTGTCCCTTAAAATGGCTTCAGTACCCAAAGACTGGAAGTCGGCTAATGTAACGCCAATATTTAAAAAGGGCCCTAGAGGGGATCCCAGCAATTACAGACCGGTAAGTCTAACGTCGGTACCGGGCAAATTAGTTGAAACAATAGTTAAGAATAAAATTGTCAGTCACATAGAAAAACATAAACTGTTGAGCAATAGCCAACATGGTTTCTGTAAGGGGAAATCGTGTCTTACTAATCTATTAGAGTTCTTTGAAGGGGTTAACAAACATGTGGACAGGGGGGATCCAGTGGACATAGTGTACTTAGATTTCCAGAAAGCATTTGACAAGGTCCCTCACCAAAGGCTGTTACGTAAGTTAAGTTGTCATGGGATAAAAGGGAAGGTCCTTTCATGGATTGAGAACTGGTTAAAAGACAGGGAACAAAGGGTAGGAGTAAATGGTAAATTCTCAGATTGGAAAAGGGTAGCTAGTGGTGTTCCCCAAGGGTCGGTCCTAGGACCAGTCCTATTCAATTTATTCATAAATGATCTGGAGAAAGGGGTAAACAGTGAGGTAGCTAAGTTTGCAGACGATACTAAACTACTCAAGATAGTCAAGACCAAAGCAGATTGTGAAGAACTTCAAAAAGATCTCACAAAACTAAGTGATTGGGCATCCAAATGGCAAATGAAATTTAATGTGGATAAGTGTAAAGTAATGCACATTGGAAAAAATAACCCCAACTATACCTATAATATGATGGGGGCTAATTTGGCTACAACGAGTCAAGAAAAAGATCTTGGAGTCATTGTGGATAGTTCTCTGAAGATGTCCGTACAGTGTGCGGAGGCGGTCAAAAAAGCAAACAGGATGTTAGGGATCATTAAAAAGGGGATAGAAAATAAGACTGCAAATGTATTATTGCCCTTATATAAATCCATGGTACGCCCACATCTCGAATACTGTGTACAGATGTGGTCTCCTCATCTCAAAAAAGATATTCTAGCACTAGAAAAGGTTCAGAAAAGGGCAACTAAAATGATTAGGGGTTTGGAGAGTGCCTCGTCTGAGGAACGATTGAAAAGGCTGGGCCTCTTCAGCTTGGAAAAGAGGAGACTGAGGGGGGACATGATAGAAGTATATAAAATTATGACTGATGTGGAAAAAGTGGACAAGGAAAAGTTGTTTAAATACTCCCATAATACAAGAACCAGGGGTCACCAAATGAAACTGATAGGTAGCAGGTTCAAAACAAATAAAAGGAAGTTCTTCTTCACACAACGCACAGTCAACTTGTGGAACTCCTTACCTGAGGAGGTTGTGAAGGCTGGGACTATAACAATATTTAAAAGGGAACTGGATAAGTTCATGGTGGCTAAGTCCATAAATGGCTATTAGCCAGAAAGGGGTTAAGAATGGTGTCCCTAGCCTCTGTTTATCAGAGGATGGAGACGGATGGCAGGAGAGTGATCACTTGATCATTGCCTGTTAGGTTCACTCCCTCTGGGGCACCTGGGCACTGGCCACTGTCGGTAGACAGATACTGGGCTAGATGGACCTCTGGTCTGACCCATTATGGCCTTTCTTATGTTCTTATGTTCTTACCTAATTGTTACAGAAATGGGTTCTAGTCCAATCCAACCACAGATAAAATTACAAATAAGGACTCCCCAAAGGAACAATTAGGATTACAAAGGATTCTTAATACATTTTATAACACTTTTTATTAATAAAAACATAAGCATAAAACAATAAAAGAAATAAATTATCAAATACAATACAATAAACAACAGTCTTATACAAACCTTATACAGTTAACAGCAACTTAACACTAAACCTATATATTTTATAAAGCAATTTATAAGTATTTTATACTTACACTCCCTTAGGATACAGATGTTGAAATGAAAAGTGTAGGCTCTAATAATCTTAAACAAACTTAACTAATTTAACTAAAAATTAACTAGAATAAAAAACAAGAAAGTGAAGGAACAAAGCTGTAGGTTAGACACAGAGCTCAGGGTGAAAGATATGGAAGCTTCGTAGCTTACCAGATTTTAGGGACTTAAATACCTTTTTCTTACACATTACAGATTCTATACCTTTATACCCCTCTTAAAATAGATTAGATGATTTTATACTTCCTTACCCAAATATGGGCCCTTACCCCAGAAATTGTCAGGCTACTTTTAGATTATTGGTTAAGGTGTTTGTGCGTACAACTGATGAATTTTCCCTACCAGAATATTCCATGTCACCTTTCCCCTAGTCTTGGTTACTCATTTTGTGGGTCTTGTCATGTTCTAGTGGAAAGTCAAATGCCCCACTAAAATTGTTAGTTACCTTTCACGTATATTCTATGAAGCGGTGATATGGCCTGATCATAGGAAAAGAAGACTTACACTTTGATATTTTTAACTTCACATCCACCTACATATTGCAAAGCTGTTACATACAGACTCATTGTGGAAATCTATAAAAATTTTACGGTGAGGACTGTAGGTCCCTTGCATTTTAGCTGCTAATACAAAAGTTATGCTAATTTACCTACTTATGCTAAGTATACCTCTATAAGATTAGAATTTCTTAAACTTAAAAAGAAAGATACACAAGTATAGTAAAATATATGAATACAAACTAGGCCTAAATATAAACAATAAACTAGAAATATAAGCAAAGGCTACAACTACCAAAGGGACTGTAAACTCAAGTGATATTAGCTGGTTTGTGTTTGCAAAACACCATGTCTGGTGAGATAAGACTCGCAGTTTCAAAATTTTCCAGACCTTTTTAAGCTCAGACCTAACATTCCTCTTGTTTCCCTACTCTCACCATTCTGAATGTAACATTGCACTTCTCCATATGATACCAAAGGACTCCATGCATATATCGTGTTGGCTTTGAATGTTCAATGTATCCAGTTAATTTGTTGGGTTTTTTTCCAATAAGATAGTGAGCAATGGCTATCCAGTGTTTTTTACATATTACAACTCAGACTGGCTAGCACTTATGCCATTTACAGTCAATAAAAATAAAAGATGGGAAATTCCAAACCAGTAAAAGAAAATGCCTTTGCATAGAGCATATAATTCATTGCCACAGGAAGTTTTTGAAACCAAGAATTTCAGATACAAAAAATGGATTGGATATTTATATGGACATCAAGAATATCCAGAGTTTTAATAATTAATTAAAATATTTTTTTTTCTGAATGGATCTTAAACATTGCACTTTGTGGCTTAAGACAATCTCTAACTATAGAGGACCAGGATATGATTTATGATGGGGTCAGATTATTCCACACTTGCATCCTCACAGGGAACATCTATACTGGCACCTTAGGTCAACTTAAGGAAGTGCTTAAGTTGACCTACAGAACTCTACGTCAACACTGGGCTTTTATTAAGTTGACTTAAGCGCTTCCTTAAGTCGACGTAATAACACCACCTCTGAAGGTCGACTTAAGGCTTAAGTCGACCTTATTACTTAAAGCCAGTGTAGATGGGTATGTCTACACTGGAGTCTCTGTTAAGTTGACTTAACAAGGTTGACTTAAGTCGATTTTAAGTGTAGACGCTCTGTTAAGTTGACCTAACAAGGTCGACTTTAAGTTGACTTAAAGTCGACCTTGTTAAATCGACTTAACAGAGTTGACTTATCTTAACAAGTATAGACATAGGTACAGAGCCTAAGGCCAAAAGGGACAACCAGATCATCATGTGACCTGTACATCACAGCCCACCAACACTGCCCAGCACCCCCAACCTTATTGTTGGTACTTACCCTTTCCTCTGAGGAATCTGCTTCTCACCACTGCTGAAGAGAGGATACTGATCTAGTGTGCTGATTAATATTGTCTCAGAGGCCACTAACACTGAGGTCTGTAGCAACTGAAGAAGACAGGTAAGG
Organism: Pelusios castaneus; assembly: GCA_007922175.1. Taxonomy (NCBI): domain Eukaryota; kingdom Metazoa; phylum Chordata; order Testudines; family Pelomedusidae; genus Pelusios; species Pelusios castaneus. The sequence goes on from ML685867.1 coordinate 3,713,115, forward strand.
TGGTCATATGGTTTTGGTTCTAATACATATATGTTAGCAATCTTAAATTAATGAAATGACCTATACAAATAAAGAAATAATATATTATCATTGTCTGCAGTGGATGGAGTAAAATAATATTTTCACATCTTAAGAGGTGAAAAGATATTTTATTGGTTTGGGTCTCTCCCCACCTCTTACTAGTACCTAGGCTGACCAAGTAGCAAGTGTGAACAATCTGGACAGGTATGAGGAATAATTGGTACCTATATTAAAAAAAAAGGCCCATATATTGGAACTGTCCCTATAAAGTCAGGACATCTGGTCACCCTACCTCTACCAAAGAATGTCCTTTGGAATATTAGCTTAAACCAGGGAGAAGGAGAGGGAGAAACCATTCAAACAAGCTGTTAGATGATGCAGGGGTTACAGTTAAATGGTGTTCAAACCTAGTTGCTTGAATGATTATGTGAGGAGAGAGAGAGAGAGAAAGAGAGAGAGAAAGAGAGAGAGAGAATTGTTGACTTGGTGAGTATCAAAATTTACTGGTTTTCAAGATACATGTTGACCTGAGTTTTACTTTGAACATGGCACTCATCTGGCATACCAACGAACTGTGGTGTTTGCCTCTACAAAACCCAAAATGTGTTTTATATTTATTAATTTAATATATTTTTTATTATTTATTACTTTGACAACACTTGAAATATTCTGGGCTTTTAAGATATCATCACTACCTTGAAGAATTTTTAGTCTAAGGCCTCCTCTGGCAATAGAAGCTATGTATTGACTTAAATGGGATTCTGTGTGGGCATAAGGGTTTACCCATGTAAATCTGACTGCTGGACCAGGACTTAAGTTCTGATGAAGCAGAATAAGGAAAACTGCAAGTCAGTGGCGCAAGACTGTTGGAAGGGAGGAAAAGAGCAGATGACTGTTTATTTTAGCCCTAGATGCTTCTCAAATGTTGCTATTTTATTTTTAATTTATTTTAGGTTTACAAAATTTAAAGAATATTGGTTATTTATTAAAATTTCCATTTCTATTTCTAATTTCATAGCTATCACTATGATATGTTGATTGCTTCTCCCTCATACAACATTAAAAAATAGAAATAATCTCAATATATCAGCAGAAGTCACAGAAATCAACCACCACAAGGATATGCAGCTTAACTATGTATTTCATGACTATTGAACTGCATCAGATCCATATGGAAAGATATGTTTCATGAATTATTTCTGCTGAATTGCCATGATGGTGTGCTCCTTTCTTATTCTTCCACTCTATTTCTAGGTCCTCCGGGTCCCCCAGGAATAGTGATTGTTGAGGAAATTACAGAAACCACAGCGACGCTCTCCTGGAGCCCGGGGGCAGACAACCACAGCCCTATCTCCTCATACAATTTACAAGCACGTAGCCCATTTTCACTTGGCTGGCAGACAGTGAAAACAGGTGAGAGAAAGATTTCAAAAATAATATGAGTAGGCTGAGTTCAGAACTCCTGGCTCAGGAGATTAGGAGCCACCTACACCAGTTCAAGAAGACAATGATGAAACATTAAATGGAAGATTATAAAAGGAGATCAAAAATTAAAAGATCCAAATTTAAAAATTGCATTTGGGTATCACTTATCAACATGCCTGCAGGCTGACTGCCCGTGCTGTAACAGTCGATAAACAAAGAATTTTGATCTCCAGATAATTAATTAGCCACTTTTCAGAAGCATTAAATAAACTTAAAATAAAACAAAACAAAGTAATTGATAAGCATTGAGCCATTAATTTCCACTATCTCCATTGATATTTAATCTTGTAAAATTCAGTTCTACCTGCTGGTGACACATTACACATGAGTTGTAGATGACTTAATAATTTAAACATTTTTCTGGCTCTCTACAGTTCCAGATAACATAAGTGGTGATATGGAATCTGCTGTGGCAGTGGAACTGAACCCATGGGTGGAATATGAATTCAGAGTTGTAGCAACCAACAAAATCGGAACTGGGGATCCAAGTGCACCATCTCGAGTAATCAGAACCAGTGAAGCAGGTAAGAACTTAGAAAGCCACAAGTTTATTCTGCAGGAGCTGTGAGGAACAAGGAAATTTTAAAAAACTGATTTCACTCTATAATGGCTTTCAGATGTGTCTGTGTTCAGTCACCACTAACATAACATGATATTTTTCACAATGGGAGAACTTGTTTATTCAAAACAAAATTATTTCTTAGATTTGAAAAAATTCAAATAAGATGGCCAGTCCTCTCTTACTTTCCTAAAGCCTTAGGCTTGTGTATTCTGCTTTCTACAGCTTTCTGTACTCTAACCTGCAGCTCCAGACCTTTACTGATCCATGATTTCCCATGAGACTCTGGTGGTTTATAAACAAGCTCACCCATCATCCAATTGCAGGCTCATCCATGCCTATTCTTTCCTCCTCCAAGGAATTTCTATTGCCTAATCTTTCTGTCTCCTTTTCTTCATCATAAATGCTTCACAAGTTCCATTGTTTTGAAAATCCAGTGATGTCCTACTAGTCATCTACTGTGTCCACTGATCCTCAGACTGCTGTGGCATTCCAATCCAGTGCATTCTGGGTATTTCATTGTATCCCATAGTGAATTGTGTTCGTGTTTCTGGGGAAAATCCAGAACATTCTTGGCTGTGGTATGCACTGTCAATAAACCAATGAAAAGCTTTGGACGTAGCTGAAGTAAATGGTGTATATGTCATTTAGTGCATTTGTTCAAGACAACATGGTGAACCAGAAATCAGTTGCTACTGCTTCAGTTTTGAGAATCTTCTCTTTAGCAAAAGCACTTTCCAGATAATAAATACATTATTTGGACCTCTTGGAAATGCAAATGTCTAAATTTTTGGGAGCTTTTGGGAGCAATTTATAGAGAGAAAGGGGACTCGGGGAACAAATTGTGTGTGGCTGAAATGGAACATGAGGGAAACTTATTTTGAGCTATTTAGGGGAAGGGGCAAATTCATAGAGAGAATACATGTTTAGGGAGAAGGATGGGAGGCAGAGAAGTGATTGGAATGAAGCATCTGTCAACTTCTAAACACTTAACAAGGCTTTTCTTTGTCACTATTTACATCCCTTCTGGTTATTTTGTTTTCCATTAAGTGACTTGTAAGTAGGCTGGTAATCAAACTGAGTAGCTATATTTTCAAGGTTAAGTGAAACCAGACATGCTTTTACTATTTGCATACAGGTGTACACCTTGAATAATAAGATGAATAGATGGGTCATGTCTCATTCCGTTTTCCACCGTCTCATAAAGATTCTCATGGAGATTAAAAGGGTTGCAAATGGTAATGCCATAGTCTGTCTGCATTCATAGTTCCGAAATAAAAAGTGTCAGCCTTTGAGCTTTGTTAATTATGTGCATCAGAGAGCTAAAGTTAACTGGTCTGTGGAGAAACCACTCATAAACATTCAGGCCTAAAACAGTCCTGAGAGCAGGGTCAGCCTGACCATATACACAGCTAGGATACCAGGCTTTGAGGGGACAAATTAGATGGAAGTGAATTTTTTTCTCTTTATATATATCTATAGATATAGATATATTAATAGGTTATAATTTTTTTCTATACTGAATGTGGGAGGCGGGTCACCAAAATCATAGTTCGCCTAGAGTGCCAAAAACTCTTGGGTCAGCCCTGCCTGAGAGCTGCAGTTAGACTGAGAGATAGATAGATAGATAGATAGATAGATAGATAGATAGATAGATAGATAGATAGATAGCCATTCATTCCTGAGAATGATGTGTTTTATCAGACTTCTGTGCCTTGTTCACTCTGTTTTAGTCACACAGTAGCACTCTCTCTCTCTCTTTGTTAGTTTTGTTTTGTTTTGTTTTTTTGTGAAGCAGGAGCTCCATATGCTTCATACTTTGCTCCATTACCATGTTAAGTGAGAGGAGGAAAGTGATATAAAAAATACATAAGCTACTCTCATTTAAAATAGTATTTGAAAATGCTTTTACCATCAGCATTATGTTTTCCAAGGTTTTGTACCACGTGTAGGGCTGGTATTACTAATTCTGTTGAACCCATATGTTCTAACTACTTCTCTGGTTTGGTTGGTGATACAAATCAGAGAGGACACAGCCATTCCAAGAAAAGCTTGTCTCAGGTGATAGGCTGTAGCGAAGAACTTATGTCTCTCAGATTTATGATTGCATATCCTGTATTTAAAAGGATGGTTCTGTGTTTTAATGGGCCAGATGTACTTTAGGCTGTGAATGAGTATTTTTCTCACCATCTGGGTTTTGAAAATTTAATGCTGTAGCTTGCTCTCATGTTGTCTGTGTGGGTTGTTTTATTTCATTTTTTCTTAGTTTTTTGGCAAACAAAAGTTGCATTTTCTAATTCATTTCCCTATTACCCAATTGAAAAGTCCACCCCATCTCCACCAATTTTTCTTTTTCTTTGGGTAATTTTTGTGTTTTTTGCTATGACATTTCAATCAATAACACATAATTTGCAAGGGAAAATCGTGGGGATGGATAACACATGTGTATAGTATGTGTTTTCCCGGTATCTAATGGCTAGTACACAGCAAGGATGATAATCTATTACTGCTTCTTTGTATTTGCTATCAAATGAAAACTTTCTAATATGCTAAAATAGGGTCATACTACATGATATTTTTAGCATCCTCCCATCAGAGTTTGAAGTTCCCTTTTTTTTCTGTTACATTTTTAACTACAGAATTATTCTAGCTTTCAGTTTGTGTTTTGGAAGATGGCATGTTAAATCCCATTTAAATGTCAATAAATCAACTTATGGCTTTGAAAGAAGCTGAAGCAAATGGTGAATTTGTCATTCAGTGTTACTGTTAAAAATAGAACGGTGAACCAGAAATCAGTTGCCATTGCTTTATTTTCAGAATTTTCTCATGAGTCAACACACTATTAAGCTATTTGTCTGTGTGTTGAGATTTTCTAAAAAGAGAAAAAAGGTAGGATTTTTTAATTGCAACAAGAGATGGATTTCCATTTTTTTTTTAATTTAGAAAGATTTTTTTTACACATTTTTTAAATCGTTACTCCTAATGATAACTTAATGAACTATGTTTATGGAAAATTGACACAGATGTCAATAATAGTAAACTTACATGTTACTCATAATTATATAGTACCCTCAAATATCTCAAGTGCTTCACAAGAAGATACTGATCCCTGCCTTGAAAACACTTACACTCAAAGCCATAGTCTTGAGACTGGGTATACTGAACTCAGAGGTCCATGTTAGTAGATCCAACTGTAGGACTGGGGCTTAAATAATGGATTTGGAGGGTAAATTTAATTATCTCATGCACCAGGAAGGAATGGGGGGAGGAAAAATTCAAGTTAAGGATATGTGATTGCACAGTTACTATGTTTAGCTATCAGTAGGGCTTGATTCTTGTTTGTTTTTGCATTATATACAGATAGACTGTGCAGACAGTGAGTGTGTAGGAAAGATCTGAATGAGTTTGACAGGCAGAGGTTGGTTTGGCTTTGAGAAGGGAGCAGCATAGTAGAAAGCATGGAGATGTTTGTGAGGAAAGGAGGAGGTTCGAAAACTGGAGCTACTACCAGAGGAGAGAAGATCGGGAAGGATATGAAATGAGAACACGTCAGATATGAAGGAAGGCCTGAAGTGCAAGGAGAAGTTATCTGAGAAGATCTACTACCCCATGCTCCCACATGTGAGATTAGCTAAAGCTCTCAAGCTAGAACTCACTTCTTATAAGCAAAAATGAACAGCTGGTACAGCATTCTCCATTATGTCTTTGCCTCTAGGATTTGCTTCCCTGATTAATCTCCGAGGGCCTTATTTATTAACCTTTTAGGCATGATGCAAACCCATAAGTATTTAAGGAGTCTGGGATTCTTAGAGGATGGAGCTAGAAGCAGTGTGTTGCAGTGTGGGTTATCGGTGTATAGGTAGGTAGAATGCCTTTCATTTTGTGCCATTATTTTAAAAAATCCGTAAGTGGGAAATTTAACAAAAGAGAAATTTGTGATGAAAAATTTAGATTTTCAAATTGTGCCTTTTTAAATTTGAGAGCTGCCTAGAGAAATTAAAAATCAGAATAAAAAATATCTAAAACAACTTTCCATGGAAGGCAAATGATCAAAAGTGATACTAAGATTGTAAACTGAACTCACAAATGACCAATGCTTCAGTGGGCAGTGGAATGAAGAGAGAGATTGCTACCTCTTATCAACAACACCTATCCATCAGAAACACTTCTGTTTCTGGAGCTGAGGAAGTAGTAACTGATATCTGCAGCTGACCATAGCATCTAGGCTTTCATTTAAGGCAGGGTTCATTGAGGAAAAAAAATTGTGGATTAGAAAATATAACCTGGTTTTACTTTGTTATGTCTGGAAACGATCTTGCAAAGCAGTAAATTATTTACAGTGAACAGAGAGAAAGACAAAACAGACTCTTGGTGAAATCTGCATACAATAGCATTTGCTAATGAGAGACAGCTGCCTGTCACTTGCATCAGCTGACTCATCACGTCTAAGAATGATTGATTTGGACCACTGGAAGACGTTATTTTGGGGTTAAAATCTACTGAGCCACCTAGCATGACCAAAATGGCCACCCCACTCTTCATCTAAAGCCACCAAGAATTCACCCATTACCCTGATTTATGTAGTTTAAACTTCAAGGGATGGTTGGAACCTACCCATAAGATCACTGGTGTGGTGTCCAAGTATATCTGGAAATGAATAGCCCCTGCATTTTTCAGTCACATCCCTATGAAGTGGGGTTTGAGGCTGGATGGAAATTATCAAGCACTCCAGTGCCAAGAGATGGTTACCTGACCCGTTTGAATTCTAAATAGGGTTTTCACCCTTTCCTCACAAGCCTCGCAAAAGACAATGCCAGTTTAAGTCCCACCTGAAGTTCTCCAGCTCTTGGAGCTCCAGGCTAAGGCCTTGTACACACGATCACTTTATCGCACATTAACAATCATTACCGCACGATACCAAGAACAGCGTACACACGTGCAATAGGGCTGTTGCGTGTTAACTGCCTTGTTGTAGCGCAATACAAAAACCACCTCGACGAGGGTGGTAGCAGTTAACGCGGAACAGCTGTTGCGCCTTTCCACTCGTGTGTACGCTTACCACGCAATGATTGGCCTCCGGAACTGTCCCAGCATTCCAAATTTCTCTGGTCTTCCCCCCACCCGCTCTGTGGCCGTGACGAAACAGTCCCCGCCCTGATCAGATTCCCAGGATTTTTGAATTTCTTGTCTGTTTCACTTCCTGTTCTCTTCCTCGTGGAATGGAGTGCAGCTCCGATCATCAGTAGCAGTGGCGGCCCGTCATGGAAAACGCGCACCCCTTTGGAGCACGGCAGAGGTGCTGGACCTGATCAGCATCTGGGGAGAGTCCGCTGTGCAGGCGCAGCTACGCGGCAGCAGGCGAAATTATGATACATTTAGCATAATTTCTTGGGTCATGTCAGAGAGAGGTTATGATAGAGACACTGTGCAGTGCAGATCAAAGGTGAAGGAGCTAAGAATAACCTATCACTGAGCGAAGGAGGCAAACCACCATTCGGGATCAGCGCCTGCTACATGCAGGTACTATAAGGAGTTAGAAGCCATCCTCAATGGGGACCCCACAACCACTGCAAAGACTCCCGTGGACACATCGGCCCCCCCTCATCCAGTGAATGCCAGACCCGAGCAGGATGAGGACATAATCGATGAGGAGGAGATGGAGGATGACCTGGAGGAAAGCGCAACAGTGTGTAGCCAGGAGCTCTTCTGCACCCCCGCTGAGATGTCCACCCAAGACATGAATTGCAGCGTGTCCTCTGAGGTGGCAGAGGGGGGTTCCGGTAAGTTTCTTTTTCATGCAGCTATGGCTCCTGCTAAAATATGATTGTCTGGGATGGGGGTGTTTGCTGTCTCAGTCCCCGCTGTGCACGCTCTTTACTCTGCATTCATTAGAAGTGCATCAACACAAGCAGTGATTGTCAAAAAATCATCTGTATTTAGGTCAGTAAAGGTTTCCTCGATGTACCTCCAGAGCCTACTACTTAGGTTAGATGGGAGAGCATTTGTGTCTACACTCCCAAAGACGGATACTCTGCCTCGCCAGCTGCAAAGCACAGCCCTGGGAACCATGGCAGCACACAGTGCAGCAGCATACGGTCCTGGCTTGCAACCGGTGGCATGTAGGATATGTATTCTAGCTGGCAGGGCCACTCTGAGGAGAGAGATATGGGGTTCCATCTGTGTGCCCTGTGCAGAATATTAGCCCCCAGTAAGCTTTCTATTAGGACGTACGTTGTCCGCTTCAGCGAAGCATAGGATGTTGACTGCCCTGCACCTTCCAGTAGAATGTGCTACTGGAAGGTTACATTGGTTATCTAGGCTCTGTGTTAACAACAGCTTTATTATTTTTATTTTTTTTTAGATTCGACCTTCACAAAGTCGGTGTCTACCCCAGCTGACCGCATGAGAAACATTCAGCAGCGTGCTCGAAGAAACAGGGAGGTTATGTTTCAGGACCTGCTGAAAACAGCACAGGAATCGGTGAGGGAGAATCGAGCCTGGAGAGAGGAATCCCAACAGAGGAGGCAGAAACACAGGGACGAACTGATAAGCGTGATGAAGAAGCAAACAGAACTGCTCAAGAGCATGATTGCTTTGCAGACCCAGGTGATTAATGTACGGGCTCCACTCCATACAGTTCAGCCATGTCTGCCTCCCACACCCCGTAGTCCTTCAAAGAATTTCTTTGAAGGCCACCCGTCCCCCTGGTACACTGCAACATCCAGTCCCCCCCAGAGCTACTTTTTAGAGACCCACAGCTACACCCACCTGTAACCCCCCGCCCTTTAGGTTTTAATAAAAACAGTGACAAATAATTTGAAGAGTGGGTTTATTTGTACACATTGAAAATCTCATAAGGTGCACCTGATGCGTCCTGGAAGTTAACTAGTGGAGGGCATCATTGAAATGGTCCCTGCGTGCCTCCCTTATGCGAGCAGCTTCTCCTTGGGCCCCCCTAATACTCCTAGTGGCTGGCTGTTCATATGCTTCCTTGAGGCGCTGTGCCTCCATAGCCCACCCCAGGGAAAACTTTTCTCCCCTACTTTCACAAATGTTATGAAGGACACAGCACGACGCAATCACAGCAGGGATGTTGTCCTCCGCCAAGTCCAGCCTCCCATACAAACATCGCCAGCGCCCTTTTAAATGGCCGAAGGCACACTCCACAGTCATTCTGCAGCAGCTCAATCTGTAATTGAACCGCTCCTTGCTGTGATCTAGGTTCCCGGTGTACGGCTTCATGAGCCATGACATCAGTGGATATGCTGGGTCTCCGAGGATGACTATGGGCATCCCCACATCCCCCACAGTAATTTTTTGATCTGGGAAGAAGGTGCCCCCTTGCAGCTTCCGGTACAGACCAGTGTTCCTGAAAATGCGGGCATCATGCACCTTTCCCGACCACCCAGCATTGATGTCCGTAAAACGCCCCTTGGGATCCATGAGTGCTTGCAGCACCATGGAGAAGTAGCCCTTCCTGTTGATATACTCGGTCGTGAGATGGTCTGGAGCCAAAATAAGGATGTGTGTGCCGTCTATGGCTCCCCCGCAGTTAGGGAATCCCATGGCAGCAAAGCCGTTCACAATCTCACGAACATTGCCCAACATCACCGTCCTCCGTAGCAGAACGCGATTGATGGCTCGGCAGACTTGTGAGAGGGCTAATCTGACGGTAGACCTCCCGACTCCAAACTGGTTTGCTACTGACCGGTAGCAGTCAGGAGTCGCCATCTTCCCGACAACAATCACAACATGCTTCTCCATGGTTAGGGCTGACCTCATGTTGGTGTCTTTACATCGCAGGGCAGGGGCCAACTCTGAACACAGTTCCAGAAAGGTTGCTTTCCGCATTCGAAAGTTCTGTACCCACTGCTCGTCATCCCACAGCTGCATAACAATGCGATCCCACCACTTGGTGCTCGTCTCTCGCGACCAGAAACGGCGTTGCACCGTGTGCAGATGATCGGTGAAGGAGCTGAGCAACGCGGTGCTGTTGCTCTGCATGGCATCGATCAGCCCCTGCTCCTCAGTGTCCTCGTCTGACTCACTGCGTACTGAGCAACCAGCCGAGATGTATTTAGAATGATGAAGGCGACAGTGGAGATCAGAGCAGGATCGATGCTGTCGCTGTTGTGATTGCTCGCAAGTCGTGCATCACTGCACTGTTGAAAATAGGCGCGAGTTGCTATTGGCAACGAGGAAGACGCAAGGGGAACACAGTGCACCACGGGAAACTGAGATTTTACCCATGGCGCTTTGCGTTCCTTTCCTTCATCCCAGGATTCCAAGCGCAGATTGAGGGAAAATTGAACTGTGGGATAGGTGCCCAGAATTCATTGCACTACACCGCGATATTGCAAAGAATTCTGTTGCGTTACAAGGAGCGACGTGTGTACGCGCTATCCCGCAATAAAGGTCACGTGTTTTTCATAGCGCGATTGCCATGTTGCGCTTTAATCTGATCATGTGTACATAGCCTGAGACTAGTAAGGAGGCCTCAGGCTCCTTCTGTTAAACTGGACAAGACATCCACTTGACCAATGACAAGCTAGAGCTGCATACTTCCCAGTGAGGGACAGCCTGACTCAGAAAGAAAAGTTTAGTTTCAGCTTTTGGACTTGGAAGCTGCGAGAGAGACAGCTCAGCACAGGGAGGCCCTGCTGAACCTCTTTCCACTACACACCCCTGCACAAACGAAGTTCTAACACTGCTGTGAGACGCGACTGCATGGATCAGGCAGTTCCAGCACTGCAGTGACCAGAAGACAGAATCTGACCTGATGTCACCTTCCAAAAGCCAGCCAAGACCTCAGGCAGATTGACCCACCAGGGAACAGCAAAGCTGGTAGGAGTCAGGAGAGCCCTGTCTGAGGTGGGTGAAAAATAATTTTTTACTTACACAGATCTGTAACACTCTGCCTCAGGACTCAACCTCAGTGGTTAAAGTAAGGGGGAACTCACTGGAATGCAGTTCCGGGGCCCCCAAATTTGAGGGGCCAGAGTTCTGGGGCACCTAAACATAGAAAAATCAAGCAGAATGCATGTTCCACCCTGCCCTGGCTGCTGGCAGGTCCTACACCCCACCATAGTTAATCACAGTACTTACTGGGTTATGCAGTGTTTGCTAGTTTGTGACAATAATTGCTATAGACAGAAATGCCATATAAAATTATAAATATTTTTATGGAGCGATGACCGATGCATGTGGTACTGAGAAGTGGTTGCAAATGCCTACCTGGGCTGGGGCCCACACATGCATGAAGGGGGCCCAGACAATATGGGACGGGGGCCCAGAGATTAGGAGAGTTCCAGGGCCCATCAAATTATACTTTAACCACTGCTCAACCTTACCATGCCAACTGCCTGAGAAGGTGCCAAAGAGGAAGTTGGGAACAGTTTGTGAGTGTTGGGTGAAGCAGCACGGGTATATTAATTAACCTTTTCCTGCCACAGATCCTATTTTCCTGTTCCAAATAAATTCTCTTAGTTTCATACTGTTATGTTTGATGTGTTATTCCTTTGATGGGATTTGTGTTTATGTACTTCATTGTCCTTTGTGTCCTTTGGCTTACACTTGTTGCCAGGTAGTTGAATTGATTTTCTAAAGCAACAGCTCCCATGCACGTGACAGTGAAGACTCACTTTTGGTGTAACCACCAATCATCAGAAAAGAATTTAGGACCCAACCCATGTCAGAGACTGGGGCAGTCACTCCTAATATTGGTGATCGCAAGCACCAGAAACAAAGAAGGCATGAGTCACACCTCTTGGGAGGGACTAGGCCCATTAATGATGTTACCACATTCACTTGCCCTGGGTAAATATCATTTTATGGATTGGATGGTGCACCTTGCACTGTTAGTGGAGTCTACTTTTAACTCTAAGAGAAAAGACTTAATTACATGAGAAAAGACTCAACAACTTGAAGGTTCTGGCTGTAAATATGGTTAAAAAGTCAGAATCAAATAACTTAATTTCTGCACTCTATTATTTACAGAGCAGTTGATGGAGTCTTTAATTGAAAACTGCTCTTTAACATTTTGTTCAGAAGATTTTTAAATTCCTTAATTGTTTCTCATTTTTATTTAATTTTCCCCCACCCTATAGTGTATTTTAACATCCATTTTGTTTAATTAAGGAGGACTTTCCATCTTATTATTTTCAACATACCGTTTTTCATATTCTGTTTCCAGTGATTTCCGTCAACATACATCTTTCCAATAATGCCTGGTAAATTGACATCAATACAAATAGGAAAATCTAGATAGAAAAAAAAATAGCTCAGCAGCTCTCCAAAGTATGTTTGGTAGTGCCTTGAAAATATCCTTCAGTCTTAGGTACAACAGTCTGATTTATCATGAAAGGAGGCAGAATGAGGGGAATGAAGATTCCCAATACAAACAGCTACCAGGTTGGATTACTAGGATAATTTCTGTTATAGGAAATGATGGACATATTCTGTGGCTTGGTCTGTGATAATACAGGGGCTGTGTTCTTTCTTCTTTTCTATTCTGACATGCAGACTGTGACCAATCACTATACAAGATTTTTGTAACCTTTTTTTAGGCTCCTTTGTCCACATCTCCCATTTTATTTCTGACTCATAATAAAACACAAGAAGGCAATCTCTCTGGCCATATCTGACAGCTTTCAGATATCCCTATTTAGTCTCTTAGGGTGCATCTACACTGGCAACTTAGGTCAACTTAAGGACGCTTAAGTCGACCTACACAAAGCTGCGTCCACACGGGGCTTTTATTAAGTCGATTTAAGCGCTTCCTTAAGTTGACTTAATAACATTTTAAGTCGACTTAATAACACTTCCTCTGAAGGTCGACTTAAGTCTTAAGTCAACTTCAAGCCAGTTTGGAGGGGGGAATAGCTCTAAGTCAACCTTATTAAGTCGACTTAAAGCCAATGTGGATGGCTTTGTCTACTGTTAAGTCGACTTAATGTGTAGCCACTCTGTTAAGTCGGCTTAACAAGGTCAACTTTAAGTTGACTTAAAGTCGACCTTGTTAAGTCGACTTAACAGAGTCAACTTAACTTTACAAGTGTAGACATAGCCAAAATGTATTGCATATTCTGAGATTCTCTCCAGGTGCTTCTTGGCTCCCAGGAAAGGCTCTTTATTTAATCTGAAGTGGGTGAACCAGTTCACCAAAACTCAAGGCTTAAAAATGGAATCCACAGATTCATTCCATTGGCTGTGGACTACCGAGATTACTCTGCCCCATACTTACTGGTCCTATTTCTCTAGGACAAAGGGCATCTTTTTTTCCATCCAGATTTCTTGGGCCCAGTTTTGCTGCAGGACACTTCAGCAACCGATGACTGCAGAAGCATGCCACCAGTTGAGATTCCTGCCAACATAAGGGTGCCACACAGTGGCTATGTCTACACTTGCACTTTTAAGTCGACTTTAACTAAGTCGACTTAGTGTGTCTACACTTACAATTAAAGTCGACTTAAAGGGGAACTTACAAAGTCGACCTAGAGCGTCCACACTGGATGCTCTAGATCGACTTTGTGGGGCTAAGGGGACCTTGGGCAGGTCCACGGTGGTGGGCGGGGCACCCCCTGTGTACAATGGGGCAAAGGGGTACAGGGACCCTGGCAAGACAGAGCCCTGTGTGTGATGCTGTCTGGATTTAGGGAAGCATTTATGATATTATTTTCAATGGATATCTCATAAATGCTCTATAATCCATAGGAACTATGTCATGTTTGGTATCAATAGAAAGGTAGTAATTTGCTGGGAATGATTATATAGTTTATGTCTAGGAATTCTATTGCAATTAAAAGTTAGAATTTGGTGTTATATCCATACTTTAACTTATGTTAAAACCATTGTGTCCTTAATGTTTAGGAATGTGCCAGGACAGTGGTCCCAGGGAGTTACCTGATGAGCCATTAAAAACATAAGGAATACAACCATTGTGTCCTAATGGCTCATCATAATATCCCTAAATCCAGACAGCGTCACACCCTGCCCACATGCCCTGCCCTTTGGGGAGCATGCCAGGCTCCCCCTGTGCCCCCCCCCCAGCAGGGAGGGCATTGGTGTAGTCCTGGGGTAGCCCTAAGTCGACTTAGGGCTACACTGGCTTAATTCGACCTTAAAAAGTCGAATTAAGCCTTAGGTCGAGTAGAAAGGTGGTTTAATAAAGTCGACTTAATTTTCATTGTCGACTTTAGTTTGCTTAAGTCGACTTCAGCAAACTGCTTAAGTCGACTTAAGCAAAGTGTAGTGTAGACGCAAGGCCAATTAAGTCGACTTAAGCCAAGCTTAAGTCGACTTAATTTACCAGTGTAGACGCAGCCAGTGTCTAAGAGGAAAGTCCACCACTTTCTGCATAAAAGCCCTTCATATTTTGGACATTTCATCTGTGCCACAGTTTGTTTGAACCTATTCAAAATTCTCCTATATGCGTACTCTCTGAGATCAAGAAATTTTCCAGCAAGTTACTAAGGAATGGGATATAACTATTCATAGACTTGTTTATATCAGAAATACATGCCAAGTGCTCATTCCCATCTGTATAGCTCATATCTCCTTCTCTCGCTATGGAGGGTGGGTATTTGTTTTTCCTCCTGATGCAAAACAACGTGCAATTCAGGTAGATGGGCAAGATCTTTCGATTTCCTATACTGAAGACAGAAGAAACTTCACATCTTGTGTCTTGGCTCATGCAGGCAGTGACCTTCCACTCCTTTGCATTCAGGTACCCATTTGTTCCTTGGACACTGATGTAGTGAAGATGTTTGGCCTCCCTCAGAAACAGACAAGGAGGGAGGGGCTGGACCCAGCTGGGAGAAGCCAGAAACAGCCTGTCCCTTAGACAGAAAGTCAAGGGGCAGGGCAGGAAGGACAAAAGAAGGCCAGCCTGGCAGCTCACTGAGCCCTGAAATCCCAGAGGGGAAGGATGTCTCTCCCCTCTCTCAGGAGGTGCCCCGACCCTGGGTCCAATACCCTCAGGAGGAGCTGCCAGCAGACTGGAACCAGATCCCTGTATGTCGCCGGTCCACCAGGCTGAGTCACAGCAACGTGATGCACCCCCACAGCCAGGAAGAGACCCCAACCATCTGTGACCTGTATGAACTACCAGAGACAGGGGACCTAGAGGTAACCCTGACTCCGACCTACTGGAAGGACCTGGTGGTCCCATCCAAGACTATGGACTTAGAGGAGCTACCAGATGCTGATCCTTTAGGCTGTGACCTGTAGGAACTCTGTGACCTCTGTGTCCTCTGATGACAACCCTGATGGGTTGCCAGACCTGCTGCCCCCAGATGATATAGAGGGGTTATGCAACCTATCCCAGGGGTACTACCCCAACGAGAGCGAAGACAGACAGGCACCACTGGGCGAGGGAGTGGCAAGTAGCCCAGGGGGCCCAGCAAGTGAGTCAGGATGTTGCAGCTGGGACCCTGCTGTCTCCGTGGACTTGGCCACAAATAGGGCCCTGGGCTGGGACACAGCGGAGACGGGTGGGCCTGCGTCCCCCTCCTCCTCTCCCCTCCAGGGCAACCCTGCCAGTGTTGACCTACCCTCTGAGGCTGTCTATGCTCCTGATCCCTGTGAAGGATTGTTCCCCTAAACCCCGGAGACTGTGTGTTTGGGTCTGCGCCGCCTGATGGGATCCAGAGACTGCTTGGCAGGTCTGAGGCCAGGAGCCCCACCTGCATAGGGACACCTACACTACGCTACACCTGACCTTTTTCCTTCTTATATATACTGATAATATTGCCTGTTGATACTGTCCACCAAGTGGCAACTGAACATCAAGATGATTTTCCTAAAGATATTTACCAGAGCCAGGGGAGGGGGAAGAATCTTTTCCCTGTTTACTCCCATACATTATTTTCCACATCATTCTGTTCTCTTTTTCTCAAATCAGAATTTTTTTTCTCTAATTTTTCACCATAAAATCTTAGATAGAAAGACCCTGGCATAAATGGGACTTCAGAAGGTCTTAAGTTTTACTAAGCTAGATAAGAATTCTTCAAGACAATGTGTACAGAAGAACATTTATTTCTTTTCAAAAAGACGTGGCTCCAACTTTTCTGCACAAGGATGAAAAGAGCTGCCCAGCTATCTGTGAGGACATTTGATGCACTCCACATTTATAGTAAATGGGCTGCCTCGATGTATGTGGGAGTCCAATGATAACATACCTCCCAGTTAAGCGATATAATTCTGCCTCACCTCCATCACAGAGCTGTGACCAACAAGACATGTTCATAGCCCAAATTGATAGTCTGCAATAGCAGTGAATTTGTAATTCATCTACATTTTTTTCATAAAAAAATGCAAATTGGCAGCTGCCACTTAGTGGCATCTCCAAGTTTAAATTGCGATTAGAGTCTCTTTCTCTCCCTGCCACCTACATTTTTTTTATCCTTTCTTCCCCAAATCAGGACTTTATACTAGTACATTATTTAAATACCTATGTCAGCGTTGGTTGGAATGGTATCAGGTAATCGACAGACTAATAAACAGATTTCCACTTGCTGTAATTTTCTATTTAAACCCTAATTTTATTACTAAGTTCATATTTAGGTAACATGGTTGCTCTTCATAGCTTCTTTCACTGGAAGGGATAATACTGTGATTTTCTGGCACATCTAATTCACAGCCAGCTCCAGTAGTTCTGTCAGTTCTAGCTTTGATATATATTTTACAGGTCCACGATGTGAAAAGAGCCAATAACATAAATTTTAAACATGCCAGCCATTCCAGGAAAGCAGCGGGGCATTTGGAGCCTTGGGGCAGAGTGTCAATTACATTATCTATTCATGGGGAAACATGAAGAGGAGAGAAATTGAGTAGACTCAGAATTTAACCTGCTAATTGTGCATGCAAACTTGATTCTGTGAGGTAACAGTCTGATGACATTTAATTGTAAAAGATTATATATATACAAATATATATATAGGATTAAAATTATAAATAAATCAACCTTCCTCTGAATGAGGTATTCCTTGAGGTATATGAGGTATTCCAATTGCCGGCATGGTGCTACAGCTGCTGGGAAGCCCCCGGGGCTCCCTAACAGCTGGAGCACTGGCAATTGCCAGCACAGTGCTCCAACTCCTGGGGAGCCACCCAGGGGCTCCCCAGCAGCTGGAGCGCAGTCCCAGCCAGAAAGGAGCTGCAGGGCTCTGTTCTGGCTGGGACCCGCGGGTCCCTTCTAGCTGGGACCCCCGCAGGTCCTGGAAAGAAGGAAGCCCCGGCTCCCTTTTTGCTGTCCCGGGCAGAAAGGAGCCACAGCGCTCCCTTCTAGCCGGGACTGCTGGAGTCCTGAAGAGAAGGGAGCCGAGCGGTCTGGGCCAGAAGGGAGCTCCAAGCTCCCTTCTCCCCTGGACCACTCTGGGGTATGCTGTTTCAGGGAGAGCCAGCCCCATGCAGGGCTGGCTCTCCCTAGGACAAGCCCCGTGATCCGAGGCTCCATAGGAGCCTCCCTACCCCTGGACCTAACTAGTCAACTTAGAGAGTCTAATGTAGACTCTCTAAGTTGACTTAGTAAGGCCGGTTTAAGTCGACTTAAGAGTCTTGTGTGGACTCTCTAAGTCGACTTAATAAGGTTGACTTAAAGTCGACTTAGTAAAGTCGACTTGGTAAAGTCGACCTAATTTCTCAGTGTAGACATAGCCTATGTGTTCTAGTTCAAATCTTCTACATAGTTCCCCATTTGAGAAATAACAGCATAATAATTCATCTTTCTATCTTGTACATTTAGATTGTAACACCTACATGGCAAGGATCCCCTCCCTGTGTTTGTACAGCACCTACTTGATGAGTTTTGATCTTGGTTATGGCATTTAGGTGCTACTGTAATAAAAATAAATAATCATAAATTGATCATGACCATATTAAAACTTGCTTTGCTCATTACTCTCCTCAAACATCATAATTTTTCATAAAAGTTGTTTAAATACATAAAAGAGAAATAGATACATGATAGTGTTATTATTTATTTACTTATTGCCATATCATTCATAAGGATGGCATTTTCAGAAGTGGCCACACTAATGTTTTGGATGTTTCAGTTTTTGGGTGCTCAACTTGAGACACATTGGCCTTCATTTCCAAAGAGGTGAGCTCCCACAACTGCTATTAAAGTCAGGGGGGAGCCATGGAAAGTCTGAAAGTCAGGTGTGTGATGTTTCAGTTAGACTTTGCAAAGCAGTGGCCTCTTGACCAGTGGTCCTGTGGTGTGCAGTGTTTGACAAACAGGAAGGAAAATAGACACCTGCCAAGTAAAGGTTCCAAACTGCTGGTTTTAATGATGCTATGCCATCTTCATAAACATTCATCTGATTTTAATTTTAAATATTTAGATGGGTTTTTAAAAGAGCTCTGCAGTGACCTACCACTGTTTCCATTGAAATCAATGGAAATTTTACTTTATTGCTTTATTGGATGCAGACTCTAGCCAATGATGAGCAAAGCTAACATTATTTTAATTGCTAAAACTTGCCATACAATTACCAATCTCGGGAAACTAGTCTATTGTTGTCAGCATCGATTTCAGCTCATTATGGCAGTGCAGCCACCGCATGTGCTTTAATCACTTTGCTGCACAACAGTCAAGATATGTTTATTGATATAATTGATCTCTTTTGATACTAATTTCAGATACTACTGTCATTTCACATACAAACCCTCATTAAAGTTACTACTCTGTGTGTGTGTGTGTGTGTGTGTGTGTGTGTGTGTGTGTGTGTGTGT
>ML685867.1:3731923-3839533 GCA_007922175.1 Pelusios castaneus
TGTGTGTGTGTGTGTGTGTGTGTGTGTGTGTGTGTGTGTGTGTGTGTTTAAAGTGAAATTAGCTTGGACAGAGAAGTTATTCATGAATTCTTGGACAATTCGCCTCTTGTATATACTTAATTAGGCTTGTGCATCTTTTTTCTGCCATGTAGATGTAGCCCTTTCTTCCCTTATATTTTAAGAGCACTGGCAGATATTTCCTAAAACTGTTGGAGACTAAATTTTCTGTGCTGGCTTTTCAAGAAAATTAAAATATTGTTTTCATTTTTAGATTACTTGTGAGAGACTAGGGTCGGTCTTTTTGTGTTTGTGTGTTTTTACCATGTTTAATTTTATTTTAAACAAATCAACACTTTTCCAGCTAGGCCTACGGTTAATTTTAGTAAAATAATAATCTCAGTTTTTGTTCCTGACAAATTCACAGAGAAATTGGCGGGAGTTTTGCTTGTGTAAAGACTGCAAATTTTTGCCCCAGGTAACTTGAGATGGAATACGAGCAAAACTTAATCAAACCCACATCTTCCAGCTCCCCTCACATCCCCAGCATTTTCAGAACTGTGTAAAAATTAATGTTACCACACACACTACTTCAAACTGAGATAAATTATGCACCTGTGGGAAAAGATTCAGTTTTCCAGATCATATGTTTGGATGGGATCTTTTTACGAATGTCACAAAACAATGGTCAGCCAAAAGAAAGAGATATTCATATTCCAGTAGGATGCACACTTTCCACTTAGTATTAAATCAATGACTCAATAGTACAATATCATGTTAAGGGGCTGGAGGTGCCATCTATTCATAACACAATATTTCTGCCCTTGAATGGGCTCTAAAAGGGCTAGGTTTTAACTCCAGGGACCTGCCCATATTCCTCTGTCATTTACAGGAGAAATTGTTTCTTTCTGGCTAGGTTTGTACACTAGCACATCAATATTTAATGCAAAAGTATCTCAGTGTGTATCACTGCTGATAATTAACATCCTGAAGACCAGGAAGACACTGATTATATGGCACTAAACATAGTTAACAAGTGAATAAATACAGTTATAAAACTATATACTGTGATATAAAAGTGATGTTGCTGTGGAAAACTGCTTATATACAGTCTTCATGCCTAGAAAAAATGTTTTCTTTTAATAGTTTTCTTCATTTAACAGCTATTCATTTCAGAATGTCCCCTTGTGACTGTATATATTGTGGTTTGGTGCAATGCAGAGGAAATTTATTCCTTTGACACATTTATTCTTTAATGGTTATTCATTTGAGAGAGTTTCATTGTATAACTGTGTATTTTACAGCTTGGTGCAAAGAAAATTCATTCTTTTGACAGGCTTAGTCTTTTAACATTTATTCATTTAAGTGGGGCTTCACTCTGTAAGGCTATTATTAAGACTCTTCTAGAAAGAAGATATTGGACCTCCTTTCTTGTTGAACTACCAGATAAGACCATCAAGTTAGACCCTTCAAAGAAGCACAGGGTTCTGAATTGTTAACATGGAATCGAAATAAAGAAAGCATACACTTTTCATCCTACCAAAAAAACTTCATAGATGTAATTCTTAGGAAGATTTAAAATTGGATCCTGACGTTGCTTAACACCACACCCACACTCTGGCTAGAGGCGCTTTGATGGTTATTGCATGTAAATTAACTGCCAGTTCACTATAAAAGTCATGGTTTTGAGGTCTTACCACTAC
Organism: Pelusios castaneus; assembly: GCA_007922175.1. Classification (NCBI taxonomy): domain Eukaryota; kingdom Metazoa; phylum Chordata; order Testudines; family Pelomedusidae; genus Pelusios; species Pelusios castaneus. Next base: position 3,733,624 of record ML685867.1, read on the forward strand.
AGATAATGCATCATGTTCCCCAAACACTGTGGTATTTTACAGTTCGACCGAGTGAAAAATTTCCTCTCCATTCTGCACTGTACATTTATATTGCATAGACTGCCCTCATATTTTTTCCAAAAAAAAAAATCATCGTTGACAAAAGCAGAAGTTCCATGTGGGAGATATTACTAGGTACATAATAAAGTTGCACAGTAAAGGTCAATAAGGAGAATTTTGCCGCCTTTCTCATAGATGCCAAACAACACCATATACATAAACACCAAGTTGGTAACATATCACAAATATGAAAAATATACTATCTGAGTGTCAGCTGCTAGAAATGAAGGAGATCACTAGTACTCTCATGAGGTTACTAGGAAAAGTTCCAGATGTTCACCAAGGAGAAGAGCAAAACAATCCATGTCAATTAAAGAAAACAGCAAGCAACTGTAATTTATCTCCTTAATGAAGCTCTCCTTCTCCTCTCCCCCTTTATAATATGACTGTAAGCTATCACTTGATCATTTGATCACATGTAGGTAAAGTGCTACTGGCAGAGAATAATTGCACAGATCCTCGCTAAGCTTGGTCAAGTAGGGAATTAAAGGGAGAAAAGGCACAGTGTGTTTCCTAGGTGAACATGCCTCAGCAGGAAAGAAGCAATTCAGACTTGGAAATGTATCAGGTCATTCAGGAGAAAGCCACAGACACCAGAGAAAAATTTGTATTTTAAAAATGTACGTACATGTAAATACACACCCAAGTGTCCTGGTTCTCATCTCATTTACATCAATTTAAATCAGAAGTAACTCCTGTGCAGTTAGTGGTGTTACGTCAATAATGAATTAGATCAGAACTGAGCCCTTCTTCTTCTTCTTCTTTCTTTTCTTCAGTAAAAACCTACTGAAGGCTCCAAAAGCCCATACAAATCAAATCTGAAATCTCTGTGGCTGCGTCTACACTGGTAAATTAAGTCGACTTCAGCTTGCTTAAGTCGACTTAATTTACCCTGCGTCTACACTACAGTTTTCTTAAGTCGACTTAAGCAGCTTGCTTAAGTTGACTTAAGGAAAATAAAGTCGACTTAATTAAAATTAAGTCGACTTTATTAAACCTCCTTTCCACTAGACCTGAGGCTTAAGTCAACTCCCTAGAGTCGACTTAAGCCAGTGTAGATGTGGGATAGCCCTAAGTCGACTTAGGGCTACCCAGGGCTACACCAATGCCCTCCCTGCCGGGGGGAGGGGGGGAGAGGCACAGAGGGAACCTGGCATGCCCCTCCCCCCCCCAGGGCAGGGCTGATCTAATTTATTATTGATATAACACCACTAACTGCCCCTATGTCCTGCCAGGGTCCCTGTCCACCTTTGCCCCATTGTACCTAGGTACAATGGGGCAAAGGCTGAGCCCCCAGGCATTGGGCAAGGGGTGCCCCCCTACCCCTGTGGACCTGCCCTAGGTCCCCCTAACCCCAGAAAGTCGACCTAGAGCGTCCAGTGTGGACGCTCTAGGTCGACTTTGTAAGTTCCCCTTTAAGTCGACTTTAATTTTCAGTGTGGATACACTAAGTCGACTTAGTTAAAGTCGACATAAATTACCCAGTATAGACATAGCCTGTGAGCTTCCAACATCTAAACTCTATGGCTATGTCTAAACTTGGAAATTTAAGTCGACTTAGTGAGTCTACACTTAAAATTAAAGTCGACTTTGGGGGGTAACTTACAAAGTCAACCTTGAGCGTCCACACTGGATGCCAAGGTCGACTTCTAGGGGCTAGGGGGACCTGGGACTGGTGGTGGCGGGGGGGGCACCCCTTGCCAAGTGCCAGGGGGCTCAGCCTTTGCCCCATTGTACCTGGGTATTGTATTATGTATTATGTTGAATGGGTACTCAGCACTTTATGAAAACAGGCCCCGATAAGGTCGCAGGTTGGACTCTTAGGATACTTCTACACCTAAAAACCCTAAGTTGACTTTGTTAAGTCAACTTAGAGCATCTATACTAGATGCTCTAAGTCAACTGCCTGTGTCCACACAGGCAATCGTTAAGTTGACCCAGAGCTGCAGCTCAGGGGAGCCGTGGCTCCGAGGAATGGAGCCTCCCGGGCTTCCTGGACAGGGGAGCCCCAGAGAAGCTGGCTGCCAGGGCTTCCCTGTCTGGGGAGTCCCCTATCCCCCGAGACAAGGGAGCCCCAGAGAAGCGGCTGATGGGGCTTCCCAGTCCAGGAAGCCCCAGAGAAGACAGCTGCCGGTGGCTCTCAGGACAGGGGAGCCTCCAGGGCTCCCCTGTCTGGGGAGCCCCAGGGAAGACATCCACCGGTGCTGCCCGAACAGGGGAACCTCCGGGGCTCCCCTGTTTGGGGAGCGCAGGTGGCTGTCTTCTCCAGTGCTCCCAGACAGGGTAACCTCCAGGAGCACTGGGGAAGAGAGCTGTCAGTGCTCCCTGGGCAGGGAAGCCCCAGAGGTTCCCCTGTCCAGGGAGTGCCAGCCACTCTCTTCCCTGGGACTCCCCTGTCCACGGAGCCCCAGTGGCCTTGTCCAGGGGAGACCCGGGGACTCCCTTTGGCCAGGGAGCCGGGCGGTTACCATGTCCAGGAGAGCCCCAAGGGCTCCCTTCCCCCAGCCCTAGGTTGACTTAAGGAATTAAGTCAACCTAGGGCGTCCACACCAGTTTTAGGTCAACTTAATAATGTCAACTTAGACCTTAAATCGACCTAACCACCGGTAGTTATCAAGTCAACTTAAGGACGCCTGTTAAGTCGACGTAATGGAAGGCTGGTGTGGACCTGGAGTAATTTAGGTCAACGTAAGCATCCTTGAGTCGACCTAAATTGCTAGTGTAGACATATCCTTTGATACTGAAACACCCCAAACCACTGATCACTTATGAAAATGTAGGCGAATATCATTATTTTTGTTTGCAAACTTTTCCCTGAACACTGAAATATATCAGAATTCCTGGCATTTGCTTTCCAGTTGCCTTTTTAAAAACCTACACACACACACACACACACACACACATTAATAAGATAATTCCAGTAAAATAACCTTAAAAATCAACAGCAAATTAAAATTTGGGATAACCTAGGAAACAGTAGTGATTGTTTTGTTTTTTCTTTAAAGTAACTTCATTTCCTAGAATATCTCTTTTCTTCTCACAGTTTGTATTCATTTTAACTCACTAAATGGACTTCAGTATTCCCTAAAATGCAATCAGAAAAGTCAAGCAAGTTCTTTTTACTGCAGTGTTTGTGTTTTGTTATTTTTGAACTGATTTGATAGTTTACTGTCTTCTGGAATAGGTTATTACTATGGGGAAAACTTCAATAACTTGGACATTCTTTTTTCTTTCCTTTTTGCCTTTTTGTTCATAGTTCCAAAGACAGCGCCAGCTAATGTAAGTGGCAGAAGTGGAAGACAGCATGAATTAGTAATAGCATGGGAGGTAAGGGACTCTCTTTGATTAAAGGCAGTGTTTCATGTTGTTGTTGTTTTTTCAGGGCAGAGTAAGGAGTACTGTACTGAGGTTTCCTACAGCCACTCTTACCAAGCTATGAACAGAAAATATAATTTCTTAAATGTGTGTTAAGGTCTCAAAGGGGGTCACATTTTCATGGGCTGAGAACAGAGGGCAGCTGAGAGAGTCTCCCATTTAGATTAGCAGCCTCAAAGTAGTTTATTCATTTTGCTTTCCTTCTCACTCACTCTGCTAAAGTTGTTCTTGCTTCTGACGCCATGCTGTGAATTCTGCACAAGATGTAGTGCTAACTCAGCATGTGAGAAAGAGACTACATTTATATCAACTCCTAGTTCTGACAGGATGGTAAGAAAGAATACTGAAAAGTCTACAGAGGGCCAGAGCCTTAGCTGTTATAAATTGATCTAGTTTTATTCATTTCAGTGGATCTATACTGATTTATACTACCTGAGGATCTGTCCAATAGGTTAGCTTTCCAGCCACCATAACACAGCATTCAGTTTGGCATTTCATGTTAATTTGCCCTAAACTGACGCTATTATTTCCATAACAAATAATGCAACCTAGAATGAAGCCATTTTCACTAGCCTGAGAGTATGCAATCTCCAGATTAGATAGAAGACTTCAAATGCTTCCCTCTGTTTTTATTTAGCCCTTGTGTTTCTGCCATGTTTTCTGAATATCTTTCTGCTATTACTGTTTGCAGCCCATCACAATATGCCTCACAAACCTCTTGCATTAGGTAAAGTCATTAGCCAAATTAGCAATGACATCCAGGTATTTCATCTGTTCTAACTATACACAGCAGAGTGGATGTACTTTAAATTATCTTTCGTTTTAAAAGATTTCTACCATTTCCAGTTCTATTCTCTACCTCTCCATGGGGAATTCTGCCAGAAATAGTAGCTAATCTTAATAGAAAACACACCCATAATGTGTCACTAAAAATCAAGAGCTGGATTTGTTGCAAAGAACCTAATCCCCAACACTAAGAATAATGCCTTTCTTTGTGAGCCATCTTATTTGATTCAGTGCAGATTACTCAGTGTGAGTAAGTGTGGCAGAATAAGCCACTTGTTAGATATACTGGGGCACAACCTCAGCTGGCATAATTGGTCATTATAGTCCACTGATGTCATTGGCCCCACCAACACCTATAGAAAATGCTGCCATTATGAGGTAAGCTGTAGTGAGTAAATTCCACTGCAACTGCTTCATACAATCACATCAGTTTATATGTACCCATTGTAGTTGCTGCCAGCCTAATAAGATTTAAAATAGCTGCTCATTCACTGAACTTTCTTTTTTAGCCAGTGTCAGAAGAATTTCAGAATGGGGAAGGATTTGGTTACATTGTGGCTTTCAGACCGAATGGAACACGAGGGTGGAAAGAAAAGATGGTGACATCTTCAGATGCTTCCAAGTTCATCTATAGGGATGAAAGTGTGCCTCCTCTGACTCCCTTTGAAGTGAAAGTTGGTGTATATAACAACAAAGGAGATGGACCCTTCAGCCCCATTGTGATCATCTGTTCAGCTGAGGGAGGTTAGTGCGAGAGATTGTAATGCTTGTCTGCATATATATAAGCAATAATAATAGTAATAGTAATAGTAATAATAATAATAACATTAATACAATATTTTTCATCCATAGATCTCAAAGCACTTTACAAAAGAAATAAGTATCATTATTCACATTTTGCAGGCAGGGAAACTGAGGTACAGGTAGGTATCAAGACTTCCCAAGTCACCCAGCAGGGCAATAGTAGAGCCGGGACTGGATCTCGGTCTCTTGAATCCAGTCCAGTGCTCTGTTCACTAGGCCAGTCATACCATTGTTTTATCATACTAAAGAGAGGCAGACAGCTGATGAAAAAAATACTGACTTTGCTCCACTATTGTTTTGTGGGTTCGTATTGTTCAGTATTCACAACTTATGTCAAACAGACAACATTTGAAAACCATCTGGAAAAGAGACGACTGAGAGGGGACATGACAAACATGATAACAGTTTTCAAGTACCTAAAAAGTTGTTACGAGAAGGAGGGAGAAAAATTATTCTCCTTAACCGCTGACGATAGGACAAGAAGCAAGGGGCTTAAATTACAGCAAGGAAGGGTTGTGTTGGACATTAGGAAAACATTCCTAACTGTCAGGGTGATTAATCACTGGAATAAATTTTACCTAGGGAGGTTGTGGAGTCTTCATCAGTGGAAATTTTTATGAGCACGTTAGACAAATACCTGTCAGGGATGGTTTAAGATGATACTTTGTCCTACCATGAGTGCAGGGGACTGCACTCGATGACCTCTCATGGTCCTTTCCAGTTTCTATGATTACTTCATAAATTCTCTGCATTAATGGTTCTTTCTTGGGAAAACAAGTGCACAGCATGTGATTTAGGTTGTTCTCTATTTTTTTCTGCTTGTTATGTTCCTGTTTAAAAGGTTTGTTACTAAAACAGGGATCAGAAACCATATTTAGTGGCCAAAAGTTCACTGTGAACAACAGACAATGAATGCTTTGTAAACGACGCAGAGGCTGAAAATTGTTCTGGAAATTATTCAGCAATATTTATGGATAAAGACTCCAGACTTCACTAGTTGTAAATTGATGTAGCTCAGCTGGTTTCCATGGAGCTAGACTGATTTACACTAGCAGAAGATCTGGCATTATATTTGCAGAAATCAGTTTGTGAAAATTCACAGATGGAAGAAAAGACAGGAAAGAATTACTCACAACAAATGATTTGACCCACTCTTATATTAAAGACTGGATTCAGCAATCCTCCTCATATTGAGTAATACTTTACTCTGCAAGTAATCCCATTGCTTTCAGTGGGACCATTTGATGTTAAGTAGAAATCTTAGACTTCCATATTCACTCGCAACAAATGGGTAACAATTTTTTTCTGCTAGATTACCCATTAGTACCCTGGGCTCTCTTTTATCCCAAAGTCTTAGAAGATGGAAAACATGATTCTATTAAAGCAAGCATCAATAATATATGGTCAATTGTTTGCATTGACGTTATAAACTATTCACATCATTATAAAAATGAGAATGTCTCCAAATCTAGAAAGACAACAGAGTCCTGTGGCACTTTTAAAGACTAACAGATTTATTTATCGCATGAGCTCTCGTGGGAGAAAATCCCACTTCATCAGTGTTAGTCTTCAAAGCATCTGACGAAGTGGGATTTTTTCCCACGAAAGCTCATTCGATAAATAAATCTGTTAGTCTTTAAAAGTGCCACAGGACTCTGTTGTCTTTCTACAATAGACTAACACGGCTACCCCTTTGGAATTGTCCAAATCTAGAGAAAATCAAAATGGCATTTGACTTCCTATTACAATTAGAACATTTTTGTCATCTACATTTGACTTTATTGTTTCTTAACAGGCAATGGAATAAAATAATTTATACCGATGCTTTCATTATTTTTTAACAAATCAACCCTGTGATAAGAAAATCAGAGCCTTCTAAGAGGCAAGAGAGATTTTCCATTGCAAAATGTCAGTGAATAAAAGTCACTTATTTCCCTGTTTTGAATGGCAAATATTGAAAATTCAATGTTAATAGTGTTTTATTTAAGGTCCTTCTTTTATTTATTTAGATGAAACTGAAAATGCAATATTTGGTAATATAAAAAGTCATTATTTCTAAAATGTACTTTAAAATATGAAAATTGCAAATGACAAGTCTAGAATTATTCATTTATTAATTGATTATTATTTTTTGTTTATTTTTATCCAAAGTAGAGTAATAGCTTACTGGAACACCATTTACTTTGTCAGAATTTAATCATCCAAAAATACCTACCCATTGTAACTTGCTAATCTGATCTGTGTTGGCTCTCAGTAAGATGAATTCCACGGGATGACACACTTTTCTCGAAATATAAGTCTAAGAAAGGCATGCAGTGACAATGCAATACAAAATTAATTCCAAAACACTTTTTATACAAGAATCCTAAAATGCTGTTCTCAAAATTAAAAGGAACAAAGAAACAAGGATTTTTATTTACAAGCAGATATTGAACAGAGACCAAAAGTGTTATATATTTTAATGGTGGGGGCTGATCTGGCAACCCTTTATTCTAACTTCTGTAGTCTGTCCTGTTATTTGTAACGGATGCTATTTACTCCTGTGCAAAGAGCCAGCAGAAAGGCCTATGATAAAATTAACAAAAGTGACTTAGCAGTTAGAATTCTATTAATTTTCATTGTGGACATACACTCTTAAATAACTAAGGGCCAGACATACAAGGTATTCAGGTGCTTACAGATTGAGATAGGTGAATAGTGGGATTTCAAATGTACCAAAGTAGTTTGGGCACCTAACTCCTATTGACTGTCAATTAGTGGTAGTTAGGTACCTAACTCAGGTGCTTTTGAAAATCCCACTTGGTACCTATGTGCATTTTAGGCACATAAATAATACTTGTGTTAATCTTGTTAATGTGGCCCTAATTTCTTAGATCACTTTTGAAAATTACTCAGGAACTTTGGGCATCTTTGCTTATGTGAACCAATTAAGTTTCACTCAAGCTCTCAAACAAAGAAGTGATCTTTTAAAAAAAAAAGTTTTATAATTTCACACAATAGTATAATGAATGCTCCTTTAAACTTCAAGATAAATGAGGAAACCAGCTGTTCCAAAGCCGTGAACTCCACTGGCCGGTTATTAGAGATGCTTTCTTTTTTACCATGTTTTTACAGAGCAACTAGTGCTGTTGAGCTTCAGTCCCTGAGCCATTAGTGTAATACAAATAACATATAATGAAGACTGTATGAAGAAGTTCTCCATATAACTTTTACTGATTCACTCAGCCTGGTGAAGAAACTAGTTCCATAGTTATTCTGGGTGGTGGAGGTGGGCAGGTGGCAAATTTCAGAGCTCTTGGAGTTTTACTACTTGATATATTTAAGGGCTGAAAATAAGGACTGTCTTCTTTTAAGGAAGACAACAACATATACATGAGATGCATATAGAGACAACAAAGACTGAAAGATTTTATGGTTAGCTCCTTGTTTATCATTCTCAGCCTTCATTAAAATGGAAAAAAATAAACCAAAATCCTTTTCTTCTCATATAGGAGAAAGAATGAGGAATTAACCATCATGGCTCACATTAAAACCTTGCATTGATGAAATGAAGTTATGGGGATCTGGTCATAACTATAGCTGAGCTCCAGGGGATTTATGTGAACCTGAAAATTAATAAATTGGCATATTAGTCGTAAAATATAATGGATAATTTCCTACCTTTGCCAGCTGATCCATCTGGATTAGAGCCTGTAGAAGTTCAACTACAGCTGTCTTCACTGAATTTTTAAATAATGAAATCATAACCCTTACACCGAGGAGTTTACTGAACACTCCTCTGATTAATGTCACTAACCCCGTTGGGAAGTCATATGTGTAATCAATATTATAAGCACATTCCCCATATTATTTTGAGAGCTCCAGCTGTTATGTCACTTATTACAAATGTATCATTTATATTCATGAACATGGAAATGCTGCTCAAAACTTTTAATCTAGCAGAACTTGAATTTTATCCTATACCCCTGAACCACTGTACGGGAGACATTTGCAAGTTAATTAATATCTTCAGAAGCAAAAAAAATGGCTTCTTTGGCAGCATAGAACTCTGTAAGTTATCAGCACATTGGTATTTTGTGATGGAGTGAGGGGAAGGAAATAACAGGGCTATAACTGGGGGGAACATACTTTTTTCCAAACTAGACTTTGGAAGCTCAACTAGTCTTCTGGGAGCTCAAAATATTTGTATTCAATGGTCAGAACAAAAGCTTAAAGATGAACTGGAAAAATAATCATGGTTTCAAATACCAGATCGGTACCAGGATATGTGTATAGACTCAGAAAGTATTGAATAGACTGCATCTAATCTCTGACACACAAAAGATCAGATTTGTGCCTCCCACCCCTATTCATGGACAAGGACCCTTCCACAGAAAGAGGGGATGAGCCATCTCTGGCACCACTTGCCTCTCCCCATATTGGATCCTGTGGAAAGTCTGCTCTGGGAAAGGGTGTGGATAGACTTGACAAGGCTTGAGGGAGGACTGGGTAGGTTGGGGGCACGCCCAAGGGACTTCAAATTGTCTTCCCTCTGGCCCTGTGGAAATCAATCAAGAAAAAAAAGAAAGAAATATAGTACATCCTGTATCATTGCAAGGGAGATATGAGCCACCAGTGCAGGTACTGAGAGGCCATCTACATAGGTGATGCTAACCTTCCATAGATGTCCTGGAAATCAATATAGAGCCTAGGGATAGGTGAGGTTTGGGTATGGCCCCAGTGACCTTTATCTACAAAGTGACCAAACGCTATACCTTTCCTTCCCTGGCAGGATGATGAGAGGAAGGTCTTTCCCATGGAATTCTCACAGAGAATTCCTCCCTCTGAGATCTGTGTCATGGCTTTTTCCATAGGATGGGATCATCTTAATCAAGGAAATTCACGATTTGAAGGTCTTTTGCCCAAATATGTGGAATGGACTGCGTTCCTGACTAAAGAGCTCACATTTTACATCAGAAACCTTTGTAAAAACTCCTCCTCTTGCTTGACGCTGTATTTCGCAATGGATTTAAAAGGTCTTGCCTGAGTTGGGCCTGAACTTGTTTTTGTTTTAGAACCTGTTTCCATAAAATTAGCTGACATTGAAAACTTTGTGGAGAAACACTCTCTGTGAAATGGCTGGACTTAGCTACCAGTTTAGACTTGCAAATAAGCATCTCCTAATGCTATGGAAGCTGAGAATCAGCTCCTGTTTCAATTACCTGTCGAGATGGGAATTCAGGATTTCCTCTTTGAAACCTAACACAATGTAGAGAATGCACTTCCCTATTCTGTGTTAGATGTTAATGTCATCATCTGTTGCAGGATAAACATGCTACTCTAAGCTCTGGTTTTGCAAATGAAGAGCAATGTCATTGCGACATTGCACAGGGCCTTTCAAAATCTTATTATTTTTTGTTAAATTTGATCAGGGTATGTTAGAAGGATTGTTAAGAATGTTGGCCTTTTTTCATCAGGGTGACCCCAGGAAGATATCAGTAAATGTAACAATACGAGGACATTACAAAAATAATATGATCATAATATCAACAACAATTATGGAAAATCCTAATGAACCCATCAAACTTATCATCGGTGCTAGACACACAGTATAAATCATGACATAATACTGAGCCGTATTATAGCAAATTATATGGGCTTCGTTCCATTTGTATCAAGAAAAATTGCCATTTCATCACTATACATCTTCAAATGGTCGTAATGTACCTCATTCCTAAATATAGCTTACATTCTTGGAGTCTAAGACCAATATAATCGCAATGAATAACTGCCTGTCATGTAAGAAATGCATTTACTTCAAATATATATATAGTTGTTTTTAGTAGAAATATATATATACACCTTTGTTTCTACTGAGAGCAATACATAAACCTCCTCTAGTAAATGCTGTGAAAGGAAAATGATTTCTCCATTTTTAGAAAGCGTAAAAGCTACTATCCAACATTTTGAATACATCACAAATTATTTATCTCAGTGTCTTCCCCTGACAATAAGACAGTTGTTTCAATAATATAAAAGCTAGAACACGGCTTTTGCTGCACAAATTTTAGTAGTACTTAAAACAGAAAACAGGATACACCTACTGAACAGAAGATAATATCATGCAGGATACGTTTCTTCATAACAAACTTCTTGGGTCCAGAAGATCATATCACTTATGCCTGGTAAACATTATAATTTCTTTTTACTTACTACTTCAAAAGAGCAATCTATATTTTATACTTAGTAATAATACAGCATTATTAATGCACTCCATTTTGAATAAAGTCAGAAATTCTCATTTTCTTCTGTCAAAAAAAAAAAAAAGCAAGCCCAGGAAAAGGAAAGGAAAAATCCCCAAAAGGAATGTCAGGGAGAAGGTATAGGCCAGCTGTGCCAGAGCATATACTGTAATATGAAATTAAGAGGGGTAAACTGCTACTGTATAAAGATTTATATTAAATTTCTTATGAAGGCAATTTGATCAACTAGCAAATTGTATCATTTTAACACAGTCTGTGCCAAAAGGAAATTCTTTTTCTGTACTCTTGTTAAACAAATCCTAAAACATCTATTTTTAAAAAGCTCTTTTATGTGCCCCCTTGTACTGTAAAAGCCAGGGCGTCCACATGATCAGTTGATGATTGAAATATTTTAAAATGTAATGAGGTTTGTTAGCCCCAAAAGCATATTATAAGCCTTGTTATTCTGAATTAATCTGAATCTGCCTTTTAACTGAACAAATAAACACACCTGGGAAAGTAGTAAATAGCTACTGTGGGTGCGTCTACACTTATGAATTAAGTCGATTTAAGCCTGCTTAAATCGACTTAATTTAATCTGCGTCTACAATTTCCTTAAATCGATTTAAGCTGTTGCTTAAATCGACTTAAGGAAATTTTAAGTCAACTTTATTAAACCTACTTTAAAGTCAACTTTACTTTATTAAGTCGATTTAGCCAGTGTAGACACAGATTAGCCCTAAATCAACTTTAAGTCGACTTAAAGGGCCCCAGGCTCCCCCACTGACCTCCCTTCCAGGGCGGCTGGCACAGCCAGAGCCTGGCGTGCCCACCCACAGGGCAGGACACAGCCCTGCCCACCCCACTCCTATACCCTGCCCCTGTCCCTGTCCTGCTCAGCCCCCATTGTACCAGAGTACAATGGGGCAAATGCTGAGCCCCCTGGCACTTTGGAAGGGGTGCCCCCACCACCATGGACCAGTCCCAGGTCCACCTAGCCTCTAGAAGTCGACTTAGACGTCCAGTGTGGATGCTCTAAGTTGACTTGGCAGGGTCCACTTTAAGTTGATTTAATTTTATAGTGTAGATATGCTAAGTCAACTTAACAAAGTTGACTTAAAGTCGACTTATTTTGACAAGTGTAGACATAGCCTGTGTGCCTGTGCACTAAGACATTCTCACTAAATCCTAGATTCGCATTTAAAAATGTTTCAGTAAGATTTTATTAAATTTTGCGGAAAATGAAAATTGCCCCAGGTGCTAAGGCACAAGGTTCTAAGTTCTAGTAAAGTTCAAACCAAAATGATGCCTAAGGGTTTTTGCAAACTCTCTGCAGTCACAACACACTTTGTAAACCAAAATAAGCACACAAATCTATGATATATATCTGGTCTGTAGGTCTTCCTCCAGCTCCCCCTCCCCACAATCTTACTTCTTTTATTGCTGCTGACCAACCCAGGGGGCTATTAAAGGTTTTCCCTAACCCCAGTGTTATGCAATGTGAAATATGTTAACAGCAAAGCAAGCTAGAACCAGAAATCAAAGATGTTCCCCCTCGTCTCTAGAGGAAGATTTGTAGCTGTGCTTAAAAATGTATTTACATATGACAGCAACCTGAAGGGTCACTTAGTACTAATATTCTCCTAAAAAGTGCATATGCTTTACTTTTCACTATGTCTGTGGATGTAACTTTCATTTTCAACTGATGAAATGGCAAAATAAGGGAGCAAGAAAGAATGTTCTATTTACTTCTGCAGCCATGCAGAGCTGTTGGTGAAGGCTTAGGGGAAAGAAATACTGCAGAAGATAAGAATTAAAGGTTACTGAAGAGAAATCCAGCCATTTCATGGAAAAGGGGTTTTAATTGCATACCTCGCTGGCTCCCTCTGTAATAGGATATTGATGGAACATGACACAAATAAAGAAATATAATATGGATAATCTTTTTATTTTGTTCTGTTTCTCATACTGTACTTTATTCTGAATAATAAGGTACAAACAGGGAAGTCGATGACACTTTCAATTTTAGTGCTTTTGATAGATACAAGTTGTTACAGCAGAGGTTTATTATTTCATTTTTTCTTAATGTAGAACCCAGTGCAGCTCCTACTGATGTCAAGGCTACAGGTTTGTCTGTATCAGAGATTCTTGTTGCATGGAAACATATTAAAGAAAGTCTAGGACGACCACAGGGATTTGAGGTATGAATACAGACTATCATAATTTAAAAAATTGTTATTGCTGCTAATGTTGCATTTTGCTAAAGTGTGGAATGGTGATACTCCAGTAGACATTATGCTCATAATATATGACTAGCTGTAAGAGATCCAGGGCTACAGCAATCACAGCTGGGGTACAGGTATAGTCTTTATTGCTTACTCATGCTTTAAACCAGTCCATTGCTAGTTTTTATAGAGTTCCTAAGGGTACATTGAGACTGAAAAGAGGGGGAGGTGGAAACTGTAGCAGCGAGTTTAAGAGCCCAGGTCAATTGACTTGGGCTCATGGGGCTCAAGATTTTTGCCTAAATATAGCAGTGTAGATTTTCCTAGTCAGGTTAGGACCCAGCTTCTGAAACACTGCAAAAGTTTTGGTTTCTAGTCTTAGAGCCTACTCCTCAGCCCCAAAGAGAATGTCTACACTGATTTCTTTTAGCCATATTGCACAAGCCCAAGTCAGTTGACCCAGGCTCTGAAACTCACTGCCTTGGGGGTGGGAGGTTATAGTATAGACATACCTAACAGTCCAAAAGTGTTGAAAGAACTGCAGATCAGCTAGTGTGCTGACTTCACTGCTACCAAAGATTAAATGTAGACATTTTCCAGATCTAAGCAACCAGTTCAAAGTAGTTATTTACTGAGGGTACGTCTACACTGGCAAGTTAGGTCGACGTAAGGAGGTTTAAGTCTACCGAAACAAAGCTGCGTCCACACTGGGCATTTATTAAGTTGACTTAAGCCCTTCCTTAAGTTGACTTAATAAGAGCTTAAGTCGACTTAATAACACATCCTCTGAGGTCAACTTAAGCCTTAAGTCACCACCTTAAAGCCAGTGTGGACAGGTATTAATGCTAAGTCGACCTTATTAAGTCGACTTAATGCCGTTAAGTTGACTTAAAAAGGTCGACTTAAGTTGACTTAAAGTATTGCTGCTCTGTTAGGTCGAATTAACAAGGTCGACTTTGGGTTGACTTTAAGTCAACCTTGTTAAGTGGACTTAACAAAGTCAACTTAACTTTGCCTGTATAGACATAGCCTCAGAGTCATCCCTATACATGGCCCTCCTTGTGCAAACACAGAAGACACAGTCAGTGCCCCTAGTGTGCTTTCATCAATATTATTGCTGTTGGTGATGGCTTGGGGGACAGCTGCTGGACAGAAGACAGCCAGCAGATGTTATAAGGAAGAACCTGTTGGGACATGCTTCCCTGGTGTTGAGGAAAAGGACTGGATTTGGAAATAGACTTGGCTGCTCTTTCAGATCCAGCTTGGAACCAAAATTACAGGGAGTGGTTTGGATCTGAGAAATGTTGTGTACTGAGATGGAATATATGGGCTCAAAGACTCAAAAGGTGTTATAACCCCTTGGTGTATCTTTTCTATTAACTTGAGTTCCGAAATGTGTTTCTGGACTCGTCCATTGTAGTCACACTGGCTGCTCAGATCTTTTGTTATTACCTGCATTTCCCATGCAGTTCTCCGCACTGAATTGTGCTAGCCACTTCTCACTCTTGGCTTGTTATTTTAGTCACGCTCCTCCTTTGTGTTGAATGTGTCCCTTCCCCTGTCCATATGACTTGCTACTATCTGTGAAAGTTGATACCATACTGTGTTTCATTTATTAGAACTAACTGTTATATAAAGAGAACAAAATTATACCTAATACAGATTGTAGTGGTACTGCAAATGTGCCTCTCTTCATCCTGAAATGTTTCCACTCACTAGTAACCTTTGTCTTCAATCTCCAAGAATCTTTTTATCCTCTGAAATAGCTTGCTCACTGCACACTGCCTTTTAACCTCATAAATGGAGCTTTGCGTAAGACCCTTTCAAAAAAATTGATATGTATATAAATTATGGCTACTGTGTTTCCCCTGCCATTATCCCATTGATTCTATGTTCTATGAGGTTTATCTCATCCTTTCCACATTTATTTTGTCTTGAATGAAATAATTTTAATTTAGGCCCCAAATATGAATGTGTTCTCAAATGATGACGACTTTTTCTAGAAGAATATAGAAATCTTTGAAATCTTCTTTTTTGCTGGTCCGTCATATAATGCTGCATCATATAGCACTGAACATGTTAATATGTTTGAGGTGAATTGGGGTAGGTGGTTCAGTAGGCAGCCTACACACCACGGACTGTCTCTTCCTTTGTGGTTGGAAAGTCCTTGGCACATTTGGAGTGCGGTCTAAATAATAATGCCTGCTTCAAATTCTGTGTTGGCTCACTTACAGAAATGAGGTTGGTGATTACTATTACTGTTGATGGTTATTAATTCTGGCTCCTTGATAAACAGCACAAGTTTAAACTGCTAGTTTGGGGTCTTAAAATGAAACTAAATGAGTTAGACACCTAATTCCCATTGGGGTTCATTCCAGGGGTTTACAGTTCATGGAAGTACAATTGCTTCCCTGTTCTCCCTTTCTTGGGTGGGTGAAGGAGTGAGTTTATTCTTCCCTTTTCTAAGTGATGTTACTCTTCTTTCTATGTTCTCCACTGAAGGTGGATCCAAGGTTCCTCACATTCCCCACTGCTCTCCAAAACTTCCCTGAAGGAAAACAGGCATTTCAGTGAATAGCTCCATCTCTTCCTCACTACACCCCTCTAGCAAAGTTTTCAGTTGAAGAGCCCTTATTCAGTCAAGTAGCAGAGTAAAACTTACTCCCCCATCACCCTAGAAAGGACAGGGAAGAGGCAGTTTTGTCCAAAGATAGTATTACTGACTCACTTGAAGTGGAGGGGTTTAAATGGAGATGTTTCATGGACTAGCATAGAAAATCATTGACTCAGTCTCCAGTTAGACTTGTAAAAAACCCACATAGTTAACCCAATGTGACCGGAAATTTCTATCAGTAAATCCCAGAAGTGCAACAGGAAAGAGTCTCAGATTGAGACTCATTGGCCACAAGGTCAAAAAAAAAAAAAAAAAGCCAACCAGAAAGAATAACAAAAAAAACCCAACATGTAAAATCCCAGCTCCCTATCCTGGACTGTTTCCCTTCATAGCCCTAAGACGTAATTGCATTCAGAATTATTTTAAAAGTATTATTTTTCATGGCATGCTTTTTAGTGTGAAATGACACAGTGCTGGCTTAATCCATGAACAGCCAACAAAAACTGTCTGAAACTCCACCTACCTCATAAAAGGTCAATTTACTAAATGTTATAATTACAAGTAATTCCTGATGAAGAATACATTCAGACTACAAGTAAAATGCTGCCCTCATACCAACACTATTAACCCATGAGAGACATTACTCAAAAGTATCAAAATAAAAGCCAAATGCTATATTCCCATGCCTCGATTTATATTCTGCTTATGGTCATTACAAAAGTGCAACCATATATAAATGCAATCTTCAAATTTCCTGTCTGTTGAGCAACATCAGATTTTTTTTTTACCTTTTGTATGTTTGGTTTCATGTCAACAAAAATGACAGAATAGTTGATAGAGATGAACAAATCAGCAATGAATGACCCAACTGCAACTCTATCCTTTTTTGCACTTTGTATTGGGAAGTAATGAAAGGGAAAGTGACTTGTCCAATTGCTCATTGTCATCCCGGAAAGGCAGCGCTAACAGTTGTGACACAAATTTCATGCCAGGCTTCTTGTGCTCATTTTCACCTTCCAAAGTACACATTACTTCTGGCTTCAGTGAAGATTTGTCAACAACCCGCTGCCCTTACTAAAAATATGCTATCCATGCTCTGATAAATTAAGCCTGTTTGTAAGCTTCTACAAAAGAGTTCAAATAATTGAGAACAAGAACAAATTATCATCAAAGTTTGCCTGACAGCAGCTGTTTTCCAGACAGACTGATTTAAATTTTTTATGGGGACTTATGAAAAACCTCCAGCAGAAGTGAAAAACAAATATGTAGCCAGAACCAACAAAAAGTTAGGGCAGAGCCTATTTTTCTTTCCATAAGGTGTGTGAGTAACACCTGTTTTTGGAATCCGTAACAGAGAGAAAATTAGCTGTTGGCCTCAGGCATAATTTGCTTGCCACCCATCACTAATGAGAAAAAAAATGAAAACCTAATCAGTTGGCAGGAATAAGGACTCTGCTTTTGGTTTTTTTCTCCCTTTTTATTTCTGAAAAGCTAAAGACTGACACTTAAATCACAGACTAAGGCTCAAAACTGTTGGGTTAATATAACTGAAATTCCCCCAAGAGTTAGTATCTTGCAGCTCAGCTTAGACCGAGTTCAAAGATCATTTTGCCAAAGAGCAAATTCAGAGAATATGGAATACCATTTTCATATAGGGTTACTGAACATAATGACTATTGCTTATGTCCAGATTTGTCCTGTCAAAGAACAGCATCTGTTAATGGTGTTCTTCTGTGCCCTGACATGTACCTCACGGATACCAGAATTTTACACCATCTGAAGGAAAGATTGTGCCTACATGGCTAGCTCATCATAATGATACAATATTTTTTATTTAAGTTTAGTGCACAATATATTGAAGAGAATTTGGGGACATACACAGGTGTGCGATGTATATTTCCATCACAGGTTGGAAAAGCAAGAAAAAAGAGGAACTAGTATTTCACCATTTATTTCAGCAGTATAAATGTTGATTAGCTGGATTTCTCTAGGGGTGAAGTCAAAGTGTTGCAAAATTGTGGATTTTTGCTGCAATATGAGAGCCCAATCCATCTTCCTTTTAACTCTTTAATGGGAACTGGATCAGATCCCTAGAGAAAAGTCTGCCTGTTGACTTTTTCATTCCCTTTGCAAATCCTCTGCAGCCTGCTACTAAAACTGAAGATTTGCTGACCCTGAAAGGTGTTACTGGATATTTCAAAACTATTAATCACAAACATTTATTTTAAATTAGGAAAAATTATTATATTCCCTTATTTACTTTAAGGTGTAGGTGGATGTGAGGAGATGTGTCATTGCAAAGCCCCCCTGCCCGCTTCCTCCCCAGCCAAACAAGGGGTCATGGCTACAGCTCACTCAGCTCAGTGGTACTGTCAATCCACCCCTGATCTCCAGGAATCTGGAAATCCAATCTGTTCCCAGGTCCATCCCAGGGAGTTTGTAGGGGAATCCAGGCCCACCTACTCCATTGGGTTGCAGCTCGGGGCCCTCAAGCTAGAAACGGAGAGTCAGTGGGTGTGTCTACACTTGTAAATTAAGTCGACTTAAGCAGGCTTAAGTCGACTTAATTTACTCTGCATCTACACTACAGTTTCCTTAAGTCGACTTAAGGAAATTTTAAGTCGACTTAATAAAACCTAGTTTTACGTCGACTTACTGGTTAAGTCGACTTTATTAAGGGTCCCCAGGGCTCCCCCACTGACCTCCCTCCCAGGGTGCCTGGCACGCCCACCCACAGGGCAGGACACAGCCCTGCCCACCCTGCTCCTGTACCCTGCCCCTGTCCCTATCCTGCTCAGCCCCCATGTACCCTGGTACAATGGGGAACATGCTGAGCTTTCTGGCACTTTTGGAGGGGTGCCCGGGGAAGGGGGCCTTTGCAGTCTTGCCCTGTCCACCGCTTGCTGGCATGTTGTCCAGGACAGCCCTCTAGCAATCTGCTAACAGGAGTTCCTTTCTCCTGCCTGCTCATTCCTCTGTTAGCCACCTGTAGTCAGGCGGCCAGCCCTCCCCGGCTGGGGCCTGACTCGTCCCTCTGTCCCTGGAAGGAAAACAAACGGTCCCTGGCCCCTCGGGTGGGGCAGGCAGGGAAAACAAACGGCCTCTAGCCCCTCAGGCAGGGCAGGCAGGTAAGAGAACTGTCTCTGGCCCCGGGGTCAGGGCCGGCAGCAAGCCAAACTGTCTCTGGCCCCTCGGGCGGGGCAGGCAGGAACACAAACTGTCTCTTTAACCGGGCAGTTAAGTCTCTAGCTCCGGCTGCAAAGACTCCTTGCTCGGTGAGGCTTCTGGGACGGTACCAGAAGGGGGAAGGCAGGGGGACGCAGGCCCACCCAACTCCACTGCGTCCCAGCCCAGGGCCCTATCCGTGGCAGGAGGTTCTACCACGGATCCGGCGAAATCCTCACCAGTATTCAGTGACTCAGGCTCGGGAACCGCCGAGTCATAATAGGCCTCCCGGTTCCCTGGGCCACTTCCTGCCCCCATCCCCGCTGGTACCTGCTCGGGGCCCTCATCGCCCTCTTCCTCGGGGTAGTCACCCAGTGGGAGGTCACATAGTCCGGCCACGTCCTCTGCTAAGGGTAACTCCTCCAGGTCGCACCCTGCCTCTGGGGGTGGTGCGTCTTCCTCGGCCAGGGGGAGCTCCTCCAGGTCGCAGCCCGGTACTGGGAGGGAATCATCCGAATGACCCGCCGGCGGTGTGGGGAGCGGAAGATCCAAATAGTCCTCTGCGCGCCAGCTCCGGGGGGGCTGGTCTCGGCAGGCGGTCCCGGCGGGGTCCAGGCGACCATCGGGGCCCCAGGCAGCAGGCAGGTTCTCCGCAGGGTAAGGGTCAGGTGGCTGCTGGGGAGGGAACAGAGGGACACCCTTCCCCTTCAGCTGCCTCCCTTCCACTGCGCTCTCCGGCCTTCCCCTTATATTTCCTGTCCCGCCCACCTGCTTCCGGTCTGACGGACAGGTTGCTTCTGGCTCCGCCCACTCAGGTGTACCTGGGCCCAGGCTGTCCATCTCCGAGGGGGGCCATACTCTCTCCCTACACCACCCCATCCTTCAGTTTCCCAGCCCTTTTAAACTCCCAGCTGCTGATAGACTGGCAATCAGCAGTAGCTTTCTGGGTTTGGATTAACCTTTTGATTGCTGGGCTACTGTAGAGGACATATACTCCATGACAGTTGAATTTAATGCTTTGCTCCATGTTTATACATCATTTTTATTTGAGACTCTACTTCGCAAGAGCACACAGTAGTGTTCATTTTTGCTATTCAGTCAACAATGACTTCTTTTTTTGTCTGTGCAAATGGGGTGAAGAACTAAAACTGATTAAGACTTTTTTCAGTAACACCAACTGTTCTTTTACTGTTCTTTTAACAAATCACAGCTTCAAAGAGAAACTGCAGAATTGGAACTTATATGCAAATTCAACTCCATTGCCTCAGGGCTAAACAGGGACTATGGATTTTATTCTCATTATAACAAGTGATTTAACCTCACCACCCTCTGCATGCTGTTCCCCAGTATTTGAATCCCAACACCTATTCTGATTTGCTGTTACAGTCTGACCAGATCCTATGTCATACATTTCCCTGTTTTTAATTTCCTCCTGTTCTGTAAGTTCCCCATCTTCAAAGTGTCTGATGAATTGGGATTTTCTCCTATGAAAGCTCATGTGATAAATAAATTTGTTAGCCTTTAAAAGTGCCACAGTACTCCTTGTTTGTTTGGCTGACCTAAACTAACACGGCTACCCCTTTGGAACATGTCAACATGCAAGGCACTGCATACATCCGTTTGAAATGGAAATCCATCAACTTCATGAAACAACTCACAAAAATTCAGGCAGACATCATCTTCCTTTCCAAATGCAAACTATTGACATTATACCTAACTGACTGAAAGTAAAGTATCCATTACAATCTACATATTACACAGACTACAGTGAGAGATTGTACCATAAACTCTCACAGAAACTAAGGCTATGTCTACACTTGTGATATTAAGTCGACTTTAACTAAGTCAACATAACTAAGTCGACTTAGACAACAGAGTCCTGTGGCACTTTTAAAGACTAACAGATTTATTTATCGCATGAGCTTTCGTGGGAGAAAATCCCACTTTGTCAGACGCTTTGAAGATGGGAAAGTTACAGAATGGGAGGAAATTAAATGCAGGGGAGTGTATGACATAGCATCAGGTCAGGCTGTAACAGCAAATCAAAATAGGTGTTAGGATTCAAACGCTGGGGAACAGCACATAGAGGAGGGTGAAGTCAAATCACTTGTTGTAATGAGAAAAATCCATAGTCCCTGTTTAACCCCAAGACAACTGAGTCAAATTTGCATATAAGTTCGAGTTCTGCAGTTTCTCTTTGAAGCTGTAATTTGTTATTCATCTGTTTCAACACAGCTATTAACAAGTCGTCAAGGGAGTGAGCAGGGAGATTGAAGTGTTCCCCTATTGGTTTTGTAGTGTTGCAATTTCTGATGTCAGATTTCTGTCCATTGATTCTTTGGCGCAGAGACTGTCCTGTCTGTCCAATATATAAGGCAGAGGGGCATTTCCGGCACATGATGGCATAAATCACATTGGTGGATGAGCAGGTGAACGAGCCCTTGATGGAGTAGGTGGCTTGATTAGGCCCTGTGATGGTGTCATCAGTGTAGATATGAGGGCAAAGTTGGCAGCATGGTCTGTTGCAGGGATATGTTCCTGCTTTAGTGTTTCTGTTGTATGATCTATAGTTGCTGCTAAGTATCCTTTTAAGGTTAGGGGGCTGTCTGAAAGCAAGGAGAGGTCTGTCTCCTAAGGCTTGAGAGAGTGAGGGATCATCTTGTAAAATAGGCTGTAGATCTTTGATGATGTGTTGAAGAGATCTGGCTTGGGGATTGTAGGTGGTGACCAGTGGCGTTCTGTTGTTGTTTTTCATGGGCTTCTCCTGCAGTAGTTGATTTCTGGGTACCCGTCTGGCTCTGTCAATTTGTTTCTTCACTTCTGCGGGTGGGTACTGTAGTTTTAAGAATGCCTGGTAGAGATCCTGAAGGTGTCTGTCTCTGTCTAAAGGGTCAGAGCAAATGCGGTTATATCTTAGGGCTTGACTGTACACAATGGATCGTGTGGTGTGTCAAGGATGAAAGCTCGAGGGATGTAGGTAACTATACCGATCAGTAGGTTAGTGGTATAGGGAGGTCTGAAACTGCAGAACTCGAACTTATATGCAAATTTGACTCAGTTGTTTTAGGCTTAAACAGGGACTATGGATTTTTCTCTCATTACAACAAGTGATTTGACCTCACCCTCCTCTATGTGCTGTTCCCCAGTGTTTGAATCCTAACACCTATTTTGATTTGCTGTTACAGCCTGACCTGATCCTATGTCATACACTCCCTTGCATTTAATTTCCTCCCATTCTGTAACTTTCCCGTCTTCAAAGTGTCTGACGAAGTGGGATTTTCTCCCACGAAAGCTCATGCAATAAATAAATCTGTTAGTCTTTAAAAGTGCCACAGGACTCTGTTGTCCTTCTACGATAGACTAACACGGCTACCCCTTTGGAATTTAAGTCAACTTAGTGTGTCCACACTTAAAAATAAAATCAACTTAAAGGGGAACTTAGAAAGTCGACCTAGAGCATCCACACTGGACGCTCTAAGTCAACTTTGTGGGGCTAGGGGGACCTAGAGCAGGTCCATGGGAGCAGGGGGCACCCCTTGGCCAATGTCAGGGGGCTCAGTCTTTGCCCCGTTGTACCTAGGTACAATGGGGCAAAGGGAGTCAGAGACCCTGGCAGGCATAGGGGCAGGGTGGGAAGGGCTCTGCCCTGTCAGGTGGGGGGGCATGCCAGGCTACCCCTGTGCCCCCCCTGGCAGGGAGGGCATTGGTGTAGCCCTGGGCTAGCCCTAAGTCGACTTAGGGCTACCCCATGGCTACACTGGCTTAAGTTGACTCTAGGGAGTCGACTTAAGCCTTAGGTCTACGAGAAAGCAGGTTTAATAAAGTCAACTTAATTTTCCTTAAGTCGACTTTATTTTCCTTAAGTCGACTTAAGCAAGCTGCTTAAGTTGACTTAAGAAAACTGTAGGGTAGACACAGGGTAAATTAAGTTGACTTAAGCAAGCTTAAGTCGCCTTAATTTACCAGTGTAGATGCAGCCTAAGAAACTACCTAAGCGGCATCCTGTACAGCAAACAGAAGAAAATTAACAATGAACTCTCAACACTGAAATCTCATACAAAACCAGCCTCCAACACATTCTTCCACATGGCTGGACTTCACAGAAAAGAAAAAAATCCATCTACAACACGCTTTGCTTTCCTACAAAATAAAAAAGACCACAAGCTGCCTTGACGCCTATGCACCACAAGGGACAACAACAGCGACACTTTCAACCCACCCAACAACATTGTTAATCTTTTGTGCTCCACACTTACTCAAGCAGAGGAATCTGTGCTATCTCGGGGACTTACTTTCTGCCCCACCACCTGCACACATAAGATACAATTCTGCAGTGACCTGGAGAACTACTTTCACTGTTTCAGACTCAAGGAATATTATGCCACTACCAGCGTGGCACACAATGAACTATAGATACCTTCCTACCAACACTGCAAGAAAAAATATTCAATGTGGACTCTTCCTGACAGTTAGAACAACAGACTAG
Organism: Pelusios castaneus; assembly: GCA_007922175.1. Lineage (NCBI taxonomy): Eukaryota > Metazoa > Chordata > Testudines > Pelomedusidae > Pelusios > Pelusios castaneus. The sequence goes on from ML685867.1 coordinate 3,757,399, forward strand.
ACTTCTATATAGATTGTTTCCGCCACTGTGCGAAGGCTGAAATCGTGGACAAATAACATCCCTTACACCATAACCTCAGCAATGCAGAACGTAATGCCACCCAGAGCCTCAGAAACAACTCTGACATTATTATTAAGGAGGCTGACAAAGGAGGTGCTGTCGTCATCATGAATAAATCGGATTATGATCAGAAGGCTTACAAACAACTCTCCAACACAATGTTCTACAAACCATTTCTCTCTGACCCCATTGAGGGATACCAAAAGGATCTACACCACCTACTCAAGAAAATCCCTGAAGCAGCACAGGAAGAAATCAAAGCAGACACACTGCCAGAACCTCGACCAGGGATATTCTATCTACTACTGAAAATTCATAAAAAAGGAAATCCCGGACGCCCCATCATCTCAGGAATTGGCACTCTTACAGCAGGCTTATCTAGCTATGTGGACTCTCTCCTCAGACCCTATGCTATCAACACTCCTAGCTATCTTCGAGACACTATGGACTTCCTGAGAAAAATCCAATCCATTGGTGAACTTCCAGAAAATACCATCCTGGTCACGATGGACGTAGAGGCTCTTTACACCAACATCCCACACAAAGACAGATTACAAGCCATTAGAAGAGCCATCCCAGATGATACCACAGCAAACCTTGTGGCTGAACTTTGTAACTTTCTACTCACCCACAACCATTTGATATTTGAAGTTACCTTCAAGTCAGCAGCACTGTATGTGTACCCGTATTGCCCACAACATTTTTTATGGCGGACTTAGAACAACGCTTCCTCATGTCTCATTCCAAAACACCTCTACTTTACTTACACTACATTGATGACATCTTCATCATCTGGACCCACAGTACGGATGCCCTTGAAGATTTCCACAGAGATTTCAACAATTTCCACTCCACAATCAAACTGAGCCTGGAACACTTCACACAAGAGATCCATTTTCTGAACACTGCAGTTCAAATTAGAGATGGACATATAAACACCACCCTATACCGAAAACCTACTGATTGCTATAGTTACCTACATTCCTCAAGCTTTTATCCAAGACATACCACACAATCCATTGTCTATAGTCAAGCCCTAAGATATATCCGCATTTGCTCCGATCCCTCAAGCAGAGACAGACACCTTCAGGATCTCTATCAAGCATACTTAAAACTACAGTACCCACTCGTGGAAGTGAAGAAACAGATTGACAGAGCCAGATGGGTACCCAGAAGTCAACTACCACAGGAGAAGCCCAAGAAAAAAAACAACAGAATGCCACTAGTCATCACCTACAACCCCCAAGTCAGATCTCTACAGCACATCATCAAGGATCTACAACCTATACTACATGACGATCCCTCACTCTCTGAAGCCTTAGGAAACAGACCTATCTTTGCTTACAGACAGCCCATCAACCTTAAACAGATACTCACCATCAACTACAGACCAAACAATAAAAACATTAAAGCAGGAACATATCCCTGCAATAGACCATGTTGCCAATTTTACCACAATATTTACACAAAAGACACCATCACAGGTCCTACTCAAGCCAGTTACTCCATCAAGCGCTCATTCACCTACTCATCCACCAATGTGATTTATGCCATCATGCCTCAATCCCTGGAAAAATCATGGAGCAGGTCCTCAAAGAATCCATCCTTAAACACTTGGAGGAAAATAGAGAGATCAGGAACAGTCAGCATGGATTCACCAAGGGCAAATCGTGCCCGACCAACCTGATTGCCTTCTATGATGAGATGACTGGATTTGTGGATGCGGGAATAGCCATCGATGTGGTATACCTCAACTTTAGTAAGGCTTTTGATACAGTTTCCCACAGCATTCTCGTCAGCAAGTTAAGGAAGTATGGGTTGGATGAGTGGAGCATAAGATGGATAGAAAACTGGCTAGATTACTGGGCTCAGCAGGTAGGAATCAATGGCTCAATGTCTAGTTGGCAAACAGTAACAAGTGGAGTAATAAGGGTTGGTCCTGGGGCTGGTTCTGTTCAACATCTTCATTAATGATCTGGATGATGGGATAGATTGCACGCTCACTAAGTCTGTGGATGACACCAAGCTGGGGGGAATGGTAGACATGCTGGAGGGCAGGGACAGGATTCAGAGAGACCTAAACAAATTGGAGCACTGGGCCAAAAGAAATCTCATGAGGTTCAACAAGGACAAGTGCAAAGTCCTGCACTTAGGATAGAAAAATCCCATGTACTGCTACAGGCTGGTGACTGATCGGCTAAGTAGCAGCACTGTAGAAAAGGACCTGAGGGTTACAGTGGATGGGAAGCTGGATATGAGTCAACAATGTGCTCTTGATTTTTGAACACATTGGCCATGTCTACACTTGGCCAAATAAGTTGACTTAGTATGTCCACACTATAAAATTAGGTCGACTTAAAGTGGACCTTGCCAAATCGACTTAGAGCATCCACACTGGACGCCTAAGTTGACTTCTAGAGGCTAGGTGGACCTGGGACTGTCCATGGTGGCAGGGGGGGCACCCCTTTCAAAGTGCCAGCAGGCTCATCATTTGCCCCATTGTACCCTGGTACAATGGGGGTGAGCAGGACAGGGACAGGGGCAGAATATAGGAGCAGGGTTGGCAGGGCTTGTCCAGCCCTGTGGGTGGGCATGCCAGTCTCTGGCTGTGCCAGCCACCCTGGCAGGGTGGTCAGTGAGGGAGCCCTGGGGGCCCTTTAAGTCAACTTAAAGTTGATTTAGGGCTAATCCGTGTCTACACTGGCTAAATTGACTTAATAAAGTTAATTTAGCCAGTAAAGCAGCTTAAGTTGACTTAAGGAAGTTGTAGTGTAGACAGAGTAAATTAAGTCAACTTAAGTGGGTTTAAGTCGACTTAATTTACAAGTGTAGATCCACCCATTAAGTGGGTAATACTATACTCAGCACACCTCTTCTTTTCGCCTTTCTCTCTATACCCAGATACTTCTTAAGTTTCAGTTTCATCAGTGTTGCTGCTGTTAATGGCAAACACTCTCCTGCAGTCTCTTTGGAAAACTGTGTCCTATTAACAAAACTGCAACCCTGACTATGCACGTAATAAGCCAAGGAGACAATAGAGACAAATGCTTTACTTAAATCTTTCAGCTACCATAATTTTAAGGATTACTTGTAAGCAACATATGTACAATATTTTTAGATGGAAATGGGGTGTTTAAGTTGATAGCATCCCTTTAAAGCCTGCTTATCTCAGACTCCAGACAAACAGTTATGAGGCAAGCACTGTCTGTGAAAGATTCCACATCCCTCTATGAGGTAAGTGGGAAAGCAACAGCTCAGGTTTCCCTTCTCCTGTTTTCAGTCTATTTTGGTGAGACTATCACATTCTAGTTCTCCAGTACAGGGAGTCTATCAGAAAAAAATCGAGAAATCCAAACTTGATTGACATTTCTTAGCTAAAAATTAAAAATTAAAAAAATACAAGCAAGAAAAGAATCTTTATTTTATTCAAAAGCAATAACTGCAACAAAAATAAATTAGAAGGCTACTTTCACCAGCCATAACTGAGTATTAAAAAGGCACAAGCAGAAATAATGTTTTTTCCTTTGCCCTTCACCTTTAAAACTTGCACTTTTCCTTTGTGGAAAATATCTTGTTCCATGTGGAATCCTAATTTGAAACATCACCCGCCAAATTCTCTGGCAACCACAGTAAATATATTTTAGGCAGTGCATTGTGAGACCACATAAAAGTTCCAGATAAAGCAATAAATTCTATTCTAAAGTAAACAAGTTCTATTCTTGGCTGATCACAGAATGACTATGAACTGCCAATGGGATGTGGTCCTGAAAAATGCTAATGTGGTCCTCAGATGCATCAGACGAGGTATTTCCAGTAGCAATAGGGAGATGTTAGTACCATTATACAAGGCATGGGTGAGACCTCATCTGGAATATTGTGTACAGTTCTGGTCCCCCATGTTTAAGAAAGATGAATTCAAATGGTAACAGGTGCACAGAAGGGCTACTAGAATGATCCAAGGAATGGAGAACTTGCCTTATAAGATGACACTGACTGGTTCTTCAATGACACACTGGGCCTGATTTACCATTGTCCTACTCCAATGGTTTTCAGTGGTATTACTCCAGGATAAAATTGGAGTAATTTACTGGTGAATCAGGGCTGGTTTACACTGTGGGGGGATTTTGGAGGCTGCCAAAAGGGGTATAACTTGCATATCTTCCTTTGACTGCTTAACACCTACTCACCGTGGCGTCCCCACGGTGCTGAGTCAGTGGGATATACCTTTCCATCAACTCAGCGCTGCACTACTTGCTGGGTAGCTCTTATTAAACCAACCTCCAGCTAATTCTGGTGTCAGTTGAGCCTATCTTTAATGACACTCAACCAAACTCGCATGATCAATGCTACACCACTGACAGCGTAGTCTTGCTCGCCGACTCATTACACCAACCAATGCTGATTACAGCTAGGATTGCTACCTGGGCTGGTAATGTACTTTAAGTGGTAAAGTGAGTGGATTTGATGCTGAGATAATTCAATCACTATAATAAGTAATTAAGGAAAAACACAGATATGTAATTGAGCTGGGTGAAATTTTTCATTCAAAACATTTCAATTCTTCAGATCAGCATGACTTTTGTTTTGGCATTTTCTATAGTTGTACTAAAAACATTTTTAAAATGTTCTGAATTAAAACAAAATGTTTCATTTTGAATGAAGCAAAACATTTTGTTTCCCTGAAACATTTTTTTTTTACTTTTCAATTTTCCAAAAATGTTACATAGGTTCTTTTCAGATCAGTCTGAAACAATTTGTTTCAAGTTTGGCTTTTGGAGTTCCCAGCTAATTGAAAAAGGAACTATTTTCATACCTCTAAAATTCAATGAAATTTAGATTTAAAGGCCAGATCATTAACTCCTATAAATTGATATAACACCACCAAAGTGAATGAGGCTGTGCCAGTTCACACTAACTGAAAATCTTGCCCCAAATTTTTACATGCAGTTCTTCTTATGCTGTTTTGTAAAACAATGACAACCTTAGACTGACATGAACAGAAAGCCTAAAATGCCAGCAAAGCACTTAAGAACTGTTTTATGTTTCATATGAACTTGTCCATTTTTTTGGTTCACCATTATCTTGGATGCTTTCCCAACACCACAGTATTACCCTGAACATTTTCTCAGAAGCACTCTTGTTTAGAGAAATATGAGTCACTTATGCTGAAATAACTAACCTCAGGGAAAGGTGAAAAGGTGGAATAAATGCAATGAATAGAGATATGACGCCCAGATAATGGTATGCTAAATATAAGACATTCAAATGGACTTACATGATAGGTTCTCTTGAGAGGAGACCTGAATCAGGGAGAAAGATGTAATCTCGCTGATGTCCATCTGGGATATCACTAACAGACCTATAGGAAATTCCAAAGGGGTAGCCGTATTAGTCTATTGTAGAAAGACAACAGAGTCTTGTGGCACTTTTAAAGACTAACAGATTTATTAATCGCATGAGCTTTCGTGGGAGAAAATCCCACTTCGTCAGACGCTTTGAAGATAGGAAAGTTACAGAGTGGGAGGAAATTAAATGCAGGGGAGTGTATGACATAGCATCAGGTCAGGCTGTAACAGCAAATCAAAATAGGTGTTAGGATTCAAAACACAGGGGAACAGCACATAGAGGAGGGGGAGGTCAATTCACTTGATGTAATGCGAGAAAAATCCATAGTCCCTGTTTAACCCCAAGACAACTGAGTCAAATTTGCATATAAATTCGAGTTCTGCAGACTCTCTTTGAAGCTGTGATTTGTTATTCATCTGTTTCAACACAGCTATTAACAAATCGTTAAGGGAGTGGGCAGGGAGATTGAAGTGTTCCCTTACAGGTTTTGCAGTGTTGCAATTTCTGATGTCAGATTTATGTCCATTGATTCTTTGGCGCAGAGACTGTCCTGTCTGTCCAATATATAAGGCAGAGGGGCATTTCCGGCACATGATGGCATAAATCACATTGGTGGATGAGCAGGTGAACGAACCCTTGATGGAGTAGGTGGCATGATTAGGCCCTGTGATGGTGTCATCAGTGTAGATATGAGGGCAAAGTTGACAGCGTGGTCTGCTGCAGGGCTGTGTTCCTGCTTTAGTGTTTCTGCTCTGTGATCTGTAGTTGCTGGTAAGTATCCTTTTAAGATTAGGGGGCTGTCTGAAAGCAAGGAGAGGTCTGTCTCCCAAGGCTTGAGAGAGTGAGGGATCATCTTGTAAAATAGGCTGTAGATTTTTGATGATGTGTTGAAGAGGTCTGGCTTGGGGGTTGTAGGTGATGACCAGTGGCGTTCTGTTGTTATTTTTCATGGGCTTCTCCTGCAGTAGTTGACTTCTGGGTACCCGTCTGGCTCTGTCAATTTGTTTCTTCACTTCTGCGGGTTTGTACTGTAGTTTTAAGAATGCCTGGTAGAGATCCTGAAGGTGTCTGTCTCTGTCTAAAGGGTCAGAGCAAATGCGGTTATATCTTAGGGCTTGACTGTACACAATGGATCGTGTGGTGTGTCAAGGATGGAAGCTCGAGGGATGTAGGTAACTATACCGATCAGTAGGTTTGCGGTATAGGGAGGTCTTTATGTGTCCATCGCTAATTTGCACTGTAGTGTCCAGAAAGTGGATCTCTTGTGTGGAGTGTTCCAGGCTAAGTTTGATTGTGTTGTGGAAATTGTTGAAATCTCTATGGAAATCTTCAAGGGCATCTTTACCATGGGTCCAGATCATGAAGATGTCATCAATATAGCGTAGGTAAAGTAGGGGTGCTTTGGGATGAGACGTGAGGAAACGTTGTTCTAAATTGGCCATAAAGATGTTGGCATATTGTGGGGCCATGCGGGTACCCATGGCAGTGCCACTGACTTGAAGGTATAGATCATCTTCAAATCTGAAATGGTTGTGGGTGAGTACAAAGTCACAGAGGTCAGCCACAAGTTTAGCTGTGTCATCATCCTGGATGGTTCTTCTAATAGCTTGTAATCCATCCTTGTGGGGAATGTTAGTGTAAAGAGCCTCTACATCCATAGTGGCTCGGATGGTATTTTCTGGAAGACCATCAATGGATTGGATTTTTCTCAGGAAATCTGTAAGACTTGCTTTTTTATTATGATGTCTGGTAAATATTTGATATCTGAGAATGAAGGGAAGGAACGATTCAGAATTATTATCTGAATAATATAATCTTTTAGAGAACATGACAAACGCAGTGCAGCTGTCAACAGTCATGGACTTGTATTCACCCACCAAAGGTAGCTTTAGATTTTGTCTGTAGAAAGGAGTGGCAGAGGCATGCTTTCTAAATTACATTTGACAGAAACCTGTTTCTTTCCCAGTAACACTAAAACTGAATCTTCTAGCCTTTCCCTCCCCCAAGAATGCTATTCCTATAAGATTAAACCATTACAAGATTTTCTTAGGTGTTCTGTCATCTCTTATTCATAACATTGACACAGATCTTGTGGCTCAGCATTATCCAGGGCCATTATGCTACTTCTTCAAATGACTCAGTCAAAGCTTTCCAGGTTGAATTGTAAATGTTTTTGATGACCTATGTGAGGTGAGCTCTTGAATTCTTTGAAGTATTTATTCTGTCAGCAATTATTCTCTGTTGTTCTGTCTAGCTAGTCACAACATCTCATGCTGGCAGAATGTGATGCATTTCAATGATGCTGTGAGTAATAATGTGCTATACCAACTCTAGACATCTGGGGAGGTGGGACAGGCATCACTCGTGTGAGCCAAGCTTATAATTCCCATATGTAAAAGGACCTGTTAATTTGATGACAGGAGGGACTTCCAAAAAACCAAGCAATAACAAATAAAGAGGAAGCTTCACGTACACCTAGATTAATCCTCCAAATGGTCACTCATTGGCAGGTTGGTTACTGGAAAGATATGGAGCAGGAAGAAGCAGCAGAAAAGGTCAAAACTGAAGGAAATGAGTCATCCATCATTCTGACAGGATTAGAAGGAAATACATTATACCACCTAACAGTGAGGGCGTACAATGCTGCAGGATATGGACCACCAAGCAGCACAGTCCGTGCGGCCACCAAGAAATCTCGTAAGTGATCTGGACTCTTTTCTTTGTAGGGGAAAAAAGTCTCAAATCTTCTGTGGTTGTTTTTAGCTGTGTATATATTAATTAGAGAGGATGTATAGTTTTGTTTCATGGCTATGCTTCTACACTTAGATCTGAATTTTAAAGTGACATGACAAAATTTGCATTCACAACAGACTACTGTTTTTTTCCTGGAAAACAAGGCTAAGGATTTTTGACACAGAAGAGAGATAAAAGGATTAAGGTTTATAAGCTCTGTATAGTGGCTATTAAAATTACATTCCTGGAGCAAAAACCACCTTATTGGACTCCAGCTGGAGAAGAAAGCCACCTAATGCAGCCAACCATAACCGTACTAAAAGATTAAAATGTTCCCTGAGGTCTAAACAAGTGGAAGTATCATTAAGTGCATGGTGTCATTTTCTTCTTCTTTTGCTCAGCTCCCAGCCAGGCACCAAGCAATATTATGTGGATGCAAGATGGTTCTCACGTGTCTCTGGGATGGGAGCCAGTTAGACCTCTAGCAAATGAATCTGATGTAATGGGATACAAGGTTAGTCTTGACCCTCTCTCAATCCTCTTTCTTGCTTGCTTGCTTGCTTGCTTTCCATATTGTACAGATTGTTTGTAATCATGTTCCACCCATATATAGAAAAAATTGCATTGAACTAAACAGTGAAAAGAATGAAACGTCCCAATACTTCTCTATCAGAGTTTAATTTCTGCCAAAGCTTTCCAAGGCTGAGCCTTGGCACCTCTAGGCTTGACAGTTCATAGACCTGCACCTCTGAGCTAACTGCGTCAGTTACAAAAGTTAAAAAATTTCTTGAGCTCCAGTTAGGTGAGCCCAGGCACCTCTTTCATTACAAATTAAGCAGTGTTCTCTATGTTGTATTTTCCAAATGGTGATGGTCAACTGCTGCTTATAAACTAGTATGTACCTTCTTCAGTGATTACTTCATCATGTCTCGTCCAAGAAGTGGCTATTAATAAGACCAGTCTGCAGTGAAATGCATAATAACACATCAATTTAACTGTGTTTGCAGTAGGATTTAGAGAAATGCTGAAGGATGAAGCATCTTAAATACCATTTAAATTAATATTTTAATAGACCAGAAGTACAAATGTTGAGATTTGTTATGATTGTGTTGGTGGTATTCAGCAATCTGTGACTTTAACATCTGGCATTTTAAGTTTTTGATGTTTTAAAGAGAAATCTGAATAGCGTTTAAGTAACACATGATATAAAATGGGGAAATCATAGGAATATAGTACATTCTTTTAAATCAAAACAACATTTTAAATATATATAAAATGTATATAATTATACATATGGAATACAGTACCCAGTACTCTCTCTGTCATGCAAATATCATATCATCAGACAAGTGTAAAATGGTTTGTATAAAGAAGAAACTACCTTAATCTTTGCAAAATGTTCAAGTTCAGAAAAAAGTTCAGGTAACTTCTTTACTTTTTCTCTAACCTCGTCAGTTTTGCCTGGAAATAGATGTCTACATACTGAAATACTGCAAGGGCACTACATATACACTTCTGTTTCTTACTGAATCAAGACAAGGGTTCTCTGAATTTTACAAGAGGTGGAGCCAAATCCTCAGTTTAGCTAGTTGGTTGGTTTACACCTGATGAGGTTCTGCTTCGGAGTATTTTCATTCTGTTTGACGCTGGGTACACAGCAGGTCTGGATATCCATGTGATTTTTTAATATATATCTGAATCCAAGTTAACCCTAAAAATATTTTATGGAGGACATTTTCACTTCAGTTAAAGTCTGTGTGGTTATTCAGAGTTGGAGGACAGATACTGAATCTTTACCACATCTAGTAGCAAGCTGTTCAAGTGAGTAGAGTCTTTTCACTGATTTCAGTAAACTTTGGACTGTGCTCTGTGTCTTTAACAGTATTTTGAAAAAACTTCAGGAAAAAGAAAGGACTGATTTATCTAAAGATGAAGAGCTAAATCCTCTAGTCCTTCCTCAAGTCTTTTATTAGGCAAAATTCTTTTTGCCTTCAGTGACAATTTTGCCTGAGTAAAGTGTCTAGTGTTTACCCTAAAACTGTTATAATGATTTTAAAGCTCCTGTATTACTCATAGGTTTTGTTTAGGCAAGAAGGCCATAGCAACAGTCAAGTAATTGAAACACAGAAAACCTCTGCAGTGGTACTTCTTCCTGATGTTGGTGTCTATATCATAGAAGTTCGCGCAGTCAGTGAAGGAGGGGATGGGACAGCCAGCTCCCAAATCAGGGTACCATCTTTTTCAGGTAAGCTCACTATTATACTTTGAATACAGACCTGTCAAGTTCCTAAAATGACACCATCATTTGACATTTAATTAGTCCATATTAACCTCAAGGATAATATAGTTATTAGATCAAATCGTTAGTTTAATTATTCAGTTCCACTGCTCCTGTGTAATTAAACATACATCTAAGAAGGTCAAAAGAATTATGGTTATGTATTTTGTTAAGTATGTGTATTCACAAGGGAACAAAGTCTACAAACATATTTACCTTATTAAAGCCTTCACATGAAGATAAATCTGTCACACAGTATATTTGCAGTAGTATATTATAACCAAGTATAAACAATGCAATTGGCTATGATCTCACTTCACTGAAAAGTTCATGCACATTCAGGAAGGTTTCACATACAACCTGGATCCGCCCCTCCTACACCCACCAACCAGCAGCCCTCCTTGATTCCTGGAGTTCAGTGCATTCACTCATCAAAATGTTCTGGATGTCTAATGAATCTTGACCCAATACTTATGAATCTGACTCAGACCCTTCCTGGCTTGTGAAAGAGCTGTGAGCAGCTGGTGCCGCTTCTGAAATAGACAATGCCTCATTCAGGGAAGGAATCTTCCCATCCTCCTTCAGACACACAATAATCTGACCAGCTCCAAAGAAAGCCACCCTGGACACTTCAGTTCTAGTCAATTTTCACCCAGTGCCAAATCTCATGCTCCTGGCCAACCTCATAGATAATCTAGCCAAAGGCCAACTTCAGGATCAACTAATTGAAAATAATATCCTAAACCTGGCACAATCTGAATTCAGGCCAGGACATGGGATGGAAAAAGTTTTAGCGGTGTTGATGAATGTTTCTCAGACATCCATTCTCATCCTTCTGGATCTCCTTACAGCGTTTGATACTGCTGTCTCATCTAAGAGAGATAGGTCCAAGGTCATATGCTAAAATGGTTAGAATCACTATGAGAGGGATGCACCCGATTAGTAGTATTGTAAAATGTCATCTTCACTAATAAGCTCCTCAATTTTGTAGTCCAACAAGGATCAGTTCTCTCTGTGGTCCTATTTAGCATCTAAGTACAGCTACTAGATTAACTGGTCCAATAATTGCATATGCCAGTAGTATGCTGATGACATATACCTCTACCTGTCCTTTACCACATACAACCATACAACTTCTGTCGAGATGGCCCAGGGTTTGGATGAGATCTACCTATGAAGAAAACTACTGATTGAAGTTGAACTCAAACAAGACAAGGGTTAGCAGAGGAAAGCATTTTGAAGAGTTTGCAACAACTGTGCTGGCTCCTTTGGTTGATGGTACACCTACCATTTGGTCAATTCAGTACACAATTTAGAAGTTTTCTGATATTCCTCACTGGCACTGAGATCTCATATAGCAGCATCTACCATCTCTCTAGATAGCTAGGAGACTTCATCCCATATTAGAGGCCAGTGACATAGTCTCACTAATTGAAATCTTTGTCAGCTCATGAGCAGGTGACAGCAACATGATATTCTGAACATAAAGCTTTCAGTGGGTGCTGAATGTTTTAACTCATTTCCTCCACAATACTGGCAACAGAAAACATCATACCTGTCCTCTGCTGTTTACACTGGCTTCCTATAGAATTGTGAATCAAGGTCACGGTCCCAGCCCTTGTCTTCAAGGACCTCAGTGACCTCAGTCCAGAAAATGTAAAAGACTGCCTAACACTCCATGACAATTTCAACAACTATACAATGGCCGTGAATTGTGTTCACATATCAGCGAAGAAGCATCACAAACGATCCCATGTTCTACTCCTTGTGCAGGTCCCATTTCTTTGACAGTGCCTTCTCGAGCATAAACATATAGCAACATATATAAATATATATTCAGAAAATTTTCCTGAGCACTCCACTATACACACATCTGCCCATTGCAAGCGAATTAGGTAATGTACCCAGATAAAATGGTTATAAGAACCGGAATAGAATAGAAAATTACCCGCAGTACTTTCCACAAATTTTTCAAATAAAATAACACTTTCTATGCCAAAGTTGTGTCTTTGGCTAAATATTTAATTCTCTTATACCAAATTATGTTCTCAGTTACACTGATCTAAATCCAGATTAACTCCAGTGGATTTATATTACATAAAAAATTGAAATTTGATTCTTAGTTTCATCTCCCTTGTATCTTCTATTTGTTAAGTATATGTAGTCACAAAGGCTATAAATATATTTACCTTATTGAAGCCTTCACATAAAGATAAATCTGTCATGCAGTATGTATGAGATAGTATATCAGAACCAAGTGGCAAGCAATGCAAAGAGCTATAATCTCTCTTCACTGAAAAGTTCGTGCACATTCAGGAAGGCTTCAAATATGACCTGGATCTGTCCCACCTGCACTCACCAACTAGCAGCCCTTCTGCATTCCTGGAGTTCAATGCATTCACTCATCAAATTGTTCTGGACACCGTAACGGAGTCTTGACTCAATACTTACAAATCTGACTCGGACCCTTCCTGGCTTGTGAAAGAGTTGTGAGCAACTGGTGCCCCTCTGACTAAAATAGCCAATGCCAATAGCAAAATACAAGAGAGAGAAAATGTTACTCTTTGAAAATGAGACATTTTATCCAAGGCAAAAAGAATGGAACTGCATTATTTTTCCTTCATTCACAGTGCCAGCGAGTAAGTATACTATATGGTGTGATGGTATTCAAAATATCTTCAAACCAACTACATGATGTGCTGTATTGTTTTCTCTGTGTGTTATGCAACTATAACTTACAACATTAATGTATTTGTAATGTATATACATTTCAAATAAGCTAAAGAATGATTATTTACTTACAGTGTTCTAGTGAAATAGGAAGGTGATTATTTTTTATCTCTTTGGCTAAGCAGAGATACTACATTTGAAAACAAATTTAAATCACAGTCTCTGTAGTAATTAAAATATCCTTCAAATATTATTACCTTGGGTCTAGCATGATATTAAGTTAACTGTAATTATCCTAAGTAAACAGTGTAATAAAAGAGATTGCAGTTTGAGGATGAACTTTAAAACCTCACTTCTACACAAAAGCGACATTAGGCACGTGTATTCCTTGTGACTAAATGCCAACCAGTACTGCAGTCTTCTAGACTCAACGGGGCTAAGTCGATAGGAGAAAAGCAAATCTGCATGCTGCAGAATGCATATCTCCTGTCAACTTGGTTACTTTGATTTACCACGCTGTCTTCACTCAGCTGCATCGACCAGTACTCTCCTGTTGACGCAGCGTTACTCCAGTTGGAGAGGGGGAGTTACTGTATCAATGGGAGAGCACTTCCAGGATCGATTGAGCGGGTCTACACTGCCCACTCAATTGATCCTGCTGCATCGATCCATGGGGATCGATTCAGAACTTTCAGTGTAGGCATGGCCTTAGGCTCATTGACTTTAATGCCAGAAGGGACCATTATGATCATCTTCTCTGGCCTCCTGCATATTACAGGCCACAAAACATCACCCACCCACTCCTGCAGTATAGGTCCATAAGCTCTGGCTCAGTTATTGAAGTCCTCAACTTTGATTTAAAGACCTCAGGTTACAGAGAATCCACAGTTTACTTCAAACCAGCAAGTGAACTGCGCCCCACACTGCAAAAGAAGGTGGGGAAAAAAAACGCTCCCTGCCAAGCTAACCTGGGGGAGAATTCATTCCCACCACCAAATATAGAGATCAGTTAAATCCTGATCATATGGACTAAGACTCACCCACCAGATGTCTGGAAAAGACTTCTTGGTAGTAACTCAGACCCTTTCCCATCTCTGGCTATTGGAGATATTTGCTAATAGCAGTCACAGATGGTCCATATGCCGTAGTAGGCAAGCTCATATAATTCCCTCCATAAACATATCAAGTTTATCATTCCCATCATAAACATATCAAGCTTAGTCTTGAAACAAGTTAGATTGTTTGTCCCCACCACTCCCCTTGGAGGACTGTGTCAGAACTTCAGTCCTTGGATAGATAGAAACCTTCATCTAATTTCAAGCCTAAACTTGTTGATAGTCAGTTTATAGCCATTTGTTCTTTTGCCAACGTTGGCCCTTAAATTAAATCACTCCTATTCTCTGGTATTTATGCGTCTGATGTAGTTTTAGAGAACAATCATATCTCCTCCCAGCGTTTGCTTTGATAAGCTAAAAAAGCCAAACTTCTTTATTCTCCTCTCATAAGGTAAGTTCTCCATTGCTCTGATCATCCTAGTAACAATTTTGTGCCCATTTCATTTTGAATTCATCTCACTTAAAGCATGAGAGACCAGAATTACACATAATATTCCAGATTGTTTCAGAAGTGGTTTGTACAATGGTAATAATATTTCTGAACCTCTACTGAAAACACTTCCTTGAATGCATTCTAGAATTGCATTAATCATCAACGATGAGCTCTTGAAGTTGGGGATGATTGTCTTTCATGGATTGTACATTTCAAGTTATCTGTCGGTCCACTAAAAAGGCCTGTTCTAGAGTGACATACTTTGGCACACTGCCGACACATACTTACAAGCAGAGTGGGTGAACCTGGGATATTTGTTCAAGCCAAGATGCACTCTTTCCATCTCCCATCACTTTCTATAGATTCGGTTTTCAAGATCATTTGACTCTTCTTGTATGATATTCCAGTTCTTGTCAGTATTTGCAGTGTCTCCCAGCTTTATGTCATCCACAAATTTTATAAGCACATAGCCACTTTGGTAAGGTCGTTAATTAAAATGTTAAATAAAATTTGTTTTTGAGGAACTCAGCAAATAACCCAGCATGGCGGTCTACCTTTTATCATGACTTATTGGAACTATATCAAATGCTTTACAGAAATGGAGGTTGATTACATCTACTGCATTTTCTTTGACTACAAAATTGATTTTTTTATAAGATTATAAGAATGGCCATACTGGTTGTGATATTTATCCATATAGCCCAATGTCATGTCCTATAAGAGTTCCAGTGACTGATATTTCTGATGGGGTGAGCAAAATAGGGAAATTTATCTAGTGAACTATCTAGTCCTTTTTTGGGGGAAGGGGTTGTTTTTTTTTAAAAAGTGCATTTAAAAAGCTTCCCCCACCACTCACAGTGCCTTAGAGCTTCAAGTGACCCCCCTCCTCCTTCACAGTCCCCTCTGGCTGATAGTTTGGGGCTGGCTGCCCCAGGGTTAAAATGGAAAATATCATAGAGGTCTCTGAAAGTCACGGAATCCATGACATAATCTTTTCCTTACCTATAATTATTGGGTTTTGTGTTTTTGAAGCCCCTCTGTTCTCCCTGAGCATTTCACAGTCTCTGTCACCATCCTGGTCAGGCAGTCAGTAGTATATTCTGACTGCTCTACTCTTAATATTCAAGCATGGGATTTCTAGCTCTAGAGAGTGTATGGTACTGTGGATTCATTTAAGATGTTTACTCTTCTTTTTTTCACATGTAGGGTCCATCTACACTCCAATTAAACACCCATCATTGGCCCATGTCAGCTGTCTCATGCTCACAGGACTCAGACTAAGGGGCTTTTTAATTGTAGTGTAGACATTTGGGCTTGGCATGGAATCTGAGCTCTGGGACCTGGCAGTAAGTCCCAGAGCTCAAACACCTGCCTGATCCTGAATATCTACACTGCAGTTAAACATCTCCTTTGCCTATGTCCCACAAGTCAGATATGGGCCACACTCGGGTTTTTAATTGCAATGGAGACATACCCATAGTGCCACTACTCAATCAGCACAACCTATTCATTTCTGTGTATTTTATACCCTAGTATACTGTGTCCCACTGATTATCATCATTCCACCAAATTTCTGTAATGTCTGTTATATCAATATCCTCATTTATTGCAAGGATCTCAAGTTTGCCCATCTTAGTATTGAGACTTCTAGCATTTATACACAAGCACTTATAATATTTGTCAATAATTTGTAATCTCTCTTTATGTGATGTAAATGAATAGGACTTTCTTTCATTTGACTGTTTCTCTTCACTTCCTACCTGTGCTTTATCAACTCCTGTCCTCTTCTCTTTATGTAAATATAGAGTATCCCTTTTAATAAATCTTCTGTGAAGTGATGTGTCTGTTCAAAACATGTGCTCCTCCGCACCTCTTGGTTTTTCCCCAGTCCTTAGTTTAAAAACTCCTCTGTGAGTTTTTTAATTTTATATTCCAGCAGTCAGCTTTTGTTTTGGTTTAGGTGGAGTCCATCCTTCTTCTATAGGTTCCCCCTTTCTCAAAAGGCTTTACAATTCCTAATAAACCTAAATCCATTCTGTGAATAACATTGCCTCATCTGCACATTGAGACCTGCAGTTCTACAACTCTAATTGGCCTTCTATATAGAACTGGAAGCATTACAGAAAATGCTACCATTCATGTCCTTGGCTTTAATCTCTTACCTAACACCTAAATTTTGTCTCCTCTTCTCAAGAAAAGAGATCAGGTTGCTCTAGCACAATGTACCTTTTTAAAAATTACATTGTATTTTATCCCAATTACAATTTACTTTTATATCTTTAATTTCTCTTCCAATATTTGTTCTAAGATCTTGGATACAACAAGGTCAAACTGATGGGCTTTAGGCTATGTCTACACTTAGGAATTTAGGTTGACTTTACTAAGTCGACTTTAAGTCAGCCTTATTAAGTCGACTTAGAGAGTCCACACAGGGCTCCTAAGTCGACTTAAAATGGACCTTACTAAGTTGACTTGGAGAGTCTACACTAGACTCTCTAAGTCAACTAGATAGGTCCAGGGGGAGGTGAGGCTCCTTTGGAGCCTCAGCTCCGCAGGCTAGGTGGGCTTGTCCTGGGGAGAGCCAGCCCCACACGGGGCTGAATCTCCCCAAGTCAGCAAGCCCCGGAGCGGTCCAGGCGAGAAGAAAGTGTCGAGCTCCCTTCTCCCCTGGACTGTTCAGCTCCCTTCTGGTCGGGACTGCTCAGGTCCTGGGCAGAAAGGAGCCCTTCTAGCCGGCACCAAGTGGTCCCGGGGAGAAGGAAGCCACGAGGCTCCTTTCTGCCTGGGAACCGAGCGGTCCCGGCAAAAAGGGAGCCGCGGCTTCCTTCTGCCCAGGACCCCTGCGGGTCCTGGCTGGAAGTAAGCTGGTGGCTCCCTTCTGCCCGGGACCCCCGCAGGTCCCAGCAAGAAGGGAGCTGTTGCTTCCTTCTTGCTGGGACCCACAGGGGTTGGCTAGAAGGGAGCGCAGGGCTCCTTTCTGCCGGGACCCCAGAGGCCCCAGCCAGAACACAGCCCTGCGGCTCTTTTCTGGCTGGGACTGTGCTCCAGCAGCTAGGAAGCTGCCAGGGACTCCCCAGCAGATGGGACTGTGCTCCAGCTGCCGGGCAGTCCCCAGGGGCTTCCCAGCAGCTGAAACACCAGCAATGGCCGGCACGGCGGTGCTCCACCTGCCGGGAAGCCTCCGGGGGCTGCCAGGCAGCTGGAGCACGGGTGTCGGGCAGAAAGGTCCTGGCTAGGAGTGCGGGGCTCCCTTCTGGCCGGGACCGCTTGGGTCCTGGTTAGGATGGAGCCCCACACTCCCTTCTCCCCGGGACCTTAGCAGTCCCGGGGAGAAGGGAGCCGGGACGAGCTACTAGCAGCTTCTCCTGTGGAGATCCAGTGCCGCGCGGGACTGAGTCTCCCCAGGACAAGCTGCTAGTGGCTTCCTGGGGAGAAGGGAGCGGGGGCTCCCTTTTCCCCCTGCCCTATGTCAACTAAGTCGACTTAGGGCATCCACACTGATTAAGTTGACTTAAGCATTAAAGTTGACTTTAAACTAGGTTTAATAAAGTCAAGTTTAATTTTCCTTAAGTCGACTTAAGCAGTAGCTTAAGTCAACTTAAGGAAACGCCAGTGTGGATACAGAGTAAATTAAGTCGACTTAAGCCTGCTTAAGTCAACTTAATTTACTAGTGTAGATGCACCCTTAGTTTCTCATATCATCTTTTTTCCCCCTTTCTTGGATATAGAATCTGTATTGGCAATTCTCCAGTCATAGGGTACAACCCTGAATTTATCATTTCAATAAAAATCCATGCTATGGTATTTGCAATTTCACGTACCAGTACCTTTACTATTCCTGGATGGAGATTGCCCAGACCTCCTGATTTTATCCCAGTGAAGTGTTTGAGTTTGGTTTCCATCTTAAGAGGAGGTTATTTCTACTGTCATATCCTTTTTCTCATTTACTACTCTGCCACTGCCTACAAAGTCTTCATTACCTGTATTGAAAACTGAGGCAATGTATTCCTTTAGGTGTTGGGCTATACCTAGATTATCTTTAATTTCCACCCCATCCTCAGTGGTCAGTGGGCCCACTTCTTCTTTCCTTATTTTGTTTTTATTTATATAGCTAAAGAATCTTTAGCTACTGGTTTTAATTTTCTTTGCAATGTTCAGTTCTTTTTAGCTTTTGGCAGCTCTCGTTTTATCCCTACACTTTCTGATTTCCAAGAAGTATCTTTCTTTGTTGACCCCGTATTTCTTCCATTCCTTGTATCTTGTCTTTTTTTTTTTTCCCCTTAATTATCTGTTTGAGATACTAGGACATCCAGTTTAGTCTGCAACCCTTCTGTATGTGTATTTTACCCGTCCTTCGGATGCAGGCTCCAGACAGTTTCTGCAACTTTGACTTCAAGTAATTACAAACCTCCTTTCACATTCATATCCTTGAGTTTTTCAGTCCAGTCCACTTCCTTTATTCCCTTAAGTTTTTTTTTCAAGTTTGCTGTTTTGAAATTAAAAGCCCTAGTTACAGTCCAGTTTTTGTTTTTTCTTCCATTTGGTTTAAACTAAATTAACTGATGATCACACAAACCAAGATTGTCCTCTATAACCAGTTCTTCTGTGAGGTCCTCGTTACTTACCAATACTAAATCTAAAATGACATCATCCGCCTGCCTTCTCAGATACAAGATACAGGTAAAGTTCCTGGCTGGTATGAAGGAAAGGATTATCTGAGGAAGGAAAAAAGAGCTATGTGTTAATTTGTGTTAAGGCATAAGTAAAAATTTAAAATCACATCAAGACCGATAACATCTCTGTGTTAGTCAACATTCTGAAGAGTTTAGGGGACTCCTTGGCAAGAGGAATCTGATTTTCAGTCTCTTGATCACAAAGAGTCAGGGCCATCCTTGGGGGGCGGAGCGCGAACAGGGCGATCACCCCAGGCCCCGCGGTTATGTGGGCCCCACGCTGTCCCGCTCCCAGCTGGGGGCAGTACGGGGCCCATGCCGCGAACCCCCCACACGGCCACACTTCGCCCTGCCCCCGCTGCCTTTGGCTAAAGGCGGTAAGGTGGGAGGCTTTGCCTGGCCTCTGGCCAGGGCCGGCCCTCCTCACCCCCGGGGCGTAGCAGGCAGGCCCAGGGGCAGGGCAGTTCGCGGGTCCCAGCCTCTCTGGGCTGGGCCAGCCTGGCCTGCCCCACATAGTCGGCCCCGGCCAGAGACAGGGCCTCAGGACCCATTCCCCGGCCGGGGTGCTGCTGGCTGCAGCCTGGAGTCCCCACTGGGGCCAGCTCATGGCCACAGCTTCAGCTGGGGTCTGCTCCTGCTGGCCCCTGCCGGTGACACGAGGGCACGAGGGCACGCCGCCACTGGGAGCCAAGGCTTGCCGGGCTCCTGGGTGGGGGAGCGGGTCAACCCGAGCCTCCCTTCCCCCCTCCAGCATGGGGGTAGGGGTGGAGTGGGGCCCCCCCAGACATGTTGGCCCCAGGACCTGCTCCCCCCTAGGGATGGCCCTGCAAAGAGTAGAATGAACATATATCTGTTCTACATAATAGTAGTCCGCTCTTTCAGCAAATATGGCTGACAAACCCTGGTACCCTCACTCGTGAGTTCCAGTTTTTGTCATGTTGTAACAGTTATCTCATTTTATTACAGTATTCAAAGAGCTTGGGCTCTGATTTGCAAAGAAATGTATGTTAACTTAATCTGGGATCCCTTCCTAATTCACAAACATGCAGATTTCTAGCCTCTTAGTAAAACTACTTGCAACTTTTCATGCATAGTAAGAAATAGAATAAATTTTTAGCATACTTTAAAACATTATATAATGATGGATTATATTAGTCTCACAAGAATATGGGGCCCGATGCTGTTCTCACATACATTTACTCTAACTCTTTTGGTTTCACTGGAGTTCCTCCTGATTCACAATAGTGAAACTCAGAGCAGAAAGACACCTATTGTATTCCTATTAATAAGTGGTGACAGTGTGAGGAATGAGGTCACTTAGCACCTTATGCTAATACTTTTGCACCAACACAGTAATATTTGCTTGGGAACAAATAGTTCCTAGTTAAAAACACAACTAGCCATGAGCACAAATATATCTAGCCAGCCCATCAGCTGGTATAAATTACAATCAACTGAAAAAACCTGGGGATCAGGACCATCCTCTGTTAGAAAGCAGCACATACCAGCACATTAATGTAATTATAGCTAGCACTTTCATGATAAATATATTCAATATAATCCCATCAACACAACTGTTGTCTTCAGAATACATTCGTTTCTCTAAACTGCTAGCCATTATGTCCAACTCACAAAATAAATTAATTTATTTTCTTCCCTCCCTAGTATGCACATAAAGGTATCTGAATGGTAGGAATCCAATAACAATTATGGATGAACTTTTCATGACCCCAGGTGAAACATATTATTTGCATTTGTACTTGTCTGGCCATAATGAAATGAGTGGTGACATATATCAGGATTCTAGCTCAACAGGGATATAGAAATTAATTTCTTTAGGCACTGAGTGACCTGATGACAATTCAGTGTATTCAGTATATAGGTAGGGAAAAGACCTATGTCTCATTTTTACTCATTTTGTTGACAGCTTTTAAATATGGTAAGAATAGTTTACTCCATTGTTCCCCATTTGGTTATATTTTTCATTTCAGGTGGAAAAGTTACAAGCTCTCAGTCCACTTTACATGCTTTCTCTGCTTCTTCATCCTCTGTAACATTGCTCTTGGCACTGATGGTCCCTTCCACCTCCTGGTGAAGACTGCAGACCTTTTTTTTCCCGTTTGTTTGTTTGCTTTAGCTTGATAACACCAATGGATGAAGCTTTACGTCCATGAAGAAACTGGAAACCTAAGCTACTGCTTAAAGACCCATAGAAATACCCATGGTGCACTTAGAGGAGTGTTGGAAAAATGAAAAATAATTCATCAGGTTTTTCTCTTCAGTTTTTGTAAATGTCCTCTGTTTGCG
Organism: Pelusios castaneus; assembly: GCA_007922175.1. Classification (NCBI taxonomy): domain Eukaryota; kingdom Metazoa; phylum Chordata; order Testudines; family Pelomedusidae; genus Pelusios; species Pelusios castaneus. The sequence goes on from ML685867.1 coordinate 3,779,014, forward strand.
GAGGGGACACTTATTGGCCCAATAAAAATATGCAGATTGTATGTAATAAACTTTTGTAAGCAAATGTAATTTCTGTCAAATGTATTTTACTTTTTTAATATGTTTAACTTTGGTGACCCCCAACTGTGTACCATTAGTCGTTTAAATTGTGGTGTCTAGTACAGTTAATAGTTCTGTTTGTGATTTTTTTAAAAGATCAAAGTTTGAAAAAGACTTTGAATCTAGTGCTTTTCTTCCTTCACCTAAGGCTGGGTGCTTACGTTGATGAAGCAGTAGGAGAGAAGAGAAAGTTAAGTTATATGGCCCACTGGATGAGTACAGGAAATATTTTCTGAAAAATGTATGAATACATACTGAATTAGCAAAATTTGTCTATCTGATATTTTGAAAGCACTCCCAGAGAGAGAAAACAGAGCAGAGAATAAGCCATTAATTTTATTGCAAGGTAAACTAAAAATGCTGAACACAAAATTAAAAGGAAATAAGTGCTATTGTTTTTCATCAAATATTGTATAATTTAACTGCAGAGGAAGTAAATGTTTATTTTTAATAGCAAATTAAATAGTCTAAATTCATTAACAGTGCATATAATAATTTAACCACCATTGGGCATTTAAGCATAACATACAGTAGTTGCTAAATGGACAAATAAAAGGAATGCAAGGAGACAAATCTGCTTTTTTCCTGTCGGTCTTAGATCTTATTTTTCTAGTCCATTTTTGTATGGTACTGTACTTTCTATATTTGGTAATTAAGCTAAAGCTGAAGTATGTAAGAATGCGTATCGTGGAAAGACCATAATATTTCATGGACTGTAGTCATGCAAACAAACATATACAGTTCAATTAGAATATGCTTTGGGGAATGCTGTGTCTCAAATGACACTTGGATAAATAAAAATTATCGAGCAAGGTCTACTGGACCTTCTTCTGTAGCTCACCATATAGAGATTTGTCTTGTAGGGACTGTGTGCTATCAGCTGTAATCCGAGCCATTCTGCTGTATCAGTTATTTCTCCGTTCTATAGTTAATTAGGAGGAGTCCCCATTCTAGATCTAAAGGCCTTTCCTCATGTCAACACCTAAGTGAAAATGACCCCTCGTATATATGATGTGTGTGTGCGTGCACGCGTTTGTACGGTATGGTGTGTGTGGCGTTCTCGGGGAGGGGACTTTACTACTGTGTTTGTAGGGACTGTGCCCAGGATGAACTTTACCTTGTTTGCAGATGTCAAATGTCTTGTGCTCGAATCATTTTATCAGGAAAGTTGTGGTAGCATAACTCTTATAGCTGCTTCTCTGACTCTTTTGAGAGAGATCTAATTCAGGCACTGGGTTCTTTAACAAAAAGTTTTATCACTTTGCCTGCTCATCTGCACATTGCAAATGTGCCATTTCTTACCCCTTCAAAATAACAGCCAGGAAAGCACCATAGTAGAGCAGGTACTCAAAGTTGTACAAAACTGAATGAAAGACAGATATTCATTTTTTTATCTTTTTTAACATTTTACAAAAATATTTTTCAAGGGCCATTAGAATTTTCTTTGCTATTCATTGATAATCGTAAAGGGTCTCTTCCAATCACCCCCAAAACAGGTTTAAATATTCTTAGTCATCATATTGCAAGGACAGCAATGAGAGGATAATTTTCTGAGCACTGAAAGTTTTGAGATAAAGGGACAGAAAAGGAATATCTTGAACTACTTCTTCTGGAATAATAGTTTGTGGTCAAAAAAGAGGAGATGAGATAGAATACATGCAATGCCCATTGGCTTCACTGACATTGCTGATAGAGCAAGTTGAAATGAAACAATTGCCTGCTATGGTTTGCAAAACAGAAGCATTTGCATTGTGTAAAGAGAGCTTGCACAAGCAGGCTTATGTTTTCAAAGAAAAATCATCAGGAATGATGACCCAGAGGGCAAATGTTCCCCATTTTAAAATTAGTTAAACATAATTCCCTCTGTCTCTACATTAGTGCAGTTCAGTCAGTGGTATTCATGATCAAAACGGTTACAGTCAAACGGCATTCTAGTCAAAAAAAATTTGAGTACCCTAAATGGCTATGCTTGATCATAAGTGTCAAAGTCTGGTTTGGATAAACAGATGTAGCTAGATCTACTTATATCTAGATCAATAGCACCAAGATATTGGTAGAAAAATCTGAAATACATCTTCAAGTAATGTAATTGTATTGCAGGGATACAAGGGGATACATTTTATACTCAACATGAACAGAATATGTATTTTGCATCTTAAGTATATTAATAAACATGTTTTAAATGTTTAAGTATCTATGTATTACATATTTGTTACTTGGCCGCAGGCAATGTTTCCTTATCATGACACATTAATTTTTAGCTGCAAAAACAGTTTTCTTTTTTTTTTTCCCCTTGAATAAGATTGTACCAGGGCAGTCACTAAAGAGACTGTATTTTTGTATAACGTCTGAAGAGCTGTTTAAAAAAAAATAAACATTTTTTTTTTAAATCAAAGAAATTTTGTTTGCAGCCCAAAACAAAGGTACCGTCGGCCCATCTCAAAATGTTAGATATCTTGTATACAATCTGTATATATATACTATATATAATGGTATATACTATGTGAAATACACAGTAAAATTAATAGTTCCTGTGTACTGTTCTTGTAATATTAGACCTTTTTAATAAATAATTCTTTTTATTGACTTTTATCTTATGTCTGTCAGCTGCTAAATAGTATTTATTCAGGATAGATTACCAGGAATACTGTGGATTCTAACAAGGACAGTCACTTGCTTCATATAGCTTTCAAGAAGAAATTGTGAATCAATAGCCATGCATCTGGAAAATATAACCAGTAAAATCAAAAGATTTTTTATATGATACTTTTATAATTTCAAGCATATGTTAAATTCTCCTGGGATTGTATTACTTTTGTATTTAAATAATGAAAAGCCACGTCAAAAATCAAAACAAGGAAGGTAATAACTGTACCTAACAAACATTACAAGAGGAACTTGTTTTGGAAATTAGATTCTCTGAAACTCAGGTTTTTACTCATAAAAAGGAGATATCATATAAAGAAGTCACCAAATGGGATTCCAAGCATTGAGAAACATTTAACATTTTTAGTCCTCTTTGGCATGCACAGCAGGCTTTGAGGTGTCACAAATACCCTGGCACACAGGCACAGAGGTGTCTCTTAATCTTTCCATGTTACATTGAAGAGGATACTTGTTTTCTCTTACACTTGAAACATTCTTTGTGAAAAAATGTAATTATGAAAGACCTCAAGTGTTCTGTACAGTTATAGAGTATTTTTTGCCTTTTGATCATTTGATTTAGGTTTGTATCTATTTAATAAACTTAATCATTGCTTTAGGAATAGCCTTGGCAGAATTTGATATTTTTATATAATTTCAACACATTTAAAATAATAGATACATGTAAAATAAACATTGGTTTATTTTTAAACACTTTTTCAATTTTTCTGGATTTACATTGTCACAGTTGCAGGAAATTGGGGTGGGTAGGACAATAATTACTTAATGAGAGTGGATATTGAGATTCAAAAATGTAAAGCTTAATAACTCTTAAAGCACAGCATGTCAAAATAAACAACATAAATAATCTTAGATCAAACTCTAATAATTATCAAGAAACATTGTAATTATTTTGCCTATCTGTAAATTTCAATTATTATTGGTTGGTTTGTGTGTATATAGTGCATTTGACATTTAGCAACATTTAACCAATAAAAATCTGATCCTGCCAAGCCTATTTATGAAATATATATTGATAAGGATACAGGACTTTACAGCATAATAATAAGTTGGAAGACCCATTCTGAAAATAAAAATAAATTGCTACAGCCACCATTTAAATTGAGATTTCAATTGCAAAATGGCTATTGCTTAAATAGCATATTACATCAGGACATCCATTAAATTAGTTATGAATGTCACAGAAAGCTGTAATGGCCTGTTTTTGCTGACATGGATAACTGCACATACTGAAAATCCAAAACCTAGCAGACCTTCTATCAAATTATAATCCACTCTTTCTATGGTCATCATCATAACTCTTCTGAAGATGAAAGATATTTCCTTCTCAATTACTTCCTGCGTTTTGTAGCAAAACAATGTCAGTGATGAGAAAAATGAATAACGTTGCAATGCAGCAGGACAACTATCTTCAGGATACAATGTACGTTTTCACAAGTCTGACCTCTGCCTGCTAACACGAGTCTGCTTTGGATATGAAGCTCCTGACCCGCTGTCACCGATGAAAAATACAACGAGAGTCCTGTGGCACCTTATAGACTAACAGATTTTCTTCGGCATAAGCTTTCATGGACTATAACCCATTTCGTCAGATGCATCTGACGAAGTGGGTTATAGTCCACGAAAGCTTATGCCGAAGAAAATCTGTTAGTCTATAAGGTGCCACAGGACTCTCATTGTTTTTTGCTGTACAACAGACTAACATGGCTACCCTTCTGGAAATGTCACTGATGAGTTTACCATTGATTCCAATGGGAGTAAGATTGAGCCATTAATGTCCATGTATTACATAATTTGCTAACTGAGATGAAGATAGAATCTGAAATAAATGCTGGCTGTTCCTGAACTGGAGAACATTTTGTGGGGAAACAATTTGCTTGTAACTGCAACATTTGTAGTACAATTGCTTAGCATTGGGGGTTTGTTTCTTAAACAGATTGGCTTAGTTGCTTAGCTGAGTGACTGCTTCTCTTTCCTGTGCGGTTCTCTGATGACGGGTACTTAGCAGAGCATCCCAGCTCAGTCTGTCATTGGAAGCAACCATTGACCATGCATTGTTCATATGGTTCTCTCTTCTCTGTCACCATAGGAGGTCATCTATTTTAATTTACTTATTAATTTATCTGGTTGAAGAGAAGCTTTTCTTTGGCACGCTTTCACCAAAAGCTCACTGATTCTAAATCCTGATTAAAAAAAAAAGCTAGCAGAATCTTTTAAAAGACTCATTTATCAAGATATATTGAAAAAGCTGGCAATATATGCATGATCTGGCATACTGGTGCTTAGCATTCATACAGAATTTATGATAGGAAATTGAATCAGTTTCCTCTCAAGTCTAGGAAACGTGAGCATAAAGACATTGAAAGATTTTGGAGCATATTTGGGTCAAAGCTTAGCAAGCAGCAGTCTATGCTAAGCTCTGTTGACCTTATGGCTAGCCAAGCAAGCTTTTACATTTTAGAATGACACTATTTCTTATCTGCACCAGAGAGAGACAGTAAGATGATATAGTATTTTCTGCTCTCCTTTTAAATTTCTACCATGGCATTGATTCAGAAACGTTGCCCCAATTCAATCCCTTGTTTTTGTATAACACACACACACATTCAAATCCATTCTTATTTTGGAAAACCATTGTGAGTGATGACAGCATTTTATATTTCTCCCTGTGGAGTATGAGAATCTTCACGTATGCTTTAGCTGTAAAAACGAGTGCCCATTCTCCTATTGCCATTCCATTATAAAATGCATGAGCTCTCAGATGGATTCATTTTTTTTTCCTTTTCGTTTTGAAATATAAGAGTTCAAATATTGGAGACAAACCTGAGTCCTCAATGAAGTTACCACAGATTATGCTATTTTACCTTAGTCTTTTTATTTTAAGATGAAGAGCAAAATAATTATGTTAGTCTATTATACTAAATTTGTTCTGGTTAAAAAAACACCTGAAGATTTGAGAGGAACTGTCCATTCGGATTTAAAAGATTGGAGAGACTAGATATCAAATCACAGAGTTTGAGGCCAGAAAGTAGGGGCAGATTAAGAGGCCTCAGGGCCCTGGGCCTCAGCCCCCCACAGCCAGACTGTCCCCAGGAGCAGTGTAGGCTGACTAGCGCATGGTTCAGCTCCAGTGCAGCCCTCCAGGGCCTAAGGTTGCACTAGAGGCAATACCACAGACCAACTGGCCCCATCCCCAGAGTAGAGCGACCATGCACTGGCCTCCCGTGCCACCCCTGGGGTAGACTAGGCAGTCCAGGGGCAGAGCGGGGTTGGAGCACAGAACTCAGCCTCTAGCCCAGGGCAGCCCCTCCCCCTCTTACCCCCCCTCCCCCCCTGTGCTGGCAGGGCCAGTGGCCCCCACCCCTGGGCATAGGCAGTAATCCGCCCCTGCCAGAAAAGATCAACAAATCTTCTAGTATGAACTCTAGTATATCACAGACAATGAATAGTGCCTGGCACTTACACACTAAGGCCAACAGTGGAAATTAAGCTAAAATATTATAGCCCTCAAGAGACTCAACTATTGTGTGCCACAGTCAGAGAACTGAAGGGACAGAGGTGGCTAGGCTCAGGAGTATCCATGCCCTGGAGAAGTTCCTGGATTGCATCCATGAGGAAACATGCAAGGATGAGGAAACTATCCAGGTGCAAAAGACTGCTGCCACACCCTTGGAGAAAGATGAGATGGCTGTGGCACAGGGAGGACACTGGCAGCAGACAGTGCTCCACCCCTGCTCCCATCCCACCCTCCGTTGTGGAAAGAACCGCTACGCAGCGCTAGAAACGAGCGATGAGGTGAAAGAGGAGAAGCCATGCACCCCCGAGGCTGGGAGGATCACAACCGTCACACTCAGGAGGAAATGTCGGGTTGTGGTGGTTGTGGACTCTCTTCTGAGGGGGATGGAGGCACCCACCTGTCACCCTGACACGGCCTGTCAGGAGGTATGCTGCCTGCCAGGGGCCTGTATCAGAGACGTTATGGAGGGATTGTCAAGAATCATCCATCCCTCTGACTACTACCCCATGCTACTCATCCATGTGGGAACCAATGATACTGCAAGAGGTGACCCTCAGCAGATCAAAAGTTACTACAGGGCTCTGGGAGCACGGGTGAAGGAGTTCGGTGAACAGGTGGTGTTCTCCTCAATCCTTCTGGTCAAGGGTAGGGGCCTGAGCAGAGACAGATGCATCCTGGAGGTAAATGCCTGCTTGTGAAGATGGTGTTACCAGGAGGGCTTTGGCTTTCTTGACCATGGGGTGCTGTTTCAGGAAGAAGGACTGCTAGGCAGAGATGGACTCCACCTATCGAGGAAGGGGAAGAGCGTATTTGGAAGCAGACTGGCTAACCTGGTGAGGAGGGTTTTAAACTAGGTTTGAAGGGGGAAAGTGACCAAAGCCCACAGGTAAGTCAAACTGAGGGAGACCTGGGGGGAGGGATGGAACTTCGGGGGTGCTGGGACTGTAACAGCAGGAATAAAAGAGAGGTAGTTAGAACTTGGGGGGGAAATCAAATCATTGTCTTATATGTCCTAATGAAGTCATACTACCTCAGGAGAGTGGGGAAGGAGGACACCAGGAAAAATTGCAAGGAGGAAGATGCAACAGAAGAGAGAATCGACAGGACAAAGTACGCCAATCAGCTCGGTATTTTAAGTGTCTGTGCACAAATGCGAGGAGCCTGGGAAACAAGCAGGAAGAATTGGTAGTACTGGCACAGACAAGGAACTATGATATAATTGGAATAACAGAAACGTGTTGGGATAACTTGCATGACTGGAGCACTGCCATGGATGGATATGAATTGTTCAGGAAAGAAAGGCAGGGAAGAAGAGGGGGAGGAGCGCTATATGTAAAAGAGCTATATGAATGCTTGAAAGTGGAAAGAAGCCGGTTGAAAGTCTGTGGGTTAAGTTTAGAGGAGAATGCAACAAGGGGGATGGCGTGGTGGGTGTCTGCTACAGACTGAAAGACCAGAAGGAGGAGGTGGACAACTAACAGAAGTTTTCAGATCGCAGGCCCTGGTTCTTATGAGTGACTTCAATTATCCTGAAATCTGCTAGGAAGGCAATACAGCAGTGCATGGGCAATCCAGGAAATCTTTGGAGAATATTGAGGACAACTTCCTAGTACAAATGCTGGAGGAACCAACTAGGGGCCTTGCACCTCTAGACCTGTTGCTCACAAACAGAGAAGAATTGATCTGGGAAGTAGAAGTGAATGGCAACCTGGGCAGCAGTGACCATGAGATGGTAGAGTTCAGGATCCTGATCAATGGAAGGAAGGAAAGAAGGAGAACACACACCCTGTACTTCAGAAAAGCAGATGTTAGCTCCCTTAGGGAGCTGATGGGCAGGACCTCTTGGGAGGCTGATCTGAAGGGGAAAGGTATCCAAGACAGCTGGTTGTATTTTAAAGAAACCCTGTTAAAGGCACAGGAAGATACCATTCCGATGTGCAGAAAAAACAGCAAATGTGGAAGGCGCCCAGCGTGGCTTAGCAGAGAACTCTTCGGTGAGCTGAAACATAAAAGGGAAGCTTACAAGAAGTGGAAGCTTGGACAGATGATGAGGGAGGCGTATAAAGATATTGTTCGGGACTGCAGGGATAAAATCAGAAAGGCCAAAGGGCAATTGGAGTTGCAGCTAGCAAGGGATGTGAAGGATAACAGAAAGGGGTTCTACAAGTATGTCAGCAATAAGAAAAGGATCAGGGGTAATGTAGGTCCCTTACTGAATGGGGCAGGCATCCTCGTGGTGGACGATGTGGAAAAGGCTGAAGTACTCAATGCTTTTTTTACTTCAGTCTTCACAGGGAGGGCCAGCTCCCAGGCTACTACACGGGGTAACACAGAATGGAGAGAAGAGTGGCCCTCAGTAATGGAAAGTCAGGTTAAGGACTACTTAAAGAAATTGGATCTGCACAACTCCATGGGGCCGGATGAACTGCATCTGAGGGAGTTGGCTGAAGTGATTGCAGAGCCGGTGGCCATTATCTTTGACAACTCGTGGCGAATGCGGGAGGTTTGGAAAAAGGCAAATATAGTACCTATCTTCAAGAAAGGGAAAAAGGAGGATCCAGGGAACTACAGACCGGTCAGCCTCACCTCAATCCCTGGGAAAATCATGGAGCAGGTCCTCAAAGAATCCATCCTGAAACACTTGGAGGAAAATAGAGTGATCAGGAACAGTCAACATGGATTCACCAAGGGCAAATCGTGCCTGACCAACCTGATTGCCTTCTATGATGAGATGACTGAGTTTGTGGATGCGGAAAGAGCCGTTGACATGGTATACCTCGACTTTAGCAAGGCTCTTGATACTGTTTCCCACAGCATTCTCTTCAGCAATTAAGGAAGTATGGATTGCATGAGTGGACTGTAAGGTGGATAGAAAACTGGCTAGATCAACGGGATCAGCGGGTAGGAATCAATGGCTCAATGTCTAGTTGGCAACCAGTAATGAGTGGAGTGCCGCAGGGGTCAGTCCTGGGGCCGGTTCTGTTCAACATCTTCATTAATGATCTTGATGATGGAATAAACTGCGTGCTTAGTAAGTTCGTGTATGACACCAAGCTGGGGGGAATGGTAGATACTCTGGAGGGCAGGGGACAGGATCCAGGGAGACTTGGACAAATTGGAACCCTGGGCCGAAAGAAACCTCATGAGGTTCAACAAAGACAAGTGCAAAGTCCTCCACTTAGGACGGAAAAATCCCATGCACTGCTGAAGGCTGGGGACCAATCGGCTAAGTAGCAGCGCTGTAGAAAAGGATCTGGGGGTTATGGTGGACGGGAAGATGAATATGAGCCAACAGTGTGCCCTTGTTGCCAAAAAGGCCAATGGCTTATTAGGCTGCATCAGTAGGAGTATTGCCAGCAGATCAAGGGATGTGATCATTCCCCTCTATTCAGCACTGGTGAGGCCGCATCTGGAATACTTTGTCCAGTTTTGGGCTCCCCACTACAGAAAGGATGTGGACAAATTAGAAAGAGTCCAGCGGAGGACAACGAAAATGATTAGGGGGCTGGGGCACATGACTTATGAGGAGAGACTGAAGGAACTAGGCTTATTTAGTCTACAGAAGAGAAGACTGGGGAGATTTGATAGCAACCTTCAACTACTTGAAGGGTTGCTCCAAAGAGAAGGGAGCTAGGCTGTTCTTGGTGGTAACAGAGGACAGAACAAGGAGCAACAAGGGTGGTGAAGCATTGGAATGGGTTATCTAGTGAGGTGGTGGAATCTCCATCTTTGGAGATAGTTAAGGCACAGTTAGACAAAACCCTGGCTGGAGTGATTCAGTGGGAGTGGTCCTGCTTTTTAGCAGGGGTGGTTGGACTAGATGACCTCGTGAGGTCCCTTCCATCCCTGTTCTTCTATGATTCTATGAAGTATAGCACTGCTTGCAATGGCAGGGAATTGATTAAGTGACATCACAAATAGTTTTGAATACATGCTAAATACAGTGTACATTGGCAAAAATAGTAAACTTCCTATATATGTTGATGGGGCAGAAACTGCAGGTGCTTCTGAAGAAAAAGATTGGTTGAAATCCTGGGCCTAGTGATTTTACTAATGACTTCTGTGGAGCCAAGATTCAACCCTATCAGATAGCCCAGTATAGAGGTAAGCCGGATGTGCAGCTACACAGCAGACAGCAAGTATGATAAATAGGAATATTTGAAAAACTACAGAAATACAGAAGGTGATGTAATGATATTACAGCTAATGCTAGCACATTCATATCTGCAATACTGATCTTGACTAATTACTACTGTACTCCATTTATACACTGAAGTTACTCCATTTGATTTAATTTCTGTTATATTTGGGGTAAAACTGGTGTAATGAAATAGTGAATTGGGTCCATTATTGTATCTCTCAAACTTGTAGACTCATAAATGTTAAGGTCAGAAGTGACTTATATTATCATCTAGTCTAACCTCCTGCACAATGCAGGCCACAGAACCTCACTCACTCACTTTCTGTAATACACACCTAACCTATGACTGAGTTTGAAATCCTCAAATCATGGTTTAGAAAATCCACTAGCAAGTGACTCATGCCCCATGGTACAGAGGAAGATGAAAAAATCCCAGACCCTCTGCCAGTCTGCCCTGGGGGAAAAGTCCTTCCAAATCCCGAATATGGCAATCAGCAAAACCATGAGCATGTGAACAAGACTCACCTGACGGACACCCAAGAAAATGGGTAGTAGTAACTCAGAACCCAAGCCATCTAATATCCCATTACAGGCCATTTGAACTAATTTACCACTAGTAGTCAAAGATCAGCTAATAGCCAAATTAGGCTGCCCTATCATACCCTCTCCTCCATAAACTTATCAAGCGCAGTTTTGAAACTAGCTAGATTTTTTTGCTCCACTGCTCCCAAGAAAGGCTATTCTGGAACTTCACTCCTCTGATAGTTAGAAATCTTCACCTAATTTCAATTTCAACCTTCAGCATCTTCCTAATGACCAGTTTAGATACATTTGTTCTTGTGTCCACATTGACACTGAACTTAAATAATTCCTCTCCCTCTCTGATATTTATCCCTCTGATGTATTTATAGACAGCAATCATAGTTCCCTTCAATGAGCTCTTAGGGTACGTCTACACTGGCAAGTTAGGTCGACTTAAGCATCCTTAAGTCGACCTAAACAAAGACACGTCCACCCTGGGTTTCTATTCAATCAACTTAAGGAAAGCTTAAGTTGACTTAATAACATAACCTCTTTAGCTTGACTTAAGCCTTAAATTGACTCTTTGAGTCGACTTAAGGCCAGTATAGATGGGGATTAGTGCTAAGGTGACTTTATTTAGTCAACTTAAAGCCAGTATAACAGTTATTTCTGCTGTTAAGTCGACTTAATAAGGTTGACTTAAAGTGTAGCCAATTTCTTAAGTCGACTTAACAAAGTCGACAACTTTTCAAGTATAGACATAGCCTTTGAGTATCCTCTCACAAGACAGGTTTTCCATTTTGTGGATCATCCTGGTAGCTATTCTCTGCACCTGTTGAAGTTTGAATTCATCTTTTTTAAACATGGGGGACTAGAACTGCACACAGTATTCCACATGAGGTCTCACGAGTGCCTTAGATAATAGTACTAACATCTCCCTATTGCTACTGAATGCATCCTAGAGCCACATTAGCTGGCTTTCATGGCCACATCACATTGGCGACTCATAGTCATCCTGTGATCAACAAATACACCCAGGCCCTTCTCCTCCTCTGTCACTACCAACTGATGCATATACAGCTTATAGCTAAAATTCTTGTTATTAATCACTAAATGCATGATCTTGCACTTTCTGCTATTAAATTTCATCCTATTTCTTTAGTCCAGTTTACAAGGCCGCCGGATTTCTTTGTATGATATCTCGGTCCTTCTCTGTATTGGCAATACCTCTCAACTTTGTAGCATCTGCAAACTTTATTAGCACAGTTCATCTTTTTTGTGCCAAGGTCAATAATGAAAGGATTAAATAAGATTGGTGCCAAGACTAGTCCCTAAGGCTATGTCTACACTTGAAAAGTTAGGTCGACTTTATGACGTCGACTTAATAAGGTCGACTTTAAGTCGACTTAAAGTTGATCTTATTGTCGACTTAACAAAAGTCGACTTAACTTTTCAAGGGTAGACGTGGCCCCTTTTCAGCCTTATTAAATTGACTTAACTTTTTAAATTGACTTAATAAACTCCACCAAGGTGCTAATCCCCGTCTCTACTGGCTTAAATTGACTTAATAAAGTCGATTTAAGCACTAGTTCGAATTAAAACTAGGTGTTATTAATTCAAACTAACTTTTCCTTTATTTGACTTAAGGAGCAGCTTAAGTCGATTTAAGGAAAGCCCAGTGTAGACACGGAGTAAATTAAGTCGACTTAAGCCTCCTTAAGTCAATATAATTTCTAAGTGTAGACGCATCCTAAGGAACTGCACTAGTAACCTCCCTCAAGTCTAACAGTGCACCTTTCAGTATGACCTGTTGTAGTCTCTCCTTTAACCAGTTTCTTATCCATTCAATTTTCATATTAATCACCATCTTTTATCATTAACTAAAAATTCCCCATGTTTAACCACATCAAATCCTTACTGAAATCTAAATAAATTTGATCCACTGCATTCCCTTTATCTTAAAAAAAAATCTGTTCTCAAAATAAGGAGATCAGGTTGGTTTGATAAAAGATAAAAAGGTAAAAATGATTTACCTTTTGTAAAACGATATTTTATTTTGTCCCCATTACAGTCAACCTCAATGTTCTTAACTATTTCTCTTTCAATTTTTTTCCCAAGACCTTGCCTACTGCTGATGTCAAACTAACAGGCCGGTAGGTAGGTAGGTAGGTAGGTACCCAAATCACTTTTTCCCCCTTTCTTAAAAACAAAAATCATGTTAGCAATTCTCCATTCATATGGTGCAAGTCCTGAGTTTACAGATTAAATAAAAATCCTTGCTAGTGGGCTTGCAATGTCATGTGCTAGTTTCTTTAATAGTCTTGTATGGAGTTTATACAGCCATATCTTACCCTGCCCCCTCTTCCCCCCCACCCAGTTTAGTACCATTATGCACTTTGAGTTTGGCATCTACCTCAGATATGGTAACTTCTACCACCAGATCTCATTAGTCACCCTATCCGATCCCCAAGTGCTTCATTAGGGGTTGGAAAAGGACATTTTTCCCAAGAGTCATGTATGAGAGAGGCAGGGGCAACACTAGAATAATTAGGTCAGGGGAGCAAAAGAGTGGTGCAGATGATTATTGAGAAAGCAAGGATTTGTCCTTATATACATATATAGAATGGAGATAAGCAATGTCAATAATCATTTATTTACCTTATTGAAGCTTGTTATGCCTGTTATAATGATAAGCAACAATGTTGTCAATACCTCTCTGCAACTCAATACCTCTGGCAACTTTTTCAAGAGCCTTTTCAGCCAAGACCCTTAACTGGTCACTTGTCATGCAGTTCCTCAGTTAATCCTTCACCCATCAAAGGCATGAGTGCATTCTATTGCACATGCAGTAATTCATGGAGGAATATTCACACCAATCAGCCTTAATTTATGCATTTCATGAAAGGCAAGTTTCTGTTTATCCACACCAAAAAAAAAAAAAATAGCAGCTGCATCTATGTGTCAGTCTTGGACTTCTGCTCTTCTTCATATCATTCAATTAATTGGGGAACAGTTTTACCTTAGTCTCCACGCTGGCTAGATCACATCCATAATGTTCTGTGAATGGTTCAAATTTTAGAAAGTTGAGACAGTTCTCACTCTTTGGGTTAAAACAGTTGACATCAAGAAGAACGTATGTCTTTTCAGACAATCTTCTTTGAAGTATTCCAGTTATTTGATCAAGCACTGATAAAAAGATGTATTTTCTAAAGTCCCTGGAAGGGGCTGATCTTCACTTGACACTGCTTCAGTCGAAATGGATGCCTGAAGTTTGTAGGCAACTTTGATGCAAGACTGTATGTTCCCTGAACTTCAGGAGACTTCAGATAATTTTCTAAAGTTATGGTAACAGCATATGTAAGAACATAAGAATGACAATATTGGGTCAGGGTCTGATCCATCAGATGAATGGTCCATCTAGACCAGTATTATTTTCTGACGGTGGCTAGTGCCAGATGTTTCTGAAGAAATTAAAAGAACAGGACAATTTATCGAGTGATCCATTCCTCGTCATCCAGTCTGATTCTGACAATCAGAGGTTTAGGGACACCCAGAGCCTGGAGCTGTGTCATTGACAATCTTGGCTGACAGTCATTGATGGCCCTATCCCCCCATGAACTTCTCTAATTCTTTTTTGAACCCAGTTATACTTTTGGGCTTCACAATATCCCCTGGCAATGACTTCCATAGGTTGACTGTACACTGTGACAAAGTACTTCTTTGCATTTGTTTTGAACATTCTGCCTATTAATTTCATTGGGTGGTTCTTGTGTTAGCTGAAGGGGTAAATAACATTTCCCTATTCACATTCTCTATACCATGATGTTATAGACATCTATCATAAACCTACTTAGTCATTTCTTTTCAAAGCTGAACAGCCCCAAACTTTACTCTCTCCTTGTATGAAATGTGTTCTATGACCCTAATCATTTTTGTTGCTGTTCTCTGTATGTCACTCCATATTTTATCAACCACTTCTCCCAAACCTCTCATGTTCAGAAATTCATTGTTTAGAATGACCACAGATGAGATTGCTTGAGACAGTTCACACTTAACTGCTTGCAAATAGTCAGATACAACTTTAAGCAGTCAGAAAATGTTTTTATGAAGATGCAAAGGACAACAATAAAGTTAAAATCTAATGCCAATCTAAGATCCCATGCATCCACTGCCCTGTCACCTCTTTTGCACTGTGACTCTGCAGAATAGAAACTCGAGAAATCTTTCATATACAATAACATGTAGATAACATCTCAGCACAACTAACACTTGTTCTACTTTGCAAACATCTTTAATTTCAACAATCATTACAGAGAAAACATTAGCATCTTTCATTTCTTGGCTTATGCATTCAAGTAGCACTTCTGATCTAATGTGAATGACTTCATTCTCAGTTGATGAATGGGTGTAATTTTGTGCTGTGTGGTCCATTTTCAAATTTTTTTTTAACCGTATCATTGTGTCTACTAGAGTCAGGAGTGCTGGCAAGTTGCTCTTGTGATTGCTGTTTTTACTTTCATCTTTTCCACTTTGAGCAATCCTCCAGACTTCAATCAGTTGCAGGACATCTGCCACTGCACTATACATGAGGTTCTCTTTCACTAAAGTAAAATATGTAAAGTAATTTGTAACTGAACTCATCATTTTTTGACTGAATGTCTTTGAAAGAACCCACAATATTTGACAGCTCTTGTGATTTTGATCATTTTCATGCTGTTAGAATCCTGCATCTCTTGCTAGAGTTTTTTTTTTTTTTTTTTTTTTTTCAGGTGCCAAAGCCATTACAGCTATTTCTACAGCAACAGATACTGAAAAAAATCTGTACAGGAAGCAGTAAACTGCATTCATTATTTCAGTGTATTCAACCTATAGATATAAACAGAACCACTCTCTTTTAAAACCGGTTCACTAATTCTTGCATTTCATTTGAGGATGACACCTTAGCTGTGTTTATTTTGGCCCATCAGATACATATCACTTCATCTTGACGGAATCTTAATCCCTGAATTTACCTTATGACCAAGTGGGTTCTCTTTTTTTCCAAACACAATGCCCAGGCATTTCCTTCTACCTTTTCTTCATCTAATGAAGAATCTGATGATGAATGTTCCTCTTCCAATTCTAAGATAGTCTTCTTTGTCATTATCTAAGGTGCAGCATATGGAAATAATACCGGTAAAGCACTCTCTTAGTGATTTTTCTGAAATTTGGCTTATTTCTGAAGTTGAGGGAAAGGCCAGCTGAATTTTAAGGTGCTTGTTTTTCTTTGATGTATTTTGTTTGCTGAAAAGTTCTGAAATTGTCACTGACCATGTCCCTGACATTTTTTAAAATGTATTTTTAGCTACTTGTAGTCAGAAACAGGGAGGCTTTACAAACTACTCTAAAACAATAGCCTGCCAATGTCTTATTTTCCAGGCAAGATTCCTCTTTCTGTCCGTGTCCATACAGCAGGAAAGAGTGGTATCAGATGGGGTCACTACCCATAGCCCAAGCCTGCAGGGGGGGAGATCACCTGGAAAAGAAAAGGATAAAGGTACTGCACCCCCTACATATGGACTTGCCTGGCCCTGGCCAGGTACCTAGGGACTCTGGGATGCCTGTGAGCAGCCTCCCTCCTAACTATCTTTGCTAGCTTCTGCTTTCTGCGGGGGGAGAGAGGAATAGGGATATAGAGAGAATGAATGTGTGTCTTTTGTTTATTTATCGCATGAGCTTTCGTGGGAGAAAAGCCCACTTTGTCAGATGCTTTGAAGCGTCTGACGAAGTGGGATTTTCTCCCACGAAAGCTCATGTGATAAATAAATCTGTTAGTCTTTAAAAGTGCCACAGGACTCTGTTGTCTTTCTACAATAGACTAACACGGCTACCCCTTTGGAATTTGTATTTGTTTGTGACTATTCATTACCGCCACATACCCTTCAAGGATATTTACCAAGCAAGCAAGGACATAGAATGATTATCAGTTTGAAACTCACTTCTGCTAGTGTGTGTCTTTTCAGCAGCTATCTCTCTGCTCTCTGAGGTAAAGAACTACCTGCAGCTGAAGGAGTAATGGAAAATATTTGCGGGTAATGCCTACTTTCCCTTTGCTACCCGTTGGCATCATTTCTAGTGAGAAATCTCTCAATACCCCTTGATCGAATCCAGGGGGGTATTCTGCCTCACCTTGCTGGTCCAGCACTTTAGCACACAGGCTATAGAATCCAAAGGAGTGGCCGTGTTAGTCTAGTTCAGCAAAACAAATATGGAGTCCTGTGGATTTTCTCCCACAAAAGCTCATGCGAAAAATAAACTTGTTAGTCTTTAAAAGTGCCACAGAGCTCCTTGTAGGTCATAAGACAAGCTTGTCCAACCTGCGGCCCATGAGCCAGACTCTGGCCCATCACAGGCTTTCATCTGGCCTGCAGAGCACTGTCACAAGAGCTGGGGGGGGGGGGCCAAGGCTCTTTTAAATCTCCCGCCCTGTGCACAGAAACAAGGGGAGTGGCCTAGCCGGAGAACTGTTGCAGGTGCTGGATTCAGCTCCTTTCAAGTGAGGAAGGGGCTGGGGAAGGGGGCGCAGGACCAGGGCAGGGGTCAGGGTGCCCCAGCAGCAGGGCCAGGGAAAGGGGAAGGAAAGGGATACCATGTGGGAAAAGGGAGGGGAGGGGAAGGAGCAGGAGGGTTGTGGAGAAGAGCCGTGCAGGGAAAGGGGAGGTAAGGGGAGGGTTGGAGAGAAAAGCCATGTGGGGAAAGGGGGAGGAGTGGAGAGAAGAGTAGAACTGTGTGGAGAAAGAGAAGGGAGGAGGAGGGCTGGGGAGAGGAACCTGTGCAGAAAAGGGAAGCAAAGGATGGTGGGGAGAAGAGAAACCCTACGCAAAGGAAAGGAGGGAGTAGAGGAGCCATACAAAAGGGATGAGAGAGCATACATAGCTGGTCATTGCACCACAAGGCACCAGGGAAGGGGTCAGGTAGCTGTGGGGAGTGGTTAGGGAGCCCAAGTGACATGAGGAAGGGGTCAGGGATCCAGTGAAGTATGGCAGGAAAGGGAAACACTGCTTTCTTGCCACCTCTCTCCTGCCCTCTCCTCCCCTCTCCCGGCATGCTCCTTTGCCATCCATTTCTTTCCCAACCCCCTGCCATGCTCCCTTGCCATCCCGTTCTACCTTCCCTCCCCTGTCAGGCTCCCCCTTGCTACCCTACACAGCCCCCCCATCCTCCCTTGACCTGCCCCACCACCCTGCCACTCCATTCTTTCTCTGGCCACTCCACACAGCCACCCTTGTCCTCCCCTGCCCTGTTCCCCCTTTCCACCACACTGGCCATCCCTCCCTTCCCTTGACTTGCCTCACCCTGCCCCTGCCCCCCCTGCTTTCCCCTGCCACCTCATACAGCCCCCTATACCCTCCTTTGCCCTGTGACACTCTCCTGACTTGCATTGGACCTGGAAAAAAAATAAAGGTAAGCCCTTTTCAAGTGTTCACAAAATGTGGTTTAATTAAAAAGTGAAAATTTGTTGTGTACAATTGTAAAAGTGATTCATATAAATGCTGCTGTAGGGAGGATGGATATTATCTGAGAATTGTGTTTAGGAATGAAATGTAAATTTCTGGTTTTACAGAACCAAATTGAGTTTGTAAACTGGTGTTTATTTTTTGACTGTTTAAATTTTATTCATAGTAAGATCAATTTCTACTATGCCTTATCTATTCAAAATTTGCTCACCGGGCCCTCTGACTGAGAAGAGAATTACAATGTGGCTTCTTGCCCAGAAGGGTTGGAAACCCCTGTAACAGGATATTCATCAATTTTTATAGGCATTGACTTTCTTGAAATCCATGTTTAAGCAAGGTCTGAGTGTCTGTGGGCACTCCCCCTGCTCTGTCATCTGAAAGGGGGACACCTTATCTGTAGGAGCTTTGTATTTGCATGAGTACAATTAAGTAATTGGCATAATTTCATTTTATATGGATAAACTCACCAAGGTCCTGGGCATGATGAGAAATGGTTAGTATGGCTGGTTTGGGGTCATAAATTACTTTTGTGTTAACTGCAGAGGCAATGAAATGTTGTCATTCGATTGCATGAACAAATGACAGCAGAACTGTGTTTAGCCTATTCTGATGAAAAATTCACTCTCATCTAAACAGAGCTCCAAAGGGTAGATGACAGATGCTCCAGCATTGTAAGAGAAGCAGGTAGGGTTTCTTGTTGAGCTTACCCTACCCCTGATAAAGGCTATCCTCAGGTATGGATTAACCCTGTCCTGATGAAAGGTAGAGCTAATGATTCTTTTTGGAGCCTTCTGTTGCGAAGCAGGGATGTTACTCCTGTGTCAACGGAAAGGTTTTACCATGGGATGAAATTTGCAAAGAGCTGAAATTACTAGAGAAATTGGGAAACTTTGATTGACAGCCAACAGAGAGGAGCCAGCAGTGGTTGACACCTGCAGATGATAAGAGCCATGAGCAGTCAATGCCTGCAGAGGGCTAGCAGACAACAGGAGCCAGCAAACAGGGACTTGGTGAGGTACAGAGGTAGCAAGAGGAAGCCTTGGAGTGGGCTTGGTCAAGCCTGCTTTCAGCAAGAGACTGCAGTGGGGGGACTGGTTGAGCCCCTCATGTGAAAGGTGGACACTGCAATTACAACTGTTAGTACAGGGGAAAGGGAGAAGTGGAACAACACACCACATGTACTCTGGGGTGGGGTGGGTTCTGCTCATTGTGTTTATGAAGACTGCATTGCACTATTTTCCCAAATCAGTGATGTTTGGCTATCTTATTCCTTCTTTCATTAAAAGGTTT
This sequence comes from Pelusios castaneus, assembly GCA_007922175.1. Lineage (NCBI taxonomy): Eukaryota > Metazoa > Chordata > Testudines > Pelomedusidae > Pelusios > Pelusios castaneus. The sequence goes on from ML685867.1 coordinate 3,798,743, forward strand.
ATTTTCTACACTTAGAGTCTGTGCTTGTGCGAGGGGAAATATTGCCTCTTGGAGTGCCCAGGAAATAATGTGTGATTTCCCAGGAGACTGGGTGGGGAATCGAGCCAGTTGGTGTTATATCATTGATAGAAACCCTTAGATATAGGACCCTGACTTTTGCTGCTGCCAGCTCTGTCTAGTAGAAAGGTTACACATGCAAAGATGTGTGGTCCCATTGGGCTTGGAGACAAGTACTATTGGGCTCCTTCAGTCACTATATAACTCTTTAATTCACCCCAGCTCTAGTATTGATTATAGCTCCTGCTTCACATTTTCCTCAGTTTCTGGGGAAGAGGCCCTAAGTCCAGGTTCAGTCTGAATATTATGGGTTATTAAATGGATTCACCCAAGTTGGGAAGAGAATACGTGGAGGCAGTGGCAGTGGACTTGGCCTTCTGTTTTGGGTTAAGACTGCTTCCAGTTTTGACCGATCCAATCTATAATCAGGCTTTCTCACATGGTAGACTTGCTGGAGCTTTCACTTGTCCAGTTGTCAGATTTTGTATTTCACCAACCCTACACATCATACTGCCTCATATGGCCTCTGTGAATGGGCTTTGATTCTGAACTGGTCAATAGTGGTCACTAGATTGAAACACCTGGAAGTGGGCCTTTTTATTGTAGGCTACTTCCTGGGTGTTCTGGCCACGTAAGAGGTTTTCTCTGGGAAACAAGCCTAAAGCTTCAAGCTTCTCTTGCAAGTTAAGGACACATTGAACTACATTATTATTTTGAAGTGATTGGTTTTCCCACATTACTCTAATGAAATCCAAAATCCCTTGAGGTTGCCTCCCAAATAACAGCTTAAATGATCAGAAGAGTACGGTGGACTGTGGTGGCTCTTGAATGGCAATCAGGAGTGAGGGAACAGATGGTTCCAATGTTGTGCGTCTGTAATGATGAACATTGTGAGCATAGTTTAATGTTTTGTGGACTTGCGCCACCTAACCATTTGCATGGGAATGGTGGATGGATGTTCTGAGGGTCTTGATTTTCAACATAGTATCATGACCATCTACTGTACCAGCTGCTGCTGCTGCTGTTGCAACTGCTAAGCAGCTAGATCATGCATCAACTGTTGTTGCTGGTTGACCATAAAAAAAAGGCCATCTTGGGTCAGACCCATGGTCCATCTAGCCCATTATCCTCTCTTCTGGCAGTGGCTGGTGCCAGATCCTTCAGAAGAAAAATAAAAAATGGGGCAATTTATCAAGTTGTTCTGTAGCAGCTTTTGGCAGTCAGTGGCTTAGAGACATGCAGATCATAGAATAGCCTCCTTGACTATTAGATGACACAAAACAGAGATAAAAGCATACATTGCTTATTGAACCTTTTACTAATTAGAACATCATGTTCTCTAACAGGCCATCTGACAATGGCAAAGGTAAAAATATAGCACTTTTACCTTTTCCTTAATGCTGAATACATGCAGTGGATTGAGTTTGGGTTAATGTAGAAAGACTTCCTGATTGATGTAGGTTATAATTTTAAAACCTAGTTTTCAGATTCCAAGTACTAACATACCCACCATTTAACATGAACAACAGTTTATAGACTAGTTTTGACTCTTTCCATTTAATGAACAAAATCCAATCACCCGCCACATTAGCGTAAATGGAAAATACATGTCTGTAAGAATGATAAATAAGTTATTGCAGTAGCAATTAACATAAGTTGCCTCCCAGGAAGGTATTTGGTATGCAGCATGCCCGGTGTTTCTTAAGGACTGAACAAGTCCCAGTGTGCCTTGCATTGGACTTCCAGCTTATTCAAACAGAAAGAAATCTTTCCAGCTCAGATCACTGACATTCACTTTAAAAGAAAAGGGGGCATATTTGTTGGAAAAAATTATTGTTATTTTTTCTTTTCACCTACATAAAATGTATAATCTTCATGCCATAAAAACTGAATTAATTTTAAGTCATCCCAGACTTGTCCCTTAATTTAGCCCAACCTGTATCAGTAAAGCTACCACTAACATACTATGGAGGCAATCAATAATCTGTGGAACTCTGTGCTCTAGCCTGGAAGTTTGAAAGTATATTCTTTCATTAGATGAACTATTAGGAAAATTAAACAGATTACATGGCCACATGGAAAAGGTAATATATGAAACAATCTTAGATAATACTAAAAAGGCATAAATGTCCTAGGCTTGACAATTTTCTTTTGACTGATTCCTTTTAGTTCTTCAGCTTCTAGGTTCAAATGCTATTCCTCATTTGCACTGTAGAATGTAGCTCAGCTCTAAGATGTGACCCTTTGTGAATGGCATTGTATTAATAAAATACCACTTTGCTATGTGTTCTGGAAGTTTTCTCTGTAGACGTAAACTGCTCTGAAAAAGCAAGCTGAAATCTATTTTGCCTTGCACATCACAAACAGAATTATCAACCAAATTCCTACCTACCTGTGAAGACTTAAGTCAAAATTTTCAAGCTGAGGCAAATACAGTTATGGTTTTAAATTCAATAGTGTGGTGGCATGATTTTCAAAGGTGTGGAACTCCTGAACTGACCTCCTCCACTTCCAGCCAGTTTCAGACCATCTCTAGTTAGGTGCCTGAATATAGATTCAGGTATGTAACGTTAGGCACCTACGTTTGAAATATTTGGCATCAGTCATAACAAATAGATTGGAAACAAAGTGCAAAATGATATAAGGGAAAAATCGATTTCAAAAATACACAGGTGATGCATAATTATAAAACATGAGCATGATACAGGGCTGGTCAGAAAATCACTGACATAACCTTGATGTGTTGGAATTTGTCAATGTTCTTAAATCAAAATCTTTCCTGGAAAAATTTTATTTAGTCAAACTCCTCACAGAACACAGGTAGCACTGTGACAGAACCCTTTTTGCTAAGAAGGTTTCGAAAACTGTCTCTGCTAGCTCACCTGTACATTTCTTTGACAGCCCAACTGCTGAGGAACCCCGGCTTCTGGGGTCCATATCTTTCGGAAGCCTGCCAGGTGGACTGGCCTGGAGCCACAGCTCCATTTCCTTTCCTGAAGAACACAAATATTTCAGTCTTCATTCCTAAGAAGAACCAATTTTAAAATCCTCTGCAAAAACAGAATTAGCTTTGTCTGCCCAGTGGTAGGTATAACTGGATTCCAAAGAATGTCAGTGATTCCTTCATGACATTTGACTCTCAGGGACCCGAAATAGCAAGTATTAAGAAATAATAACATAAGCACTACATGCCCTGATTTAAACATAAACTTCTCTAAAAGGGGACAATATTTCTTGGAAGGTTCCAGATGCATCATTGAACTGTAAAATAATTTTTGAGAAGTAGTGAATTTGCTGAAAGTACAGCCTTAATAACTATCTTATCTGCCTGCTCCGCTGAATAACACAAAATGGCCTATTTTGATATCCCTAGATATAATTTTGTGTTGGGGAGGGCTGCCAAACAGAAACTGGTCACAGTTCTCCCTCACTGAGCTGGTCTCTTATGGGGTCCACACTAGTAAAAGCCTGCCATTGTATTAAAAATATTGTATGGAGTTATGTAAGGTCTGACTAAGGTAAGAGAGATAACAATGCACAAACATATGCAGTAGGGATTAAATTCTCAAGGATTATTTCCCAGAGCCCTCCCACTCACACACATCTCCACACAACATGCTATAAAAGATCCAGAGCCCAGTGTGTGGGGTTCAGGGATCCATGGTTCTGAGCTTCAACAGCAGGGAGGAGAGCCCTATAGGGTGGGTACCAAGGGGTTGGGGCTTCAGTCCTGCAGGGGGGTGCCAGGGACTGGAGTTTCTGCCCCATGGGAAGCACACCAGAGCTTCAAAATATTTACCAGAGCTCCTCTCAAGACAGCTCTGGCTGAATTTAAGCCCTGGTTTGGAGCATTTGCACCAATGAGATTCAAGTTCAGGGTTAAAGCCAGATTTCGATACCCTCAAGGTACATCTACATTGGAGCTGGGAGGTACGATTCCCAGTTTGAATGGACATACCTGCTCTACCTGTGATAGAGCTAGCGCCTAAATATAACAGAGTGGCCATGATAGCAGGGGTGGCGGTTTAGGATAGCCACCAAGTAAGTACCCAGAGGGTTAGATGAATTGTCTGCCACTCATACTGCCCTGGACACACAGCTATTTTTAGGTGCTAGCTCGATGAGAGCTACTGTGGGTACATTTATGTGAGCTGGGAATCACAGCCCCCCAGCTCAAATGTAGACATGCTGAATAGTATCTTACACTATGAGTATTCCCATTGCAGTCAGTGGAATCTGTCATGGAGTTAACTGGCTACTCAAAGTGAACAGGGGTTTTAGAAACTGGCCCATTGATTGGTACATAAATATAAAGGCAGAATAATAAGAACTAATGCATGAAGCAGGCTAAATATAATGAAATTTTGCTGAAAATGAAATGTGTTGGCTATGAAGCAGTCTGCCAAGGTTATATTAGAGAAGGAAGAAAAGAATACAAAATGCTTTAAATGATGAAAGCACTCACAGAAAAGGAATTAGAGCAAATGGATCTTCTCCAGTTCTGTTATTCGGGGGTCTGCTTCTCTTCTCAGCTCCACTACCAAAAAATGGGAATAACTCCATTTAGTTCCATGTGTGAGATCCTGTTGTAGTCATCAGGGGTGCATCTACACTGGCAAGTTAGGTTGACTTAAGGACGCTTAAGTTGACCTAAACAAAGCCGCGTTCACAGTGGGCTTTTCTTAAGTTGACTTAAGCATTTCCTTAAGTTGACCTACGGAAAGCTTAAGTCGACTTAATAACACCTCCTTTTAGGTAAGCCTTAAATCAACTTAAGTTCAGTGTAGATGGGGATTAACACTAACTCGACTTTATCAAGTCAACTTAAAGCCAATATAAATGGCTATCTCTGCTGGTAAGTTGACTTAACAAAGTCGACTTAAAGCATAGTCAATTTGTTAAGTTGACTTAAAAAGGTCGACTTTAAGTCGACTTAAAGTTGACCTTGTTAAGTCGACTCAACAAAGTTGACTTAACTTTGTAAGTGTAGACATAGCCCAGGAGTTTTACCACTGACTTCAAAGAGTTCAGGATTTCACAAAATAAATCATCACTGATTTAAGAGCTTGATAAGAGGAGAATCAGGATGTACAATTTTACACTATGTCTGCTTTCTTTTCTGTAACATGTTGCCTATGTATGAAATCAACTATCATTAGTATTGGTATCATCATTTTTCCTCTATCCCTGAACCCTTATAAAACTATTATTTTAAGGGTAGTTTGTTCTGGGTTTGTTTTTTTGTTTTTGTTTTTTAAGGTGTGAAATAGTCTGTTGGATCAGGATGGTTGAATGCATGTCATTATGGTGCCCAACTAAGCAAATAGTGTGTACGATATACAATGACCTTTTCCAAGTGATTTCCATATCTTTCTGAATGTGTTAAAATCTATAAGGCAATATAGTCAGTACCATTTATATCTATTCTAAGAGCACCGAGGTTACGTGAAATATTAAAAAAGAAATAGAAAAAAATCACTCAGGTGTTTTTATGCATGTGCATTTTGTTATAAACACAAAAAATAGGCTCATTTTACAAAAAAAATTCATTAAAGTTTTCAAATTAGCAAGGCTAGGTCTCAATCCAAGTAAAAATCAGCCCATTTTGAGCTAAGGTGATTCTTCAAATAAAAACATTGTATAACTCTTTGACTTTTCCTTAGTTTCATCTTCCTGAACCTAGGCTGACCTTTTTAATCACCCTCACACCAATTTGCATGCTCTTTCTCTCTCTCTCTCTCTCTGGTTATGTCTACACTTGAAAAGTTAGGTCGACCTTATGAAGTCGACCTTATTAAGTCGATTTAACAAAAGTCGACAACTTTTCAAGTGTAGACATGGCCCCTTTTCAATCTTATTAAGTTGATTTAACATTTTAACTCGACTTAATAAACTCCACCAAGTCGCTAGTCCCCGTCTCCACTGGCTTAAGTCGACTTAATAAAGCCAATTTAAGCACTAGTTTGAATTAAAACTAGGTGTTATTAATATGAACTAACTTTTCCTTAATTCGACTTAAGGAAAGCCCAGTGTAGATGCGGAGTATTTTAAGTCGACTTAAGCCTCCTTAAATCGACTTAATTTGTAAGTGTAGATGCACCTTGAGTGTGTGTGAGAGAGAGGGGAAAGATGTTCTTGCACTTATGGCTCTGCCACAGACTCACTGTGTAACATGGGACAAGTCACTTTCTCTTGCATCTCAGCTCTTAATCAGCTATATGGGTCTGATATTTCCTTACCTTTAAGGGTCTTGTGGCAATAAATGCAGAGTAAATTATAAAATGTAGAGACCCTAAGTTAAACCCTTTCCCACATAGTACTTCTCCTGAATTCTGAATGATGATTGACAGAACTATTTAGCACTAAAGTCACAAATTAATATTTAATTCTGCATTCTAACCAAGACTGATTATATTAATATCTGTGTAATCCTATCAAGTTAAATACACATATTTTACTTTGTAAAACTTTCTATTTGTCAGGGTCATGAACTATGGTGCAGCCACTCAGTGACAACATTCAGATTCACTACATCACAGCATCTGTGTCTTTCTCGAGTAGATCAAACACACCCCTAGGAAGCAGTTATTCATAATGCACATTGACATTCTTAGATTAAAAGTGGCATATACATTTACTTATTTATGCAAACAGGTATTTCTGTGTTGTTAATATTCAGCTCAGAAATGGTTGCTCATTAAATCTTAGACACCTCCAAATGAGATCTGATTGTAGTTCTGACTTGCTGGTTTAGTCATCTCACTTATTTCAGATGTGCTGTCAAACAAGATGGGAATTTTTAAAAAAAAAATTAAAAATGTTTCTGTGAATTCCATAGGCTTATGCTTCTTGAGACACTTCTTTCTTTTAGTTTTGCCTTAAAATTGTTGGGGGGGGTTTTGAGTGAAATATACTTGGTACACAATGTGGCACAAGAATGAAACATCTTCAGAGGAGTCTTGCTTTGTAATACTTCAAATGCTAGAGCTGTACAAGTTTTTCCAATCAATGTTCTTAAAAATATATTTCAGAATTAAGTTGTTGAAGAGCTCAAATTAAACCAGATTAGATAATGTTCCTATTTTAAAATTAAATTGCATTCTAGGGATCCAATGTCATGAAATGGAGAGATGAATTGCAGTGCTTAAAATTGAGCTGACAGCTAGGAACTAAAAGGTGTTACTTTCATTTGAGGGTAAGAGAGAGTCTTGGAAGTCACCATCTCAATTAAAACAATCCATTCTGAAGGGAAGATAGAGTCATGGGTGGAAACATGAGTGGACTCAGGAGACACTTGGGTCTAATTCTACGCAAAATCTTTCTAGAAAAAGTGAGAGAGAATTTTAAGAGTTTTCCGTATTTCCATTTAAAAAATGTTACAACCTAGAAATTATTTTGCCTACAGTTTCAACAATGAATCATTATCACCTTTAGGTGTTTACTTTACTGTAAACTATTTCTACCACAGGACTTTCTATGGCTACACTACTATTTTCAGCTCAACCTAGCATGATTATATCAATATGAGCTAGGGCTCCTGGGTCCTATTTGTAGGCTAGGTTGCTCTGTAGGGATGCATGTGTTCAGAGTGTGGTAGACAACCAGCCTAGCACAAAGTGGGTTGAGTTGTGCATCTCTGTTTTAGGGAGCAGCCTGGTTTCTCTCTCTCTATTTGAGCTGAGAATCACACCACCAGCTCCAAAAGTAGAGGAAGACTTAAAGCAATGTATTGCAGTTCCAACACAGTCCTCAATACACTATAACTACAGTCATATGTGGCCTCAAAAAATCTATAATCTCTGACAATAGCACAATATAATAAAATATTATGCCACCAATAATATTTAATGCTTTCTAGCAGTGATTGAAGCACTGGGTTGGGGATGTTGCTGAGGTTTGAGAAGCACAAGGTCTTCTGAAGTTCTTGAGTGCACAAATAAGTATGCTCCATGTCTTAGAGGTCTGTAGAATGTTCTCCCTCTGGTACCAGGAACATGACTCCATCTCCTTTCTGACACTATGGGACCTTCCTATAAAAGAATTTACAAATGCAGGTTTATGATGGCATATGGAAGCTTTGCAGAACAAATTGCAGAACTTGAAATTGGTCCTAAAGATTTACTATTACTACTATTATAACTCAAGGGCTGAGGGGAAATATGATCGCTCAAAAGGATAAATACCAATGAGGGAGAGGAATTATTTAAGTTAAGCACCAATGTAGCCACAAGAACAAATGGATATAAACAGGTCATCAGTAAGTTTAGGCTTAAAATTTTGCAGAAGTTTCTAACCATCAGAGAAGTGAAGTTCAGAAACAGCCTTCCAAGGGGAGCAGTGGGGAAAAAAATCCTAACTGGCTTCCAGACTAAACTAGATAAGTTTAGGGAGGAGATGGTGCAATGACAGTGTCTAAAATGGCATGTAGCTGATCTGTGACTGCTCACAGCAAATATCTCTAATAGCTGGTGAGGGGACACTAGATTGGGAGGGCTCTGAGTTAGTACACAGAATTCTTTTCCATGTATCTGCCAGGTGGGTCTTGCCCACATGCTCAGGATCTAACTGATCACCGTATTTGCGTTTGGGAAGGAATTTTTCCCTGGGTCAGATTCCAGAGACCCTGGGGGTTCTCTCTGTCCTTTGCAGCATGGGGCACAGGTCACTTGCAGGTTTAAACTAGTGTAAATGGTGGGTTCTCTGTAACTTGAAATCTTTAAACCATGATTTGAGAACTTTCATAACTCAGCCAAACTTTATGGGTCTATTTCAGAAGTGGAGAATGGGGGTGAGGTTCTGTGGCCTATAGTATGAAGTAGGTCAGACTAGAAAATCACGGTGGTGCCTTCTGAGGTTAAAATCTATGGCTTTGTTTTACCAAAGTTAGTTCGAATTAGTTAATTCAAACTAACTAATTCGAACTAATTTTAGTTAGTTCAAATTAACTTAATTCGAACTACCAAAGCCCCACTGGAATTTTAGTTCAAACTAAGCAAGTGCCAGGCATGGTACTTACTTAGTTCTAATTAGTCAGTTGCATTAAGCTCAGTGTGCCGGTTAGTTTGAACTAAGCAGTTAGTTCGAACTAACATGGCCACATTGACTTAATTCGAACTAACTGGTTCGAATTAAGGGTTAGTTTGAAAGATATAATCAAATGTATTAGTTCGAATTAAGGAAGCCCTTAATTTGAACTAATGAAAGCCTAGTGTGGCCAAGGCTTAAGTTAGTTCGAATTAAGCTTCCTTAATTCGAACTAACTTGCCAGTGTAGACATAGCCTATGACTCTTGTAAGTGCTCTGGTTTCCCTAAGATGTGTTTTCTAAATATTTATGACTATTTTCTAGAATCCTGAAATACCGAATGGGTCAAAGTTCACTGTTTAATGGGGACAAAAAAGGCTTTAGGCTGAGTACTTAGAACCAAAGAGAAAAAGCAAAACCTCAAAACATTAATTCAGAACATGAAGTAAGAAGCATTTTATCTTTGGAAAGGTTTGCTTAAGCATTTGAAGCCATTCCAATGCTAACTGGTCTCATTTCCCTACCATAATTAATAAAAGAAACAATTACCTGCAGGTTCATTAAATAAATCAGCATTCTTACTTCTTGTGAAGTTAATGATTACTAAGGCAGATGATTGTTATGGGCACAGAAAACCAGTTCTTGTTACTCATCGGCAGTTTTTACTGAAGAGAATATAATTTTGCTTTTAATTCTTTAGCACTCAAAAAAATGAATGTTTTTTTTTCTTTTAATAACTGGAGTCTACGGTAAGTGGGAGAGAGTTGTGTAGTGTAATTAAGATAAAACTTTTCCAGAATAAAACAAACTAATTGTCTTATTCTAGATATCATAGGAAAGCATTTGTTTATATCGGTGTTTTATAACTCAGACCCTCCAACAACATATGCAACTTAATGCAAATAAGTACTTATTGTTGTGAAACACCCCATTTAACAACTAAAACTTCCAATCTAATGAAGTGTTAATATTAATAATAAAGATAAAAATAGGACTTTTGGCCTCACTGATATAACAAAAATGTAATTACTTTAAGAGATTTGGACATATCAAGATATTAGTTTCTTTGAACTGAAGGCACACAACCTGTGATTTTAGGAGGTGAGGCTTTAGGGGGTGGGCGATCCTGATGCTAAGCTCTCAGATAGCAGCATCTGTGAATAATATTTCTACCATCTTCAGTTGGCTAAGAGACTCCATCCTACTCTAGAGGAAAATGACCTGTTCATGGCAATATATGATTTTGTGATCTCCACGCTGGATTACAGCAAAGCAAGCTGTCTGGGCATAAAACCATCAGCCCTTAGGAAACTCCAGTTAGTACCAAATACTGAAGCATGTCTCCTAAGAAACACAGGCTACTATTAGCACATCAGACTTGTCCTCAACTCTATATATTGGCCTCCCATAAAATACTAAGTCAAATTCTCAGTATTTATTGTCAAGCTGCCTGCCACTTAGGCAAGATTGCCTTTTTGATTGATAGTCCCATACATTAAAAAATCAGAACAATATTCAGGTTACTCCCAGTCCTAAAGAATCAGCCACTTACCCTAGGTCAATTGCACTTTAGACCTCACACCAAAGATATTATTTGTATTTTATTATAAGTTTGGCCATCTTAATATTTAGTAACAAAGAAAAAGAACTAAGAGTTATTTACAAGGTTAAAGCAAGTAAATACACACACACACACACACACACACACACACACACACACACACACACACACACACACAAGTGAGTTACAGTCTTAGGCTCCAAAAAGTGGTAGAAACTTCCATAATAAGTAAGCTCTGTATGGGTGCGTCTACACTTGTAAATTAAGTCAACTTAAGCTTGCTTAAGTCGACTTAATTTACTCTGCGTCTACACTACACTTTCCTTAAGTCGACTTAAGCAAGTTGCTTAAGTCGACTTAAGGAAAATAAAGTCGACTTAATGAAAATTAAGTCGACTTTATTAAACCTCCTTTTAATTCAACTTTAGGCTTAAGTCGACTTTCTAAAGTCAACTTAAGCCAGTGTAGACCTGGAGTAGCCCTAAGTCGACTCTAAGTCGACTTAGGGCTCTCCAGGACTCCCCCACTGCCCTCCCTGCCAGGGGGGGCACAGGGGGAGCCTGGCAAGCCCCCCCACAGGGCAGGGCAAAGCCCTGCCCACCCTGCCCCTATGCCCTGCCAGGGTCCCTGTCCCCCTTTGCCCCATTGTACCCAGGTACAATGGGGCAAAGGCTGAGCCCCCTGGCACTGGGCAAGGGGTGCCCCACCTGCCATCGTGGACCTGCCCAAGGTCCCCCTAGCCCCTAGAAGTCGACCTAGGCATCCAGTGTGGACGCTTTAGGTCAATTTTGTAAGGTCCCCCCTAAGCCGACTTAAAATGTAGGTGTAGACATGCTGAATCGACTTAACTAAGTCAACTTAAAGTTGACTTAGTAAAGTCAACTTAGCTAAAGTTTACAGTTTACCCTAAATTTACAAGTGTAGACATAGCCTATGTGTTTTATGGCTAACCCAGACCACATACAGTGGATCCTTTGATTATGGTTAGTATTTTCACTCTCTCCAAGTCCATTCAGCATAAAGACACAGTTCCTTCCTACCCAGAGATTTTTATTCCCTTCCATCATAGTTCAAGCTGATTTCCTCTTCATGGGTGCGATTTGAGCAATCAACAGTCTTTTGCCCTCTAATATGCCACAATGGTTTGGCTGATATATCTGGACCTTGTGTTTTGGGCGGAAGATTACACCTCCTGCAGCAAACCAATATTTCACACTAGGTGATGCTTCTCTCCCGTTGGTTTATAGTTTTAGAGCAAACACTTTTGCAGCCATAGAACAAATATTTAAATGTAAGCTTCTAACTTATAGAAGATGCCGCTATTATAAGTGACATCAATGCATGAAACAACTTAGAAGCATTTCTTAAAATCTAAATACTAAACACATTTTTATAAGTCTAATACCTATTTTAACAATATTGACACACAGGTAAGTTGGACTACTTTCCAGCTATGCACTTGTCAATGTTCAGATGAGGCCTAGGAACCTTGGCATGAGCTGGTATCTACTCTGGCAGCATCACAATTACCTTCAAAGTTCTTAATGACTTGTGTCCAAGATATCTTAAAGATCACCTAAAGCTCCTGGATGACGACTATGGTTGACAACTCCCTTCCCCAGGTACAATGGAACTTTCTGCACTGGACAGCACGGAATGGGGAGAAGGTTTGCAGATATTATTGGTGAAATAACAGGTTCAGGACTATTTAGAAAAGTTGGACATGCACAAGTCCATGGAGCTAGATGCAATGCATCTGAGGGTGCTGAGAGAATTAGCTGAAGTGATTGCAAAGATCATTATATTTGACAGCTTATGCTGACCTGGGGAGATCCCAGACTATTGTAAAAAGGCAAATACAGTAGCTAGCTTCATAAAATGGAAGAAGGAGAATCTAGGGCAATGGTTTTCAAACTTAGGGTCAGGACCCGGTACTGGGTCGCAGACCCTTAGGTTATGTCTACACTTGCACTTTTAAGTTGACTTTAACTAAGTCGACTTAGTGTGTCTACACTTAAATTTAAAATCGACTTAAAGAGGAACTTACAAAGTCGACCTGGAGCATCCACACTGGATGTCCTAGGTCGACTTTGTGGCGCTAGGGGGACCTTGGGCAGGTCCACAGTGGTGGTGGGGGGGCACCCCTTGTGTGCAATGGGGCAAAGGGGGACAGGGACCCTGGCAGGGCAGAGCCCTGTGTGTGATGCTGTCTGGATTTAGGGAAGCATTTATGATATTATTTTCAATGGATATCTCATAAATGCTCTATAATTCATAGGAACTATGTCATGTTTGGTATCAATAGAAAGGTAGTAATTTGCTGGGAATGCTTATATGGTTTATGTCCAGGAATTCTATTTGGATTAGAAGTTAGGAATTGGGTATTCTATCTGTACTTTAACTTATGTTATTTTATTGAAATACCTGAGAGAGGTGGGTGGGTGTGTCAAACCATTGTGTCCTTAATGTTTAGGAATGTACCAGGGACTAAACTGATGAGCCATTAAGGACATAAGGAATACACCCATTGTGTCCTTAAGGCTCATCAGTTTAGTCCCTGGGACCATTATCCCTGGTACATTCCTAAACATTAAGGACACAATGGTTTGACACACCCACCCAGTGGAGGGCAGTGGTGTAGTCCTGGAGTAGCCCTAAATTGACTTAGGGCTACCCCATGTCTACACTGGCTTAATTCGACTTTAGAAAGTCGAATTAAGCCTTAGGTTGAGTAAAAAGCAGGTTTAATAAAGTCGACTTAATTTTCATTAAGGCGACTTAATTTTCCTTAAGTCGACGTAAGCAAGCTGCTTAAGTCAACTTAAGCAAAGTGTAGTGTAGATGCAGGGCAAATTAAGTCGACTTAAGCCAAGCTTAAGTCGACTTAATTTGCCAGTGTAGACGCAGCCTTAGGTACTAGGTCACAGCACCCCCAGCTGCTGCCACCAAAAGACTGGAATGTATTGCTCGAGGATGCTCAAAGATGTAATTATTGGGTCACAGGCATAATTTTTTTTTTCAACTGGGTCCTGAGAAAAAAAAGTTTGGAAACCAGTGATCTAGGGAACTATAGTTTAGTCAGTTTCACTTCAGTCTCTGGAAAAAATCATGGATCAGGTCCTCAAGAAATATATTTTGAGGCACTTAGAGGAGGAGGAGAAGATGATCAGGAAGAGTCAGCATTAATTCATAAAGAACAAGCCATTGCCTTCTATGATGAGATTAAGGGCTCTGTGGATGTGGGGTAAGCGGCAGATGTGATATATCTTGACTTTAGCAAAACTTTTGATATGGTCTCCTACAATATTCTTATCAACAAATCAAAGAAGTGTGGGTTGGATGAATGAACTATAAGACGGGTAGAAAGCTGATAGATTATCAGGCTAACTGGGTTGTGATCAACGGCTCAATGTCTAATTAGCAGTCCATAACAAGCAGAGTTGGTACTGGGGCTGGTTTTGTTCAATATCTTCATTAATGAGCTGGAGAATGGGGTGGATTGCACCCTCAGCAAGTTTTCAAATGACACTAAGCTCTGGAGTACATATGCTGGAGGGTAGGGATAGGATGCAGAGTGACCTAGAGAAACTGGAGGATTGGGCCAAAAGAAATATGATGAGGATCAACAATGACAAGTGAAAAGTCCTGCACTTAGGATGGAAGAATCCCATGTACTGCTACAAATGTGAACAAATTGGAGAGACTCCAGTGGAGGGCAAAAAAAAAAAAAAAAAAAAGGATTTGTGGGCTAAAGCACATGACTTATGAGAAGAGGCTGAGAGAAATGGGCTTATTTAGTCTGCAGATGAGAAGAGTAAGGGAAGATTTGAGAGTGGCCTTCAACTACCAGAAGGGGGAGCTCCAGGGATGATGAAGCCAGGCTGTTCTCAATGATGGCAGATAACAGAACAAAGAGCAATAATGGTTTTAAGGTACAGTAGAGGAAGTCTATGTTGGATATTAAGAAAAACTAGGAGGGTGGTGAAGCACTGGAATGGGTTACCTAGAGAGTAAGTAGAATTTCCAACCTTAGAGGGCTTTAACGGTCAGCTTGAAAAAGCCCTGGATGGGATGATTTAATTTGGGTTGGTCTTGCTTTCAGCAGGGGAATGGACTAGAGATGACCTCTGAAGTCCCTTCCAACCCTAAAATTCTATAGTTCTTTGATAACAACAGTAAATTTGCTTAAGCAGTCAAACTTTTACATGATTTTCCATAAAGCATCATGGTTGACAGAATTAAAAGCTTTGGTCAGCTTGATAAAGGCCATACACAGCTTCTGGTGTTGTTTTTGACATTTTTCCTGGATCTGCCTTGCTGTAAAAATCATGCTGGTGATGTCTCATGATGGTTTCAAACCATACTGGGACTCTGGGAGTAGTACCTGTACAAAAAGGAGCATTTGATTCAGTGATATTCTAGAAAGAATCTTCCCAGCAATGGACAGAAGATTAATGCCTTGATAATTGTCACAGTTGGCCCTATCTGCCTTTATGAAAATAGTGATGATGTTAGCATTGTGTAAGTTTCTGAGGATTTCTGCAGTAAGCTGATTTTCAGGAACAGCAAATGGAGCTTATTTGTCAGTTTTTTCACCCTACTTTTAGTACTTCACCTGGTATACTGTCAGGGCTTGATGCTTTGTTGTTCTGCATTTGCTTAATTGCATTACAGACTTCTTCAAGTGTTGGTGGGTTGTTAGGAGTTTCCCAGACTGGGTGCTGATGGATGGCGTTGATGCTGTCATCAGTCACAGTTGATTCTCAGTTTGGAAATTTTGGGCAGTGTTCCTTCCAGCACTCTTTGATGGAATCATTGTCTTAAAGAAGAGCACTACCATCCTCAGATCTCAGCAGTGTGAGGCTTCATGAGCTTGGTCTGTCATGTCATCTCTGCCAGTAAATGCTTGGATTACTTTTGCTTTGTCCTCCCAACATTTGTTTTTGATTTCTTGGATCCACCTTTGAGTCTCAGTTTTGAGCTGATAAAAAGAGTTCTGCTTCTAACTGGATGGCTTTTGCCAGCCACAGAAAGATGTTCTCTTCTGCTCCAAGAGGGTTGTGAGCTTAGTTTTATCATCATCAAACCAGTCCTGATGGCAGTGGGTATCAATGCCAATGGATTCTTCACAAGTCTCATGAATGATCTATTTTAGTCCTTTTAAGTACTATGATTGCTATTAACAAGTCAACATTTACTAAGCATTATCATACCGAAGCATCTGCACTATGACATTTATTTCTTATTCTAATTATAAGGAACACTGTGGTATCTCAAATACTATAGAGTAGTAGCTGTTGGCAAAAGTTTTGTGGGAAACCTGAGACCCATGCTTCTGTTTTCATAGTATTTCTCCAACTGTCCAGCAAGCACTGCATGGTATGCTTTACTTAGCTCACCATTTAGTCATTCCACACTGCTGACGTTGCAGCAATGGATTTTAATCAGACCTCCAGATTGCTATCACCAGTGAAATTTATTTCAGTGCTTAGTGAGGTTTCTGATTGCCCTTATAGTTTATTCCTCCCTTCAGATTTCTCCAACATTTTTTGAGCGAGGAGCAAGTATGCCATCCACTGTGCTGACCCTGGTTAACTCAGACCATGTTTCACAATGGCTTAGCATAGGCTTCTAACCTGCTGTCCTCTTAGGTGGCAGAAGGCCACTGTAGCTACCTCTGTCTGACTCCAGGGTTACAGTGGTGACAGACCATTACCCCTAAATAGGCCTCTCTGTGCTGCTTCTTATAATATATTTTGATAATGGTAGTGCATAAAGGGCACTGAGTCCCATTGTGGTAGGCACTGTACAAGCATAAAATAAAACACAATCCCTTCCCAGAAAAACTTGCAATATAAATAACAGTGTACAGTGTAAATTAGCATGTTTCAAAAGGCTGCTTATCTTTTCTGTTGGATTTGGTCTTCAAGTAACCACAATCATATTTTTATGTGAATTAATAGAAAAGGAGGGAAGAAAAATAAAGCTGGCTTATGCTACAATTAGCAGAATAATCTCTAAAATGGAGTTACCTCTAAAGTGAATGTTTTTAAAACTTTTCAGGGAGGCATTATCAGCTGTCTAAGAACAAAACATAAATCACAAATGAAATGGGAAGAAAAATTAGATTGACATTTAGAATTTCTTTTAGTAAGCTCAGATATGAACTCTAAGAACATTTAAATCCATGTAAACAAATTACACTCCAAGTCAAAATAATAACACACCATTTTAAAACCCACCCTTCATTCAATAGTAGCACATTTACTGCACAGATGAAAAAGAATATGTCACAGAGCCCAGACATTTAACAAACATTAGTTACACTATTTATTCTACTAGCATTTTGAGATTATTCATCTGGCTGTTGCTAAGGGAACAGCTTTTATTTATTTCAAGTGTTATCGGAATACGAATGCTTCTATGCAAGAGATCAGCCTGCGGGAAAAGTAAAGTTTGATTTAAATAAATGAGCAAGGTGTGTGTGTATGTGATTTGGTCATCACTGTAGATTAGTGTAGAATGTTTTGGGGGGGGGTTAGAGGAGAGGGAAGGGAGTGGAGCCCCTCAAGTCAGGGAGAAGCTCTCAAACTATGTTCTCTTTCCTCATTCTATACACTTTGTTTTTAAGTCCTCAAACCATGCACTGCACTGTTAAATCTCTTCCCTGGGGATCTAGCATTCAGCATGTCAGTAAAGAATCTGCTCTTATGCTGGGGACTCCCCTGAGCAAAGCCCAAGGCACAAATTGCCTGCATTGAACTTGGCATTTGGGAAAGCCATGGCCCATAATGGAGAAGGGAATTCCCCTCATGAAGGTCTGATGCAGCCTCATTGGCTATAAAGCACGGGAAACAAGGGAGCCTTGGTGGCTGACTAAATTCAGATGCATATATCCCAGGAAGGTGCTACTCTACAGTAGTAAAGTTTCTGGACGTGGATCTCATACCGATCTTCTCCCAGCCTTGTACAACACAGGTAAGAGCAATCACAGGAGAAGACACCTACTCATCTTGCCTCTCTAGCACCAGGAAGCACAGGCTGCCGCATCCTAGTCACTTCCAGATCACTCAGGAAAGTGCTGTGCACAGACAACTCCTGGCCAACCTCCCAAAATGTCAGCAGCAAGTCTGTAACCATAGGCAACAGGAGCCAGTAGCCAAATGCTGCAATTTGGCCCTAAATGAAGGCTTTGTTCTGATCAAAAATAAATTATTCAGCTAAAGTCGGATGGTGTGGACATGGAGTAACCCTTAAGTCGACTTTATTAAGGGTGGTTAAGTCAACTTAAGGGTGGTTAGGTTGACTTAACAAAGTGGACTAAGTCGACTTAAAGCTAAGTCAACTTAGTCCACTTTGTTAAGTCGACGTTAATAAGGTCGATTTTAAGTCGACTTAAAGTCAACTTTATTAAAGTCGACTTAACAAAGTCAACTTAACTTTTCTAGTGTAGACATAGCTGTTGTTTTTTTTGTTGAACTGGACTAACACAGCTACCCTTTTGAAACTTCCCCAAGAGCAGAGTCCAATATTGACTTTCATGGGACTACGCGTGTAGAGAAGAACCTCTCAACATATGTAAGAATGGCAACATCAGGTCATATATTTAAGCAAAAAAAATCTGCTTTCTTTCTCTTATCTATAGCAAAGTATAAGAAGGGGTCAGGTTTGGAGTGCACAGTTCACTTATGTGAGCTCTGGCATAGAAGATAACTCATGCTCTATTTTGGGAGGGTTTCAATTTCTTTCTCACAAAAAAAAAGAGACAGCTATGGTTTTTCTATTCATAAAGTCTTTTCTTTTTATTTGTGTGCAATTAATAATCTTTCCACACTACCTTTCATGGCTGTGAGAACCAGAGAGAAAAAGGGCCTGAATGTCTTTCAGAGCAGCCTGTAGTAGCTGTGACACAGGGGGAAATGACCCTTTAGAATGCTGTGCTTGCACTCTGCTAAATGATCCTTCAGGCTTTGGGAAAATACTGCCAAGTTCACAGAAGCACTGTTGCTAAACTGGTAAGGGACTGATATAGTAGGGAATGTTTCTTTTTACTTTATAAATTGCTGTTAGTAATTGTAAAAACTTTGCCTCTAAGCCTAAGACATAGGAAACAAGATCATGCATTTTTCTTCAAAAATTACTCATTTTTTTATTTTCATTTCCAATATTATTTGAGTGAGGGAAGCAAATAAATAAAAAAGTCCCGAAAATCAGTACTGAAGGCAGGGGAAATCTTTGCATCTATTTTTTTCTAACAAAAATAAAACCATGAACAAAAATGGAGATGTTTCTATTACCTGGGCTGTGTAAACCAGATTTGCCTGAAGCAAATTATGTGACATTGTGGCAATTTTCCTTGTTTTGTACAGTTCAAGTACATTATTCATTAAATGGTAGCATTAAAAACACCTCCTAGCATCCTGCAGAAGTTCATCACATGGGGAATTAGAATTCTATTGCTAATGAAAGAAATACACTCTGATTCTATCTCTTTAAATGGAGCCACCACTTCTCCTTGGATAATTATGATTTACTGACTGTTCTGCAGCACTTAGAGAGTTTGTGACTATTGCCTTCAGTGTTTAATTAGGACATTATCTATAAGCAAGGTATCTTTCATGATCATCTGCAAAGTGAGGGAGAGCATATGGGTTACTAGCCTAAAGCAAAACTGTGATGTTTGTCACAGATGTGTTGAGGATGGTGTGGAACTGAACCCTCCTGTGGAGAGCACAGGCAGGGGCTGTGCTTTAAGGACAGAGAAACCCACTTTCTCACTTCCCCCAGGTCACTCATGGAGAGAACGGCATAGCAGGGCCATTGTCCTCTAAATAAATGTCAATGAATAGACTTTTTTTTTCCCTGCTCACTGTCAATTCCTTTTAAAAAATTGAAAATGTTTTGTTTCAGGTTGAACAAAACAGTTTTGTGGGCTTGTTTTTAATTTTTAAAAATAAAACTAAAGGATATTGCTGAATTAAAGGTAGATGTGACTACAAAAAATTCAGAACAGGGATTTGAACCTGGGTTTTCTATATCCTACATGGGTTATTAGCTATTTGGGGAAGAAAGTGCACTCATGTTTCTTCGCAAAAATATTTGAATGTTCTTAGTTCTGCTCTGTGTCAGAATGAAACAGATGTTGAAATCTCAAATTTTTCTTGACAAGGAATTCTTGTTTTCTGACCAGTCCTAATGAAGAAGTTTCTAGACCTAACACTGAGATTAGAAAAGAAAGGACTTCCTGACTACCAGTTCTGTGCTCAGTCCACTCTCTTATTACTTAATTATTTTTATTCTGTGTATCTGTAATATTGTATGTGTCACCAAAAATCTGTGGATATAGGTCCTGGTCCAGCTATGTAATTTAACATGAACATAACCATCGACCTTCAAATGGTACCATAGAAGGAGGTTCCACTGCAGGAAGAGTAGCAGATACTTAAAGTGGTGGAGTGTATCCTTTTTGGATAAAGTTGTTGCTTTGGAACTGAGAAAGATGGTGGCCCATCAGTCACATTTCATTGACTAATGTTCTAGCAGAACATGTAATCAAGGGATATTTCTGTATTGCTGTACTTGATTTTACAGTATATCTATGTTCCTGTCTAAGCTCTAGCCATATGCCATTACTCAACTCAAAATAATAGATCTGTAATACTGTCTCTTGTTCCATGGACGCAGCAGCTGTAGCTTCAACTAGCAAGCTCTGTATGGAAAGTTGAGTCTCCAGTGCAAAAATCCAATGGGAGAATTGCAGATTGCCAATATTCTATAACTCTACTGCATTGACCTCTACCTTGGGAATATATATTGTTTTTGTCCTCAACATTAACATGTGGTCTATTTGTGTTCAACTTTAGAGATTACTTTTTCTATACACCATAAATGGCCTCAGTGTCACAAATTAATTAGGTCTACCGTCTGAGCAGACAATCATCTTCAGTCAGCCACACAAGACAAATAAGTTTCCTGCAGTAGTCAAAAGGTGCACAAACTAGGAAGATGAATTACAGAAGTAGCCTCTAGAGAAATCTGAAGGAAAAAATGTATTATGTCAAACATTTTAATGAAATTGCTTAATACATTTATATTTCCCAATGTGTGTCATAACGTTGATGTCATTTACCTTGACAGAATTACATCTGTATGCGTAAGTGACATTAGACCATGTGGGTCTGCCTGCAAGATGTGTGGTTTTCTATATAAATTAAATAATTTGGACATGCATAACTCCTTGAAGCAAAGATCTCAAAGCACTTTATAACTATTAATTAATCCCACAACACCTCTTGAGGTAGGTGGAATTATGATACCCATTTTACAGATGATTGAATGGAGAGTTGAACCAGTAGCAGAAATGCAAATGAGGTGTCCTTGGGTGAGGAGCTCTTTCCACAGAAAACAAAGTAATATTTTAGCAGAGAAAATGATCATTTAGCTCGTCCACTGTGTATTTGACTCCTATTTGAACCTCACTACAGTCTTTAATCCTTATTCTGACCAGGCTGCCATGGAAATAAATGTGCATTTTGCTGGAATAAAGACTGCAGGAATTAGCCCGCCCCCAAGAAAAGTATAATATAAATGTTAAGAATATGAAAATACCATGTTGCAATATGAAAAAATACTGTTAGGCTCAAAACTTCCTTCTGTCCTCTGTCCCTTCTCCCTTATGAATGTGTGTGTGTCCTATAATGCCTTCTTTCATCAATATCTGTATTATCAGGGAAAGCACAGATATGCACAAGGAGTTTAGCCCATATTCCTAAGGTTAACTTGCTGCCATTTAAAAGTATCTGACTGACAGCAAAGGAGACTGGGGTCGTAGTCTCATTTCCAGACCAGGTACAGGCAATGGAAACTTCTCCAAAATGTGAATTGACCCTGACCTCTTGCTCGCTGATGGAACTGCCACCTCATATTAGTTGTACTGGTGTTCTTTGTGATGTGGGCACCTTCCCACTAGACAAGTGCACTGAGACCAATTCTAGTTCTACAGGAAAGTGAATGCCCATTAGATGCTGATGGCTACTTGGCTGGATTAGATTTGAATGTATGGCTTTGAAACTAAACGTTCTGTATTCTGCTAGCCAACCTCTAAGCCATCCCACTCCTTTCAGAACTGTTTTATTAATATTGTTTAATATTTATATTGCATCAGCATTCAGAGGTCTCTGTTGGGATTGGGGCCTCTTTGTGGCATATGATGTACAAATATATACAAAGACGTGGTCCTTGATCTGAGAAGCCAACAAGCTAAATTTTTAATCAAATTCAGTCCTCGTGTAAACCTACAAGCATGTTGATTTGCCTGGGTTATAAGAAGCATAAGGAAGGGCAATAATTGCCTCTGGGTGTATAATTACTAGCTGCAGTCCTCATTAGTTATTTAAGATAATATATATGGGTAAATAGAGAATGCCTAGCTCTCATGCCAGATTATTCTCCTAGTCATAGTTAGTAGCAGAGGGATCCAATTTCTATCACATACAGCTTCTTATAATCAGCTTTCCTTAATCTTTCCCTCTTCAAGAACACAGACTTGAGATCCTATGTCAGATTACCCTCTGCTGTATTTTCTCCTCCACTGTAATATTCTTTGACACTCAGTTCTATAAAAAGAGTGCAGGATCGGCTGCTTTCAGTGTAACAAGCATTAACATTAAGCTTCATTATTGTGCTTTGTGATCATGCATTTCCAAATACATTGAAATGGTTCTCTCACTTCTGTTTTAGGAATAATTCATATTATACTATGTGAAATAGAGCTGCAAAGACAAAGGTAGTGAAGAAGAGAGAAAAGAGATCAGCTCACTCTGGGAAAATGAAAAATCCAGAGCAAGAGCTGAAACTTTCAGACATGGGAAACAGATCTGAGTGACTAATAGAATTTGCAGCAATGCCATCTCCTTGGAGTTGCTGGAATGGGGCATGCTGGTCATCTGCTTTTTCTCCAGGTTCCTCATTGTGAGCAGCATTTAGCCCTTTTCTTCCATAGCTCCCTGGTATGTCTCCTGCAGGAATTCTTGGTCCTCTTCAGCTGCTTTCAAGCCCTGCTCTGTGGCTACTAACTTCTCCTGAAGCATTGTTTGCTTTGCTCCATGGAATCTACCAGTGCTCTTTCCATGAGGAACAGAATTCCTAACATGGGCTGTTTCATTTCTGTGCTTGTCCTTGTTTCTCTGTTTTTTCTCTGTCTCAGTCATTTGATCTTTTAACTCCCTGCCATCTTCTACTGTGTATGCAGGTTGCATGCCTGCAATATGCATGTTATCATCACCACTACTACCTTGTCTGCTTTCTGTTGTCCTGCCACTGGACACCCCCCTGAATTTTTTCCCACCTCATTGAAGCCCATCTTTCCTTTTGTTATCCTACAATTTCCTGAGCTGGCAATGCATTTTTATATGACTGGCTTCTCAGCACCCAAAACAAACCCTCATCCCTGTCTTAACAGTAGCTCTTGCTTCTGCATTCTTCCACCTAGAACCCTCTTCTAGGTTAGCCTTCTCTTCATAATTCATATAAAATCATACCTCCCTAGGTGCCCTTGCTGACTACTGCCAAAATATACCCTAGGGCCTAGGCTGTGTTGCTGGTCTTCAAGGCCCTAAATACCGTTTTTATTATCTGATTCTTATGATCTCTGATGGTTTCCCATCACAGAATCTCTAGCATGTATTGCTGTTAGCCGTCCAAGATTGCCAATCGCCTCTCCAGGTCCACTTGCACATCCTTCTGCCTTTGTTGGTTCTCCAAATGTTGCTGAAGGATTGCCTGGAGTTGCTTTGGCTGCTTTCTGGGCCCCTGGAACTCACAGGGGAATTCAGGTAACCAAATCTGTCCCTCCCTATGCCAGCTTGGGAGTACAGACCTTCCCTCAGGAAAGAAGCCTTCTATACACAGGACTCCTTGTTTGTTTTGATGAACTAAACTAACACAGCTACCCCTCTGGAACTTGTCAACATGCAAGGCACTGACTATAGCCATGTGAAATAGAAATCCATTAACTTCATGAAACAACTCCCACAGATACACAGAAATATCATCTTCCTTTCCAAATGCAAAAAATGGACATTATGTCAAATGGAGTGAAGGTAAAAAATCCATTATGATCGACATATTTCACAGACTACAGTGAGAGATTATGCCACACACTCTCTCAAAGGAACATCTGATCAGTATCCTATACAAAAAACAGAAGAAAAATTTAAAATGAACTCTCAACACTGGAAACTCTTATGCAATGCCAGCCTCCAGTACATACTTCCATGTGACTAGACTTCCAAAAAAAGAGAAAAATCATCTAAAACACACACCTTGCTTCGCTACAGAAGAGAAAAGACACTAAACTATCTAAAGTCCTACATACCATGAAGGGCAACAACAGTAACACCTTTAACCCACCCAATAATATTATTAATCTTTCCAGCTACACACTTAATCCTGCAGAAGAATCTTGGGGAGTCTCTCTCTGTCCCACCACCCCACACATAAAATATGAATCTGCAGTAATCTGGAAACCTACTACTCCATCTCCAACTCAAGGAATATTTATACCACATCGACAAACAACATAATAACCTACAGATACCTTTCTCCCAACACTACAGGAAGAAAGATTCTACATGGAGTCCTGACAGTTGGAACAACAGACTAGACTTCTGTATAGATTGTTTCCGCCATCATGCACAGGCTGAAATCATGGACAAACAACATTTCTTGCATCATAAACTCAGCCATGCAGAACAAAGTGCCATCCACAGCCTAAGAAAGAACTCCATATTATCGTTAGGGAGGCTGACAAAGGAGGTTCTGTAGTCATCATGAATAAATCACATTACAATCAAGAGTCTTATAGACACCTCTCCAACACAACAGTCTACAAGCCACTTCTCCCTCACCCCCGAGGAATACCAGAAGAAACTACACCATCTACTCAAGAAACTCCTTGGAGCAGCACAGGAACAAATCAACACAGACACACCCCTAGAGCCTCGGCCAGGGATATTCTATCTGCTACCGAAAATCCATAAACCTAGAAATCCTGGATGCCCCATTGTCTCAGGCATTGGCACTCTTACAACAGGTTTATCTGGCTAAGTGGACTCTCTCCTCAAACCCTATGCTATCAACACTCCTAGCTATCTTTGAAACACCATGGACTTTCTGGGAAAATTCAATCCAATGGTGATCTTCCAGAAAACATCATCCTGGCCACTATGGATGTAGAAGCTGTTCACACTAACGTCCCACACAACGATGGATTACAAGCCATCAGGAAGACAATCCCAGATAATTCCATGGCACATCTCATGGCTGAACTTTGTGACTTTGTACTCACGCACAACCATCTCAGATTTTGAGATTATTTATATCTTGAAGTCAGTGGCACTGCTATGGGTACCCGCATGGCCCCACAATATGGCAACATTTTTATGGCTCACTTAGAACAACACTTCCTCAGCTTTCATCCCCAAGTACCACTCCTCTACTTGTGCTATAATGATGACATCTTCATCATCTGAATCTACGAAAAGGAGGCCCTTGAAAAATTCCATTAAGATTTCAGCAATTTGTACCTCATGATCAATCTCTGCCTAGAACAGTCCACAAGGGAAATCCACTTTCTGGACACTACATTACAGATAAGTGACAGACACATAAACACCACCCTATACCAGAAGCCTACTAACCACTTTCGTTACCTACATCTCTCGCACTTTCACCCAGGACACACCACCCGATCCATTGTCTATAGCCAAGCCCTAAGATACAACCACATTTGCTCCGATCCCTCAGACAGAGACAGACACCATCAGGATCTCTATCAAGAATTCTTAAAACTACAGTGCCCACCTGGAGAAGTGAGGAAACAGATTGACAGAGCCAGACGGGTACCCAGAAGTTTATTACACCAGTACAAGTCCAAGAAGGAAAACAACAGACCACCACTTGTCATCACCTACAGTCCCTGAGTCAAACCTCTGCAGAACATCATCAAGGATCTACAGTCTATACTTCAAGATGATCCCTCACTCTCTCAGGCTTTGGGAGACAGACCTCTCCTCGCTTACGCACAGCTCCCCAACCTTAAACAGATACTCACCAGCAACTTCAGACCATACAGCAGAAACACTAAGGCAGGCACATATCACTGCAACAAACCCCGTTACCAACTCTGCCCACATATCTATACTAATGACACCATCATGGGGCCTAATCAAACCAGCTATTCCATCAAGGGCTCATTCATCTGCTCATTGACCAAGGTGGTATATGCCATCATGTGCCAACACTGCCCCTCTGCCTTATACATCGGACAACTGGACTGTCTCTGCACAAAAGGATAAATGGACAAAAATCTGACATTAGAAATGGCAACATTCAAAAACCACTAGGGAAATACTTCAATCTCCCTGCTCACTCTGAAAAAAGCATTTCCATTGCAGTATTTAAATAGGTTAATTCTAAATCAAAACTTCAAAAAGAAACTACAGAATTAGAATTCATATGTAAATTTGACATAATTAACTTGGATTTGAATAGAGATATGGCCTGACTTGCTCATTACAAAAAGTGATTTTCACCTCTCTCAAGCTCCATATCTTCTTTTGTATGTTGTGCCACATTCTTTCAATCTAAACAACTTATTTGATTTGCTGAAATAGTCTGACCAGATCCTGTGACTCACACTTCACTAGATTTATTTTTCCCTCCCATACTATAAGTTTTCCATTTTCAAGCATATGACGAAGTGGGATTTCTGCCACGAAAGCTCATGTGATAAATACATTTGCTAGTCTTTAAAAGTGCCACAGGGCTCCTTGTTTGTTTTGCTTCCATACACTGTGAATCCATTTTCTTAAAGGAACAACACATATATGCCCTTTGTTCTGCCTACATTCTCCACCAAATGAAATGGGATTTCCACCCACCTCTAATGTGTTGCCTTGTGTCTAGATCTGGAAAAGTAGATTTCATGTCATCAGATGCCCCCTTCCACTCTCTGCATATTCTGCAATAGTCTGTCTTCTGATAATTTGGCTCTCCAGTCAGTTCACCACTTAGTCCACCCTTTTGGGGGTTGTGAAGACCACTGTCCAAAAGTCTTCAGCTTCTGCTCAGTGCTCTGTGCCACTATACAAGTGGCTGACATGGGAACCCAGGCACACCTTCTACACAAGGTTCCAGCCCAGGGATCCTGTATTCAGCCATCCAGGTCTGCTCAGTTAACACCCATGTTGCTGTTTTCCTGGGCTCCTTCCTACCCAGCTTCTCTTTATTTCTTTGCCTGTTTCTAGGTTTACCATGTGAGCCTACTTTATTCCCCATGGCTACTTAGCCCTCTCCTAGCCTCTTGCTTGACTCCTTACTCCAGAGCAGGATCTCAAGCCTTTCTCTGCCTCTAAATTTCCTCCTTGGTCCTGGCAACCTCCCTCATCTTCCTGAGTGACTGCAGCCTTTCTTTCTTTCTTTCTTTCTTTCTTTCTTTCTTTCTTTCTGTTCCATTTTTATGGTGCAGCAGACTCAGCATGTAAGGCCACGACCACCACCTTTTGCAGTGTTCACATAGTCAAAATCTATAGCGTTTCATCCTATCCTGTATCCTTAAAAAAGTGTAAGAATGCTTTCCCAGTACTCTCACCAATCCATTCAGACTATATTCTTTCACTTTGAGGCACCTGAGTTCCTCATAAAGAATCTGTCTTTCTGCAAAATTCTCCCTGTATTGCCATAGCAGATGCTCAGCTGTTTCTTTTACTTTGCATGTTTTGTGCAACCTGTCTTTGTGCTTGTTTAGGAGTTAGAAATTATCATTCAGGTCACAATTACCTGATAGTATTCTAGTACAGTTGATTCACTTAATTGATCATAGATGTGAAGTACAATATTATCCTTAAGTCTTCGACATAGTTCTTAGAACTTTTGTACTTTGTTTTCCTCTTTGGTTCATATTTCTTGCTATTCCTTCTTTAGCTTTTACTTAACCAAGCTTTAACTCCTGTTTATTCAAGGAGAACTTTGCATCAGACTCCTCATTTTTAAGGCATTTTTCACTGCTTTACCTGTCATTTCATTGCCAGGTATCCCAACATGTGCTGGTATCTATGCTATTGCTCGATATACACCTAATTGTACTATCCCTGTAATTTAGAACAATATTTCATTGATTAAGTCATTCCTGTTTTCTGAGGCTCCTCATCTGATCATCGTTATCTCTGATAAAGAGACAAGTAGGATAGTACCTATAGTTGGGTATGCATCCCTTTTTCAGGTCAGTGCCAACAGTATGCCTAACAATTCAGCTTTCATAATGGCGACAAAATTGGTTAGTCGTATAGATGTCTACAAGAAAGAAGCAACCTATCTTCTGGCATAAAGAAATCCATAGGGGAATTATCTGAACTGTGGGTAAAGCCCAACTGAGCAACCAGGGGCCTAGTCTCTTTTTCTCTTCCCTTGTCCCTGAAAGAAGGAAATCATTAGATATTGTGAAGTGAACTAGGAAGCCTTAACTGACTATCTGGATCATTAAGATTGCTTACTTCTCTGTGGTAAGGGAAGCAAACAGCTATGGTGAGGTCCAAATAGAGTAGAGAACTGGACGGGAGACAGTGGCCCAGTGGCAGCTGGTCTCGGGTATCAGCTACAGGAAACAAAAACACCCTCCACAACTCCCCCTTTGGACCTGGGCTGGGAACTAATAGAGAGGGAGGGCCCAAGTCCACTTGCCTTCCCTAAATTCCTAGTTTAACTGGGGATGAGGGATTACCTACAGAAGATTAGACTGTTATCTGACCACCAGGCCCCCAAATTGTCCAATGGGGCCTCCCAGGACCCTGGAGATGTTGAGCTGCAGCCTGCTTACTTGACCTGCTGGTCTTTGTACAAACCCTGATTCATCCACTAATAGGGTAATACATAGTCCTGCCATATAATCTCTGGGAGATGATTAATAATAATATTAAGCAAGGTAGGGCTGACAACACTCCCCTATTGAGTGCAATTAATAAGTTTATATACATATGACTTCTGTGGTTCTGTCACAGATATGGACAAAATATGGCCCATGGGCCATATGTGGCCTATTGGAGCCTTTCGTTAGGCCCGCTAGCTGGGCCTGGCCAGAGCATGGCAGTCATTTCCCCCATTTCCAGCCCCTCCCCCCCACTTTTCCACCACATGGGCCCAGCGGCACCCTCCTGGCAGGAACTCGGCAAGAGTTCTCCTCTTCCCTCACCCTTCCCCATCACGTAGTCCCAATGGTGGCACTCTGGCCAGAGCATGACCACTGCCTCTCTCCCACCATCTGGGCCCGGCTGCAATTCACTGACTGGAGTGCACCACCACCCCTCTCCCGGTGTGTGGGCCCAGCATTGGTGTCTTGGCTGGAGGACAACAATCGCTCCCACCAGGGCCAGAGTGCTGCAGCTGTCCCGCTCCCACCATGTGGGTCAGGTGATGCCCTGGCCGAGCAGGGCAGCTGTTCCCTCCTCCCAACCCCACCTCTTCACCCGCCTGTTTCCCACCACAAGGCCCGCCATATAACAGATGTGGCCCTCAGGCCAAAAAGTTTGCCCACTCCTGTTCTATCACTGGAGGAGTCTCTTATCCACCAGAACATTCTTCTTCTTAGAATTGTGGCTAATTTATACTGCAAGCCTTTCTTTTATAGCATGTCATACATTCTTTCAATATTAAAAAAAGACAGCTATCCTAAACTTTCAGTTCCTTGTGGGTTTTTTGTTTTTTTTGTATTTCCATTTCTAATCTTACAATATGATCAAATGTGCCTGATCCTTTTCTGAAAGCACTTTGTATATAGTTTATAATTTAGTTTTTCCCAGGTATGCTACTAATCTTTCATTTATCATTCTTTCCATAATTTTGCCCATGTATGATGGAAGGACAGTAGGTCAATATGCCTCAGGCCCTGTGCATAACTTGCCTGATTTTCCTATAAACACTGCTTGCTGCCATTCTGTTAGTGGTATTCCTGTTTCTCCATATACCATTATATAATTTCAATAAAACCCTTAAAAGCCCCTCCAGCAGGTGCTTAATCATTGAAATACATATGCCGTCTTTACTTGGGGCTGATTTTTCACTTTTGTCAGTAGCTTTTCCGCATTCCTATATAATGAAATTTTCATTCAGTTCATCATCTTTATTGTCTAGCCAGCTATTGAGGAGCTCAAAATTTTCTTCAGCAAACATGCTTTTTTGTTCATGAAACTCTTTACTTCGATTGCAATCTTTTCTAACTTATGGGAACTCTTTTGCTAAAATGTCTGCTTGTTCTGAGTTAGAACTTTCAACCGTTGTCATTTGCTGTAAGACCAGCTAAAATTTGTTTTTACTCCATATCTTAATCATTCAATTTGTTTGTAACTGTCTGCAACCTTAGAATCTTTATTTTCCTACAATACTTCCTCCAACTCTCTTTTGTTTTAAGTTTTTGTGCCACCCCTTTCCATCTTTTATAGTTCATTAAATTTATCATTGTACTTGTCGCTGGTTTGCATGACTTCGTTCTTACTTTAATTGCTATTTTACAATTTTCATTCTAGCTGGCAACTGGATTTTTAAGTTTGTGGCAATTCTATGTTCTTGACTTGCCAATTTAAGGCTCCAGTTCCCAATAGAAAGCCTTGGTTGGTTGGTTGTTGCTTGTTTACATTTCCTATTTCAGCAGTATTAACTGGAGTTTATTTTCCACTTAGCCCTAGAGTCCCTCTAATACAGCTCTGGAGAGTCCATAAAGGCCACCTTTGGATTTAACCCATTCCTCCAACACACTGGATATCTCATTAAATCTGAAACATTCTAATGTCATTACCAGGTGCTGGGTTGCAATCCTTGACAGCAAAGCTACACATATAATAAAACTATATATTACTTGTTCCAGAAAAATGGAATCCAGAATATTAGTCACAGCACCACTGTGTTGGGATTCCACCTGCGACCTCATACCACTTGGCTTCCCAAGATCTCATTTCAACTCCAGATTTCATCATTCAGCTCATCACCATTATTTGGCATACAGCAAATCATCTATGCTAAGATGATGAGACTTAAATTCAGGGGGTAGAGGCAGGGTACCTCATAAATTTAAGTTACACCAAAAATGTCTTCCTTTATATAAATTTACATATACATTGCACTTCTATACATTACATAGCACGCTTCAGGACTGTCCTGGTTACTTTGCAGACACAATCTCTGCACACCATGCTTTCTCCACACATTGTCTATGCATGACCTTTTCTTTACCTCATCTTATGTCCCAGGCTTATTTTGTCCATTGTTGTTTGGTCTATTGTGAATGGTACCAGGGTGTTTCCCCTTAGCAACCACAGACATCTGATCTCTAGCCTACTGATCCATTTACCTCCACAATCATACTTTCTGAAAAATGTGGCCTTACCCACATCTAGGTACTCATGTTAAGCCAGGCCTACATTTGATATCTTACATCTAACTAGTCTGGCTGGCTGCTGTTACAATTCCCTTCATTATATTATCATGAAATTCCTCTAAATTATCACTTATACAATTGCTACTCATCACATTTACTCTTGGAGTCCCCAATTAGCTTTTAAAGGCTCCATATAGGGATTTCTTCAGTGTTTTCATCATTACCTTGGCCCAGATACACAGTTAACAGAGGGAAGTGATCATTTCCAATTCTGACTTCTTTATAAATTCCCCAGTTGCATTTACTTGCTGTATTGCTTGGTGCAACTCCCAGATCTAAAGCTAAAAAGATTTCATCCACCAAAGTAAATCCAGTGGATGCTCCAATATTTAGTTCTAGCAGGTTATTCACCGCAATGAACTGTTCCAGGCTTTTGCCATTATAATTAGTTTTCCTACTTCCCTAAATTCATTATGGACATTAAGAGTTCCACAAATAATGAAGGGGCTTTTGACATCCTTAATTAACTCTTCCAGTTCTGGACTGTCTAGTTTTTTACACAAATTGTAAACATTGCAAAATATATAAAGGTGTTATATACTACAGTGCAATCTCAGCACTATTGGTACTGAAGATTTAAGTTATGTATGGCTATTTCGAAATAACTAAGACCCTCATTTACAAATATACTGATATCTTTGTCCTCTTGTTATGTCTCTGTCACATTTGTTTATACCATACCTTGGACAACCGAACGTATTGTTTTTTACCAACTATATTTCTTTTAAACATATCACACTTCAGGTTTGTTTTACTCTTTAAAAAACTTTTTTTTCATTCCTGGCCATGTGTTAATAATTATGTGTCTTTAATATAATTTTTTCCCTTCATTTAAA
The DNA here is from genome assembly GCA_007922175.1 of Pelusios castaneus. NCBI lineage: Eukaryota > Metazoa > Chordata > Testudines > Pelomedusidae > Pelusios > Pelusios castaneus. The sequence goes on from ML685867.1 coordinate 3,830,706, forward strand.
ATTGCATGAATGAAGTCTATTGAGAGGTTGCCTTCTACTGCTTTTGGATTTTGGTGGGGTTTTTTTTTTATTATTATTATTCTTTCATTCTTCCATCCATCTCTGTAAACTGCAATTAATAATTTCTATCATAAATTCTACAATTTTATCTCTGCCTACAAGGAGTACTTTTTCTTCTAGTACCTTAATGTTATCTTTCTTGCCCTGAACTGTATTTAGTTATACCAGTAGCTCTTTTCCCTCCCTGTTATTTTCCTCTTTCTCCACTTTTCACTGTGAATATCTATTGGTAGCTTCTGCACAGGATATTTTATTTTTTGTATCTCTCTAGCTCATTCTATCACCATGTACCCTTTCAAAGCTGCACTGTGCTTATCCTCAGAATTGCTGCTTTTTAGTTCCATTTCTTCCATGTGAGTTTCATATGAGTGTTCTCCTCCAAATTTACCAAACCTTGTTTTTGTCCTTGTAGATAGCCATTACACTCCCAAACATTTGACATTTTTTAATATCTCTGGCTGCGTCTACACTTGTAAATTAAGTCAACTTAAGCTTGCTTAAGTCGACTTAATTTACCCTGCGTCCACACTACAGTTTTCTTAAGTCGACTTAAGCAGCTTGCTTAAGTCAACTTAAGGAAAATAAAGTTGACTTAATGAAAATTAAGTCGACTTTATTAAACCTAGATTTAATTAGACTTAAGGCTGAATTCGACTTTTTAAAGTCGAATTAGGCCAGTGTAGACGTGGGGTAGACCTAAATTGACTTAGGGCTACCCCAGGACTACACCAATGCCCTCCCTGTCAGGGGGGGCACAGGTGGAGACTGGCATGCCCCCCAAAGGGCAGGGCAGAGCCCTGTGTGATGCTGTCTGGATTTAGGGAAGCATTTATGATATTATTTTCTATTCATATATCAGAAATGCTATAATCCATAGGAACTATGTCATGTTTGGTGTCAATAGAAAGGTAGGAATTTGCTGGGAATGATTATATAGTTTATGTATAGGAATTGTATTTGTATCAGAAGTTAGGAATTTGGTGTTATATCTATACTTTAACTTGTGTGATTCTGTGTAAACACCCGAGACAGGCTGTCTACAACCATTGTCTCCTTAATGTTAAGGAAGCTGCTAGGTACAATGGGCCCAGGGAGTAACTTGATGAGCCATTAAGGATACAATGGTTGTATTCCTTATGTCCTTAATGGCTCATCAGGTTACTCCCTGGGCCCATTTACCTGGCAGCGTCCTTAACATTAAGGAGACAATGGTCGTAGACAGCCTATCTCGGGTGTTTACACAGAATCACACAAATTAAAGTATAGGTATAACACCAAATTCCTAGCTTCTAATACAAATACAATTCCTATACATGAACTATATAATCATTCCCAGCAAATTACTACCTTTCTATTGATACCAAACATGACATAGTTCCTATGGATTATACCATTTCTGATATTTGAATAGAAAATAATATCATAAATGCTTCCCTAAATCTGGATAGCATCACACCCTGCCCACATGCCCTGCCAGGGTCCCTGTCCCCCTTTGCCCCATTGCACACAAGGGGTGCCCCCCCTGCCACCGTGGACCTGCCCAAGGTCCCCCTAGTCCCTAGAAGTCGACCTAGGCATCCAGTGTAGATGCTCTAAGTCAACTTTGTAAGTTCCCCTTTAAGTCGACTTTAATTTTAAGTGTAGACGCACTAAGTCGACTTAGTTAAAGTCAACTTAAAATTACATGTGTAGACATAGCCTCTGTTATGGGGCCTACATGGCCTTTGCAGCTCCCTACAGGAGGCCCCACAGTCCTATTACACATGTCCCACAAAGCAGCAGAGAAAGGAACAGCAGAGATGAGTTCTACAGGCCTGTCTAGAGATGCCTCATGGAAACAGCAAATCAAAGCCCAGAAGGCTCAGATAAAAGGAGTTGCAGGGCCTTAACAGGACAGTTCCTGGCTGGGACCAGCGGAGTGAAGAAGAATGTGTATCTCTGGCTTGGAGAGGTTGAAGAACTTGAGTATCCTTGTGCTTTTCCAATTGTTTTAGTGAGAAAGAACACTGGTTCCTTAAGGAAAGTGATGGATTACAGGTGATTTGCTAGCATCATCAGGGAAGATGCCTATCATTTATCATGAATGGAGGAAAGTCTGTCTTTCCTTTCTGGATCCAAATGACTCACTGTTCTCAGTCTGAAAAGCAGATTCTATCAAATTGGGGTGGAGGAGGATAGGTCCAAAATGGCATTCATTACACCAGCGGGAAACTGGAAGTTCTGTATGATGCTGCAAGGACTGATCAATCAGTGATGGAACGTGGTATGAAGGACATCGTCCACACAGAAGTCATAACGTTCCTGGCTGACTTGATAATAGTCTCAGAAACATTTCAGGAAAATGAAGCAAGAGTGATGAGAGTTCTTCAGTGTTTGGCAGAACAGCGGTTGGAGTTGTCAGTTTCCAAGTACAACTTTTTTTTACCAGTCTGCTAAGTATTTGGAATATTTGATCTCACAGTAAGGTATACAACCTGACTATAACAAGTTGTCTTCTTTAAATGATTGGCCAAGGTCAAAGACTGTGAGAGAATAAGAATATTCCTGGGATTCACAGGACACTAGAAAAGATGTGTAGAGAAGTACTTGGCTATTACTGAACCTTTGACTTCACTCCTTGTATGCAGAGTGCAAGGAGAAAAGAAGAGATATCATGGCAGAGACAAAAGCTAATATATCAGTGGACTGACAGCTGTCATGGAGTCTTTGATACTATAAAAGAATTGCTAGCAACTGCCCCCATCTTGGGATTTGCTAACAGAAAGCTTCCATATATATTATATACAGATGCCAGCTCGACACAATTGGGAATGGCATTGTATGAAGAACAAGAAGGAAAACTCAGAGTAATTACATATGTCAGTGGAAGACTGAATGCAATGGCCTGGACTATCCTGTGCATAAACTTGAGTTCAGATGGGATGTATCAAAAAAAAATCCATGTCTATTTGGGTGGAATGAAGTTTGAAGTCATGGTTGACAATAATCCTCCAACAGACATTCTTACAACTGCAAATTTGGAAGCCACTTCTTTTTCATGATAAGCAGCATAAAATTTATGATTTTATGATCAGATAAAAGTCAGGCAAACTGAGTGTGGAAGAAGTTTCTTTATTACATAGACATCATGACTCCAATTATGACAATAAGAGCACATTAAAGCTCCAAAAATGTGCGTTAGAAAAGTTATTCAGAGCCAAACTTGTGCCTGAGAACTGGGAACAACTGTCAGCAGATATCTTTGTCATTATGTGTCATAAACAAGCAGTACATATTATGTTGCAGACACCTGGAGATATATCAGTAGAGATAATCCTTCAAAGATTGAATTGAAGACTATCATGTGCTGATAGTGTTGGACCAGATGATTATAAATGCCCAGAGCTAAGACCAGGAAACTCCAGTATACCTGGACTTTGTGTTGGAGTCTGGAGAATGATACAGAGGAAAGATAAGTCAGTGGCAAGAATAATTCAGACAGGGTAAAAGACTTAGTAGGGAAGAGGAGAGGGAATCTTCTGATGTTCGTTTGCTAAGAAGAGAGTTGAATTGACTTCATTTAGATGAAAGGGAACTCTATTGAAAAGTGATGTGGAGAGAAGTCATGAATAATTTAGCAATCACATATTTTCACTGGTCTTGCACTACAATGTACCCATGATGAAGTTGGACATATGGGCATAGAGCAAACTTCAGAGTTAACCAGAGACCACCTTTATTGGCCTAGATTGGCATTTGATATTGGCCGTAAGAGCAGAACTTACCTTGATCAGAAAAATCAGTGCCTGTAGTGAATATTAAGGTTTATTCACCATGGAAATTAATATGCATAAATTTCTTAGTATAAGAACCTGATGACCATGGTACAAGAAAGATTTTGATGGTGACTCATTATTTTACTGACTATGTCCTACTAAAGACCAAAAACCCAAATCTGTTACTACTACTGTATGGGATAATTTTCTCTGTTGTTTTAGTTTTCCAAAAACAATACATAGTATTAAGAAGCAAACTCTGAATCAGAATTGATAGCTAAGCTATGCACCCTAGTAGGATAAAATCAAGATCTACTCCTTATCACCCACAAGGAAACCCCCATAGAGCAATGGTCTCCAAATTTTTTCTGTCACACTCTCCCTTACCCTTAATGGAATCTGTCTGTGCTCCCCAAGAAGCCACAGTTGTAATCCAGGATCAAGAACCAGGGCCAGGGCAAGAACTGTGTTCAGGAGCCGGGGCCAGGGTTTGGGAGCTGGGATGCGGTCGGGGGGGGTTCAGGCCAGGGCCAGAGCTGTAGCGGGTGCTGCAGCTGGGAGTGGAGCTGAGGACAGGAATGGGGCTGGGGCCTGAGCTGCAACAGGAGTGAGGCCGCTGCCAGGGGCTGAGGCAAGGGCTGGAGCTGCAGAAGGGGCTGGGATTGGGGTCAGGACCAGAATGGAGCTTGGGACAGAGCATGGTGGGGTGGCACTCCCTTCCCATCCCCTGTGCCCCCCTGAATGTTCCTTCACTGCTATAAAGAGACTCAGTAGAATGCTGTTGGGCATATTAGGAACTTTGGAAGATTTTTTTAAAAGCTAGAGGAAGTATGTCAAACTGTTGGTTCATGCTTACAATTGTATCAGAAATGACAGAACTGGAGACTCTCCACATTTCTTAATGTTTGGCAGACAGCCATTATTGCCAGTGTGTTCTGGAATTCAGCTACAAAGCAAATCTGAAATAACTCATCAACAGTACATGAAAAATTAAGAGAAAAATGAAGCATGAATGAGTTGGCAAGAAAAGAATCCAAGAAAAGTCAGAAAGCTAACAAGAGAAGACAGGACACAAAGTTAGGCTTTCACACATCTGAAGGTTACAGGCTCCTAGTTTGTAATCTCGACTTCAGAGGAAACATGAACTAGCAGAAAGATGGGAATATGTTGTGGTCCAAAAATAGCAAAGACGATGACCTTCGTTTACCAGAAGGTCGTGAAACCAGAAGATAGCATTGCACCTGAGAGAACACTTAATCACTGTGTTATGATTAACTATTTGGGGTCAGGAAAGAATTTTTCCCCAGGGCAGATTGGCAAAGGCTCTGTGGTATATCACCTTCCTCTGTTCCATGGGCACAGCTCAATTGTGAATTCTCTATACGTTTAAATCTTTAAATCATGATTTGAGGACTTTAATAATTCATACGTTAGAGATTTATTACAGCAGTGGGTAGGTGAGGTTTTGTGGCCTGCGCTGTGCAGGTGGTCAGACTAGAGGATCATATTGGTCCCTTCTGACCTTAAAGTCTATGAGTCGAAATGAGAATAAGTGGTTTTATTTTAACAACTGAGAAAGATGAGCTTCAACATGAAAATGATTCTGAAACTTTTCAAGACTGAATTGGTTTAACTCTGAAGGAGATAATCTTTATGGATCAGAGGAAGTTGAAACAATTTTTGGATCGAATCTTGAAGCATTAGGTTTTATACCTGAAAATTTTATTTGTTTATATGCACTTGATATGTGACAACCAGAAGCTGAAACCACAGTATTAATGATCTCAGATAACACTGTATCATCTGAGCAAGGGGATATAGTGTGAGATGTATCATCAGAGTTCCCTTTGTACAATCCAGATACTAATTTACCATAGAAACCTAGTGAAGTATTATCTGATGTTGCTATCGAATTTCAAGTAATGAAGCAGATACAGAACAAAATATACCATTTACCAAAGTAAATTCTCAGCTCCAATTCCTTAGCCAATATCTCGGAGATATTGGCTAAGGAACTGGAGCTGAGAATTTACTTTGCAAGTCACAGACACAAAAGCACAAATCAGTGAAATTTCAGGACTATGTACATAGTCTCTCACGCAACATACTTATACACAACATGGGCATGAATAGTGGATCCATAAGTATACAATATTCAGAATATTAGCTGCCATAGATGGACCTGACATATTTAGGAAATATTTCATAAGACTGTCAGGGATGACAGCAGTCCAGTAGGGCAGACGGTAGCCTATGCTTTTATTGCTGTTCCTTTTAACCAGGAGTAGTCAGTTTGGGGTTTTTTTGCCAGAAAAGAGGAGCAGCTGTCCACTGACTCTAGTTAGTCTGGGACTAGCAAGCAAACAAAGCAAAAAGTTCTCAAATACATGGAGCATGCTCAGAAGGTCATCTCCAATGGCAGCCAATTCTATTCTCCAGTATAATGAACAAAGGGCACCAAACTCTTAAGTTAGGTCATCCAGACCCAGAGGGAAACAACCAAACCAAATGGAAAGCAAAGATCTCTGCCTGATGGCTGATGCTTACGGTTTTGATTTTATTAATTGCAGCAAGAAGATAACCCCAAGGAGAAGGTTCCCAGACTATTCAAAGAACTGGTATTCACTGCTGGTTCATCTCAGGGCGATGTGGTGACATTAATGCCAAATTAGTGATGCATGTTTTAAATGCAAAGGATGTGTGGCCTGAGTACTTTTGGGCATGGAAGAAATCTGTATGTTAGACACTGTTATTTTTTGTTTGCATAGTATTTGCCTGTATTTATTTATGTAGGGTTTGCATTGCATTTGATGTTATGATAAGATCATGACTAGATGTATGCGGTAACCCTAAAATTGTCTTTTTATAAACAAAGATTATTTTAGTCTGAGCAGCCCTTACTATATTGTGGTGTCTTTATTCTAAACAGGAGAAACTCAGGGTACAAGCAACGATGGGTTGGGTCCAAATTTGCATATTTATCTTATGTATTATACAAAGGTGGGAGTTATTATGATAGTGGGTACTTGTGTCATCAAAGTCCAATGGGTTAAATAAGCATCTACAATTCCTATTGATTTGAATAGGAGATATGCCTGCTTTCACCAGGGTGAATGTGTTCTTATGGCTTAAACAAAAGAAATTAAAATATCAGCCTCTGTGACTTGAAATACGATTGTGGATAACTTGTGGTATTTAGGAATTGACCTGCACAAAAAGAGCTGCAAAACTTTAGTGCCTCAGGGACAGTGAGAGATTATAACTCAGGAAAGCATACTCTTTTCTCATGTTCCATCACTGGGAGAGTGAAAGGTTCCAAGTGCACTTAATGCATTCCACAAAGCAGTATATGTGTGGGACTAAAGCACAATCTTCTCCCTGTCCTTCCATGGCTTTTGGGAATATTGTGCTGTTCCCTGTCATGCTAAGCTGGTATATCCTGCCTAGAAGCAGTGCTTCCAGGAAATATGTCATATCAGCAGTCATTCGGTGTTTCCAAAGCCACACATCATTGACACAAAGTACCATTTTCCAGAAGTTCACATTTTCTAGGGCTGTCACACAAACATGATGACTCTTCCAACATATAAAATGAAAAACTATGTCTATTGTTGTTTCCAGCCTTCCCACAGATATGCAATGTATGCTGCATTCAAAAATACCCCTGTTTTTGCAGGAATTACCCAAATATCTACTTGGTAATACTTCAAAGTCAAAACTTAAGTGTAAAATTAGCAACTATCCTTCTTAATGCTCCAGAGTACAATGAAAAGATGAGGCAAGATGTTCTTGTGTGGAAAGGTGGATTTATTTTTTCTTTTCAATAAGTTCTAGGGCACAGTAGGACCCTGCTATGATATTGTGATACAATACTTCACAAAGAATGGAGCATGTTGGGGGCCTGAATATTTTTATTGGAGTCAGTGAAGACAGGTAGGTCTAAGAGGAATAATGAAGTATAAATCTTGTATAAAGCTAACTGTGTTTTTAAATTGTTGTTGATGTTAGGATCAAAGAAGAGAAAACAATAATATTCTGCCTCCCGGTTTGTCACAAAATCATTGTGTTCCAGTGAATAAACTTTAGACAAGCACAATGCATTAATAACTTAAGATTTGCCAAAAGAAATGAGGACACTTAATATGAAAGTACAGTCAGGGTCCTCGTTACCTTAATGTTTGCAAATAAACCAAATTTACCAAGATGTGAATTACCATTGAACTAATTCATCCCATCCCTGAAAAATGTAATTATGTATTTATGCCTCATACGACTCCACAATTAACATTAAATCTGCCATCACATGACAGCCTGTGTTCTGGAATAGAGAGACTATATTTCTGTGGTACTTGCCAGAATAGCATACTACTAAAACTAAAGTGTTATAGTACAAATTTACTGCATGTTAAGACCAGCTGCTCTGGGCAGAAATTCTTTAGTAATAACTGGATTTTTGGCTCAACTGGTGACATTTAATAATACAGCAATCAAAACTATAATATGTGGAAAGAGTCATTTTAAATTAACTTAAATGCTTGCATGATCTAAAACAGAATGCATGCATATAAAAATCAGATAATCATATTCTTTGCACCAATATGATCCAATGACCAAAAAAAAAATCATTTTTTGTCCAATCTCTAGAACAGCTGAGCAAGACTTTAGAAGATAAGGGGATACAGTGATATTTATTGACCATCATTTGATGTATCTGGGTTAAATGGGAAATGCAAGTTAAGTAAGATCATATAAATGTTAGATTTAGGTTTAATAGTTCCCATATGTGAATTTTTATTTTAAAAAATTACTCCAATGCAATGTACAATGGCCAACATTCTCAAAAGTGGCTATACATTTTTGGGTGCTTTTTATTTTCTCTTTTTTTTTTTCAACTTAAAATGGGTCTGATTTTACAGAAGGCAAGTGCTTGACACTTTCTGAGAATTAGGCTCCTTGAAAGCATTTCAAGTTGAATACCCAAAATCTCTCACTCTCTCTCTCTCTCTCTCTCTC